>CP092087.1:45477786-45507786 GCA_029203775.1 Neoneuromus ignobilis | reverse complement strand
TGCATGCAATAAATTGGAATATACTGTATATATACATTTTGAAACCATCTTCAATTCTATATTTACTCTTGATAAGAGATTATACTTACGAATATTAAACAAATATACAAGTATCTTTTAAAATAATTACTTATGATTATACTGATTTACATCATTTATTAATATTATTATTTATGATGTAAAAATGTTTCCTAATTATTTTTTATTAGATAAAATGTTTACTAATTTTTAATAAAACTAATTGGGAAATATATATATATATATATATATATATATATATATATATATATATATATATATATATATATATACATGTATATTAATCTAATACAAAAGAATCACTTGCCACAGTAAAGAGTTTTAAAAAGTTTCAATAATCAATTTTAATTTATTTTTTTGTGAACTACATTTCTATAATCACGTCGTCATTGTTAGGGAACTTTATTATAAATATATTAGTTTATTTGGAAAGAAAATCAATTTATCTATAAAACTAATAATAAGAGATATTATTAAAGTAAAACAAAAAATAACATTTTGCCCATTTTTTTATCTGATACACTTCTACTATTATGTTAATTTTAAAAGTATATTTAAAAACTTTATAATATTACATTATTATTATAATGTGATTTTAAAATATTAATTTTAGATATACAAATAGTATAATCACATATATATATATATATATATATATATATATATATATATATATATATATAATAATAATAATAAGCCATGATATATTACGTTTTAAAGCAATAAAGTTTAATTTTCTTATTTATAAAAGTCATTACACATGATACATTTTAATATGATTATTTAAATTTCTAAAACATTTTTATTTACGTTAATTTGACAAAAATAGTTGTTTGGGTGTTTTTGCAGTCAGATTGGTATATAAAATTTATGAAATTACTGACTGAACATTTTTTAAATAACTTCAAACTGGTTGAAATGTTAATACTTCATTTATGTTTAAACACAAAAATCAAACATAATTTTTTTAAAGCAATTAAATTTTAGTTTTATATTTGCTTAAAAATGATATTATTACATGTACAGATAATGTTACAAGTTTTTACAGGTGCAAAGTGACTTGACAACATTCTGTATTGCAATAAAATACATTTAAAGTAAATATTTTCATCTCGAGTGATAATAAAAATTCAGAGACAATATAGAGCGTGAAAAAAATTATTTTAGCTATAAATTGTTGTTACATAACTGCAAAACTATTAGGTATATTAAATAAATCAAAATTATAATTGATATTTAATTTATGAATATATATAATATTTTCAGAAAAAATATTATATTTAAACATACGTAATTTTGATTGAGTACTGTAAGAATGTTTGGAATTCACATACCTTAATAAAAATGTATTATGAAATAAATTTAAAGAAAGATTATTTGTTTTCTTTTAAATAAAAGTTTTGAGCTGAACAATTTTATTGAAATGGTAGAGCAGCTCGAATGGAAAACTTCAAAGTATAAATAGATATTTGAAACTTAAATTTTCTTTTTAAAAGTCTATAAGGGGTAATTTAGTTTTGGCGAATTTTAATAAAAGAATATGGTCTTATTTTTTTACAGGAAAAATTATTATACAATGAAAATTAAATTAGAAAATGACAAAAACTAGTTTGAAATGCTTTTATATTTTGTTTAGATATTTTTAAATTACTACCTTTCTCATAAGGATACTTTATTTGACTGAAAAATGGTAACATTTAATTGAAGTAGATATTTTTCTTAAAAAAACGAAATCTTGTCATCGGAATTCGAGTCTTAATTAGATGGTTATTATTATTATTATATAATTCAATTACTGTTTTAAATATGTTTCTTGGTGACTTAAGATTTAGTTGAAAAATATATTTATAAATAATAATATTAATATTTCCGATTACATATAAAAGTATTGAAACATAAAATATCAATTTCAATACTAGATTAGATGCAATATATTTATATTTCTTTATAGTTTCAATGTAATAAAAGTGCAAAATAAAAAAAAATGGATTATAGAAATATTGCACACAAAAAAAAACAAATATTCGATTGCATTTTTTAAAATATAAAATAAAAATTATTAAGAAGGAAATCAAATATGAAAAAAACATGAATATTGTTATCATATAACATTTCTAGCCTGTAGAAAACAATATCATAATTGAAAAAAGAAAATAATATTATCATGCAAAAACAGCAAGCGAAAAGAAAAAATTCGCTCAATATGTATAAGATATATTTTCATAACCAGACTAATTCTGAGCTGCGTTGTATTTTTACACATGGTAGCGAAATAAACGATAAAACTGTACATGTCAATGATACTTTATAGACAGCGTACGCGTATACAGAACATACAAATACATACTCCACCGTTCGAATTCCATAACGTGATTCAGTATTCCGCGCAGTAAAAGTTCCTCGAAACCGTAATTGAAGCGCAAAATAAAAGAATAAATCTCGTCGGATACATGCGGGCTGTAAACGCGATCCAAGAGATAGACGTACGCGACCTATTTCCGTTTCCTGTCATAGAAATATAAATTTTCTTCGACGCTGTTGAACGTTTTTTCGTTTTTTTTTTTGCATCCACCTCTTATACAATTTTTCTTACGATATTATCTGTTTGTTTACTACAATTTTCTCTTACGAACTGTAAAACGTTCAGCTGGGTGTGCGTAAAACGGTCGTACTAAGAAACTGGCACGCTATGCGGTTTGCAAAGGAACGCAACTGTCTGTTTGTCCTCTGTGAAAGAACGAAACAGAAAAAGAAAACAGTTACGTTTCTTATAGACATTCGAGTAGCTCGAGCGTTTTATAATACGACAGCGGTTTTTTGAAGCACTTGAAGATCATCTCTGGCAGATTATGTGGCTATAATTTTCTTTCAATATATCTCTATTTTTTACTTATTATATTGAATTATATTTCATCCTTCAACGACTATGATTATAAAAGAGTACTCTGAGTTTTCTAGAGATCTTATTCAAGACATGTTTCATTCATGCGAATTTAACAAGTATTGTGATTACATCAGGTAACTTAAAAATACTGTTTTTTCAAAAATAAGCTCTAGTTTACTTAATAATATATATATATATATATATAACGGAAAACAAAGTAAAATATTATTTCAGTATAAACATTTCTTAATGCTGAAAAGATTTACTACAGTAAATATTTATAAAAGTAGAATATTTAAAATTTAGTAATTATATTCATTTAATTCCACCAGTTTTAACATAAATAATAAATATATACAATCATTTAAAATAATATATATTTAAAAATAAAAATTAATACGTTTTTATTTGAATTTACTAATATATCTTAATAATTGAATGGCAAAGAGAATTAATTTTTATTTGAAACAATTCGTTGCCTATAATTTTAAGACAAATCAAATAATATATCAATAAGGTCATGAATTCTATTAATGATCTTTTTTAAAAAAATAATGATAAAAAATACTTGTAGTATGTATTATTAACAATTAATATTGAATATTAAACTGAAAGTAAAACTTATTGAAAAGATTGTTAATTCATTTCTGTTTAGATTTATTTATATTTATCTTTCAATTAATTATTAATGTAATCTATCTGTTAGATGTTATTTTCGTTATAAAATTTTCAATTCATTTTCATTTTAAATTTATCTTCATGATATATTTTTAATTTTAAATATTTTTGCATCATTTTTTTTATTCTATATTCTTTTATTCAATTATTAAATATAATTTTTATACTATTTTATATTATTTTAAAATGTTGACATATGTTGGCATTTATAACTAAATTCAATTTGAACACAAATGAATTATTCGCCCTAATAACAAAAAAAAATATACAAAAATATTTGATAATAATTTATTGATGCCTATTTAAATACTTATGCTATTATCGTCAGGGCATCGCATTATACAATAATATTACTTATGTATCTTTTCATTATTAGTTTTTTATATTTAACGTATTTACAGTCTATTACATTTTTATCTTTATTGCATATGTGGTTAAATATTTGGTGGATGGAAATGTGTTTTTGATTTATCTGCATAATACTCTTATTGGGCCTTTTCACACTAGTCAGCATGCATACAGTATTCATGCCCATTACCGCTCGTCTCACACCCTCTTATCGACAATATCCCGCACCTAAAAAAATTAGTTTTCGAGTAAGAGCATGTGATACAAGTGGTAATGGGCCGTGAATACTGTATACATGTTAACTAGTGTGAAAAAGCCCATTAAATGTTAGTCACAAAATATTATTATATACATCCATCCAAATGTGACACCTAGATTTATGTTTTATTAAAAAGAAACCTGTGTATAGGGTGGTGCATAAAGAAACATGTGTATAGTTTATTTTGAATAAAACACAAATCCCTATATTATGATTAGTCATCGTTAATATAATTTTAGTAACTTTTTATTTTAAGAAAGACAGTATTAGTTTAAGCTTTATATTGTAAAAACGTGGTATGATAAAGTGTTTTCGGTTCATAATGACATACTAACTTAAAAAAAAAACATTTTTTTTAAAAAAAAGAATTAATATTTCATTTATATTAATTTTAAAATAACTAAAAAAATATTTATTAAGTATTATAAATATTGTAATAAAGTAATTTATAGTTATTCAAAAATATAACGTTATTTTCTTATCAAAAATAATTCCTTTGAATTTTTACAAAAAAAATACTTTACAAAAATATTACTTCGAATCAAAAAGATAAAAATATGAAATTTTACATAAATCAAAGGGTTAAAACATTATTTATTCACAAATTTTTCAGACTTGAATGGATAATAATTTATGAGAGCAATATATTGTGAATAGAAATAGTTAGGTAAAAACTTCTTTTGTAGATAAGTCTTGCATAGACGTATTGAAAAATTATTTTTTTTCTTTAAAATAAATTTAGGTGATTTTTCATGTTTATTATTTAATATTCCTTTTTGAACATTAATTTTTGGTAACAAATGCTTCAAGTGATTGTTTATTATCCAATTTTCATAAAAAATTAGGTACTTTTGTTAAGTTATTGATATTTACCTAATGAATAAAAACTGCATGCAATGTATAATATTATATTTTAGATTTAGTATTTTAATATAATATTGGATAGTTTATCTCTAATAATTCAATTAATTGTACTGTCCAAAAATATAGTTAAAATTTTTTTTTAAACAAACACATTTTTTCTAAAATACTCATTCTAGCCTACCTAATATAAATTCAATTGAACTATTATAATTTTTTTTCATTTTCCCTACAAGTACGAAAGTATATGAACAGAAAAAATAAATAAATTTATTTTTTTTAGGAAAATTTGTTTTTAGTATATATAAATTATTAAATTAATTATAGAAAAAATAATAAATATAATAACATATAATAAAACTAATGTTTGTATATTATTTGTTAATATTAGACTAATATTGAAATAATTTTTATGAGTGAAAAAAGTAATTTTAAAATAATTAAATAAATTATAAAAACAACATTAACAAAAAATTTACAAAGTAAATATAACCGTTTTGTTCGATTTTCCAAATTATTTATATTTATTTGATTTTCATTTATATAAAGTAAACATTTAAATAAATATATTAATATAAATGAATATCGTGAATATAATAACATAACAAATATTTCTATAAAATAATATTTTTATAATAACGATCGCAAAATTAAGTGATGAAAACTGGTAGATTATTGATGTAGTATTTTTATTTAAGCGTTATGTTGAAGTTTAAATCAAAATATTTTATGAAATATTTTAAAATGTTGACCGAAGAAGTAACAAACTACATATGCATTGATTAAATAATATAAAAAACTATGTATACGAATTTCGGTAAATTGCTTCCGGTGAAACCACAAAATTGCTCGTTAAAATTATATTTACAAACTTCGATTTAAATTGTTCCAGGAAACTTTTTTATACATTTATAATATAATACACACACACACACACACACAACATATATATATATATATATACATATTGTTATATTTTAAACCATTAGAAAATATGAAATTTGTACTCAAAGAGAAATGATGTAAAGAAATAAATGATACATTTTTAATTAAAAATAATATTTTTATTCTAATTTACTAATTGTGGTTTTGTATTTTTGTCTGTGCTTTAGAATTAAATTTATCAACCTACTAGAACATTTTATGTTATATATATATATATATATATATATATATATATATATATATATATATATATATATATACACACACACACACACACCCGTCCTTCAATTTATGCGGAGTATCCGTTCCACGTGGATTTGTTTTACGCGAATGAAAATCGCGTAAATTGAGTCTCTCAGTAAAATAGAAAAAAATTGGAAATAAAAGATAGTAAAGTTGTAGAAACACATATTTATTTCACATAGCTTAACCAAAAAATAATGACGTTTTGGAAAACAAAAGTAGATAAATTTTATTCAGTCTCACTATCACTACTGTAATTCAAAACAATCAACCTTTTATATATTTATATCGTGCTTTTATACGTTCAAGTAAGAATTTGCGTCACTCAGATATGTAATAAATTCCATGAAAAATTATATAAAATGAAATCTATCTGGCCGCGTATAAAAAGTGCCGCTTAAGTCAATACTGCGTAAAAAAAGTCCTGCGTAAATAGAGGTATAATTTGCCGCGTAAAAAAACTCGCGTAAAAAAGTCCCGCGTAAATTGAAAGACGCGTATATATATATATATATATATATATATATATATATATATATATATATATATACACACACTAAAAATACGATTTTCTTGATTTTCACTTTTTATTAAAAGTATGGTTTAATTTTAAGCTAAAAGATATTTAATTATTTAAAAGAAACTTTTATAATTTTACATGTTTACAAATATTGAATATATTAATAAATTATTATTATTAATTTACTTTTATAACAATAATATGGAAATTTGAAGATCTAGCTGAAGATGTCTTTAATAATCATATCTGTAGCAATTTTTTCATTGCATATTAGAATCATTCGAATGAGTTCAACGTTTTGAAGATTAAGATACTATAATCAGAATATGTACTGGTAAAAAATGAATACCTTTATAAAATCTCAATATTCTGAAATAATTTATTTATTTGTATAAAAGATGACAAAGGTCTTAATTATCAGGTTGTTCGAGATGTTCGTTTGATTTTTTCGATAATTAGTTTTTGAGTCCAGATAAATTTAACTGATTTCATTTATATCGTTTCTATAGTATAACATTTTAATAGATAATATTTTTAAGTTTTCTGAACAACAAAAATGTGTCAGGTTTGGTTTTCTTATATGCATTTAAAATTATTTACAAGATGGAAGAAAATAGTACGTATTTTCTATACATTATATTTCGTTTATTTCAAAAAAGATAAAAATTAAATAAAAATCTAAAAGAAAAATTGTGTGGTATATGAAGAATACTTAATTATTGAATGGATTTATTGAAAGTTATTTACGAAATGTTGTGTCGGATATTTTCATTTTAATGTTGCACTACCTAAATAAATCATCTAGGATTGACAATAAATAAATCAAAATTCTAATTGAAAATAACAAACATTGACAATACATAAGTTAACAAAAACCCTTAAAATATCAAAAATATCGTATAAAATCACATGCAGAACGTTGGTTTCGTCAGCGGTATTGATATTTATGTTTTTCAAGATTTGTGTGAAAAAAGTATTAGACTTGAATTTATGATTGCACTTACGAAAGTTTTAGTTTTTCATCTAAGATTCATTATTGAAACGTAGTGGAAGTAAGCTATTCTTGAAAAAAATTACAACCATCGATGATAAATGGATCATCTACAATAACGTTGATTGTACATAAAGTAGGATGCCCGTAGTCATTGACAACGCCAAAAGTCGATATTTATTCTAAAAATGTTATGTTGTATATTTGATGGAACTTTGAAGTTGAATGGTATTATGAGCTTACTTCGAACAATAAAACAATTAATTTGGATATGAATTATTCTCAAGTGAATCCTTTAAAAGCATCAATCAGAAAAAAATATTTCAAATTAGCTGACCGAAAAAGCTTTGCCCTTCATAATAATAATGCTAGGGTACATGTTTTTTAATAACTAGAAAAAAAATGTTAAAGATTAGGTGTAATGGTTTACTTAATTCACCATATTCATAAAAACTTGCATTTTCAGATTACTATTATTTCGGTTTATGCAGAGCCCCTTAATTTTTTTAAAGATCAATGAATTTACTTGAAATAGTTCTTCAATCAGAAAACTTGAAATTCTATTAGAATGGAATTATAAAATTACCAAAGAGATAGTACAATCTAATAAATAAGAAAAAAACTTATAAATACGTTGAAATATTTTTTTCATAAATCTCAATTTATTTTTAAACTAATAATAAATTACAAAATAATAAGGGTGATTTATTAATAATAATAAAAACTCTCAAAAGAAATAAAATCCGTTAATATCAAGTATACAAGTTACTACATAAAAATTATCTCACAAGAAATAATTGCATGAAAATATGATGTACTTAAGTATCATTATCTGAACATAAAACCAGTGATTTTTTCCATAATTTTTTCACCGCTTTCGCTACTTATACATCTTTTAAATGAAAAATTCGATTATGTGAATAGCGCGAAGAATGTTAAGTGTACAAACAGGAAGTGACGGAATCCGACTGGATCATAGAATACAACTTTATAATGCCACCGAGGCTTACGACTTCATTAATTAATGTCAGAATTGGCCCTTGATAATGAATGAACTGAATGCAGAAGTAGTAGCAGACTATATTATATATTTATGTGCGTTGAGGTTCGCACGGTGTTCGAATCTGTATGACAGAGACTAACTTATAAAAGACCGTTCATCAATTTCAAGTTTTATACTCTTTTCGCTTTCGACCTAATATTTAATTTTTTAAATAACACTTTAATAACAGTTTGATTAAACTGATTTTATTATACTTAAATAATATAGAAATTTACATATATATATATATATATAAAATATACAATGTTTATATTTAAAAATATACAATGTTAAATTTGATCAAGATTTATATGAGGAATATAATGAGTATGAAAAATAGACTATTGAAAAAGAAGAAAATATTTGGAAGCTTTCAAAGTATGGAATTATAGAAGAATGTGAGGTATTAAATAGGTAGATGAGTTCAAATGGAGTAGTATTTAGGAGAGTAGCTGAGAATAAATTCACGAGAAAATTGCAGAAAAAGAAATAGACTAATACGATATAAATATACAACGATAGGAAAAAATGGAAATGAAATGAAGGAAAAAATACAAGGAAAAAACCGAATCTAACTATACATATAAAATTTTATAAATTGTTGTTAAAATATATTTTAATTTGTCAACTGTCCAAGAATCATATAAAAAATGTGATCTGACTGAAATTATTTACACTTAGCTTAACTTAAAGCTACTTATTGAGAAAAACACAACGAATTTTTAAAATATTCATATGTTTAATAAACTATTTGTGTCTGAATCATTTCACTAAATCTATCTTCAAATTATCATTTTACTGTAGGTTGAATTGTAAAAATTTATTGTATCATAAATTTAACTTAGAAAAAATAATTTAATATTTGAATATATATACGAGTACATACATACATACGTACGTATTTATGTATATATATATATATATATATATATATATATATATATATATATATATGTATATATATAGGGGTTTCCAATAAGAATGTCAGAACTTTGACAGCTGGTCGCAGCCATGTTTGAATTTTTTTAAGCTCATTTTGACATTTCAACTCAATATAATTTGGCAAATTATAATGGAACATTTAATACTTTAACAACGCTTAGAAATTGTTAAAATTTCAATAGACCTATTAAAACAAAAGTTAAATGAGTCCATTATTTGACGAAATGGACTCATCAATTGGCCATCGAGATCATGTGATCTAACTCCATTGGATTATTTTCTGTGGGGTTATGTGAAATCATTGGTTTATACTGATAAACCACGAACAACAGAAGCATTAAAAATAAAAATTCAATGTACAGTTTATGAAATTGGACCACAATTACGAGTGACTAAAAATTGGACTAAACAAATGCAGTAATTTAAGCAAAGTCGTGATGACCATATAAGTGAAAGTGTGTTCCGTCATTTATGCCATAGAATATGCTTTAACATAAAAAAATAATTAATTTAATTAAATCCTTTTGTTTTCTTTCCATTTAAACTGCCGAAGTGTTTATTGGAAAACCTTATACAGTTATAAAGAGAGAGAAAAATGGGACAAAATGCTGTACTTTTAAGGAAAATTATATTAAAATGAACTTTTATAGCTTAATTTCATTTTAGTAGTCAATTTAAGATAGTTATGTAAAATATTGATAATAGAAATTTCGTTCATGTATAAAAATCAAGTTTTGAATAAAAAATCCAACATTTTATAATTACTAAAATAATATATATATATATATATATATATATATATATATATATATATATATATAAGGTGACCCAAATGAGACTGAAATAATTAGACATATATTTATTTGCTTACTATCTTTTTTAATTTCTTGCTATCCTTCATTCTCATTTGGGACCCCTCTATAAATAAACTGTATAGTAATTTTAAATGTTATTTTAAAAAAGTAGATAAACAAATTCTGAATATACTCAAAAAGGTTTGATTGCATATTTACTATTCAAACAAATTCCGTTTGCAGGAACTGACTAACTCAACATGCTAAATTAAATAGAAGGATACGCACACGTAATGACTTAGTCACAACCTCCCGTTTTCGACACCTTTATCGAGTTTAATTTAATGCGAATCTCTGTAAATATAATACCGCAGTCTCTTTCTCGCCGTCTGCTGTTCGTGCGAGTCCTTTTCGTTAACTTTGACATATGATTATTGACGCGTAGTGAAATGATTAAAGGGACCTCCGGCTTGTTCTTCTCAAGTATCCCGTGACAGTTGACCGAACCTTAACACACAGTGGGACAAATGTGTTCGTATGCATGCGGTACGAGCTGTGATTTTCGTACGAGCGTTCGCATTAAACTAAATAAATTTCGGACCGCTAAAGTTTTACGCACAAGTTCGAAACAAACGTCGTTCTGCGTCAGAACTCAGTTTAATTTCCTACTAATTGAAGGTTTTAGTTTCTGATTCGCTCGACGTACGGACAATGAATGCGGCGCTGATGATGTTATTTATGCACGAGCATTTATTGTCGACGTCGTGTTGACAAATTGAGATATCTATTCTCTTTGGGGAACAAGCAAACAGTTCATTTTGATTATACAAATAAAACTTCTAACCCGAATGTTTGGAATTTTATTATCATTTCTAATTATATAATTATATTGGCTTTTACGATTTTTTTAATTAACGATTGATGAAATTATAGTTTTAATAGAAAAAATACTAAATATAAATAAATAAAAATGCTGTATTTCAAAGTATTAAAAATAAATATTAGTTCAAATTTGTATATATATATATATATATATATATATATATATATATATATATATATATATATTGTCGATAAAATATAATTGGAAACAATTGTTAATAAATATGGAACAAACAGAAGAACATTTTTTTTCTTATTTTAGATTACAAAACTTATATTAAAATTTGGATCAATTAATAATTTAATTAAAAAATATATAGGCGTTTTTAAGCATGATAGAACTATAATTTAAATTCCTATCAAAAGTTCTATCTAACCTAAACAAAAACTCTTTATATATACAAGTGCATGTATATATAATGGTATGATAAAGAATGTTTTTTCAGGTTAGATAACACTTTCGATAGAGATTCAATTTAATATTCTATCACACTTAAAAAAACATTCTGTATAATTTTATTCAGTTTTCTAAATACTATTGAATCTTTCTTGTGTTTTGGAAGATTTTTTGTTTATTAAACAAAATTATAATTTGAAAATCAATTACAACATTTGAAAAGTTTATGTCTAATATGCCCATTAAAATATTTCAAAGGACCACAGACTTTTGACTGTGCAAGTGTAGCATGATCATTAACCTTTTGATTAAAAGTTTAGATGATAAATAGGGAACCCTCGTATAATGCCGAGGTCACGTTTCACAAAAATCCATGTTGAACAAATTGCATAATGTGAGATTCACATTTCGTATAAAAAAGGAGTTACATTATAAATGTTTTTTTTTGCATAAAACGCTAAATTTATTCTAAGATGGAGTTGAAAAATAAACTTTGTTAAAATTTTTAGTTTGTTATGTTTCTATATTTTTTATATTATCTGAAAGTAATAGGAAGTAAAATTGCACGTTATATAGAAACCGTGTTATAGAAGTATCACGTTATATGAGAGTCATCTGTATTAACTGTCTCAAATTAATTAAGTAGAATTTAATTTTAAAGTTAAATAGCTTAAATTTTACTAGAGTACAAGTTGTACAAATTGTTATAACTTTATTTTTAATATTTTTTTAGTTATAGAATCAATTATTAATATTAAAATTATTTTATTAACGAGATAGATTAATTTACAAATAATATATATATATATATATATATATATATATATATATATATATTTAAAATATTAAGTTATGCTAAAGATAAAAAGGTATTTTTTTTAGAGAATTCATATCGTTAACTGAATTTATGACGTTGATGTTTAATTAAAGAGTAATTTATTATAAATGTAATAATAATCACAAAATACAATAATATTTATAATTTTTTTATATACGTAGCTATCAAATAATATTTTATTAAATAATTAAGTTTAAATTTATAATAGAATGTTGATTTAAAATATGCTGTTACTATACTTAAGATAAAAAATATTTTTTGTAAAGTACTTGTATATATAACTAAATTATTGTTTACGATTAACAAATTATAATTTTCTATTTTTATTTTTTTTTTTAAAATGAATGTTAAAAAATATGGAAGAAAATTACAGAAATAATAATATTACATTTATAACAGTAAAACTATAATATTATTATAAAAATAAATAACATTACATTTATAAAAATATTAGTTTATATTCTATTAAAAATTGGTAAATTAAAAAAATGTACATACCAGTATGTTTGTTAATAAAGGAACAAGTGGATACGCAAACGTACCTGTAAGAAAAAAATATTTATGAAATAATTTACAGTAATTTATAACATAAGATATTGAAACTAATATCAAACATATTTAAATTAAATGAAAGCAATTGTGCAAATGGCAAAGATTAAGCTTTACACAGTGAATATAACGATTTAGTATCAGTCATTAGGATAAAATTGAATTAGTGTGAATTGAACAAGAAATTTATCTATGTTATAGGATAGTAATATAATGAGTAGATTCAAATTGAAATACATTTTGTCGTTGACTATATCAATGGAATGAACGACTTTCAAACGATAAAATTGTTATAAAAATAAATAAGTAGCATGGAAAAAAATAAAACCTTAATTATTTTTTATAAAAAAGTGCGGAAATGAATTTATTTTGAAATAAAAAAAACATCTGTTTTCTAATTTTCAATGATAATTTTTCATTTGATATTTTTTTAAATTAATAGACTTTCTATCTTCTTATATTTAAATTTATATTAGTTATTTACAAGTTTTTCTTCCTAAAATAATAAACAAATATTATTTTTAATTATTTAAATACTTGTCAGTTTTAATACAATAGTAATAAAAAAATAATTTTAAAATATTGATTTATAATTAAAATAAATAAATCAACACATAAATATTTATAAAAGTGTCTAATGAGCACTTATTGTTCATTTTATTTATTTTAAAGATGATACGCATTTCGATGCTCATGTTATTACCGTTAGAGTGCTACATTGTAAAATTCAAAATTGTTATAATGTAGTGCTCTCAGTTGATGATGCCATGGCCATTGAAATACGTATCAGTTTTTAAGTAAATAAAGAGAACAAAAAGTGATTAATAGACAAATACAATTTTGTATTGTTAGAAGATGAGTCATTTGTGTGATTTGATATACGGAAATTAATAAGGATTAAGTTTGTTTATAATTTCAAAATATATTATAATAATAGAGAAATAATTTAGATATATTTTATTTTGCATCCATAATAAAGATATTTTTACTGTGAATTATTGTATATAATACAATTATTGTATTAGAAAAAATAATTGTATTTAAATTTATCGATTTAAATGCAATTGTTACAATTATTAAAATACAATTACTAAAAGACAATTTAATTTAATTTATGTATTATATTATAAATAATTTATTGCATCGATTAAATATTACTAAAAGTATAATTAAACTAATTGTTAATAAAAAAATATTATATCGGTCTATAATACGAACTTTTTATGGTATCAAAAGAAATAGTAATATAAATGATTATTTATAAAGTTACAATAGAAATACGATAAATTTATAAATTATTAATTTAGGGAATTAATTTTAAGAATTTGGATATGTTAAAGACTTGGTATATTTTAAAGTAAAATAGTTTTGTTTTATATATTTGTACGAAATATTATCAGACTTATATAAAAAGCCTTGCAAATGCAAGAATAAAATTCAACTATTAATAAGGTAATTATAAAATATAAATCTGCTAGAAATATTTATAGACAAAAATTCCAAGAAAAACACAGGAAAAAACATATTTTTTTAAAAAAATGATAAAAAAGCGAAAACTTATACCATCTTAATTAGTTTACAAATATATGTCAATGGATAAACCAACAAAGAATTTTGCACTGTTCAAAATATTTTAAATTTTATATATAATTTGTATTTTATTGTATATTTAAAATATTGTATATTTAAAATATTTTATAATTAAACATTTAGGAATGCTTAAATCATAATTTATAAAAAAATAACTATAATTTTTTAACAATATTTGTTGCTTTTAATTTAGTTATTTCAAAGGAATAGTACAATATAATGGGATAAAAATGAATAAAAAAATTAAAATTAAACCATTAAAGATTACAAACAGTTACACTAAATGAATGACAAGATTATTTTTTGATGAATATAATTGGACTTTATTCAATTAATCATAAAGAAGTATACTTTATTTTATAAATCATATCTAATGAATGTATTATATTTGTTGTTTAATGTGAAAGAAGGATCTTTATGAATACGAAATATTTTGAAAATAATACAATTGTAAATAACTAAAATTTCGTTAAAATTTAAAATTACTATCATAAATAGATATTAAAATACATCTAAAATGCAGTGCGAATAACAAATAACTAATAACAAGTTTGCCTTTCAATGAGGTAACAGAGATAAATAAATAATTTATTAATTTACAAACATTTGTAATTTAAAAAAGAGGAAACAAAAAATAATAAAATGGTAAATATTTCATTTCTTCTTAGACTAAAACGAAATCTTATGAATTGAAATAAGAAGAACTAGGAACAGATATCTAATATTAATGTCAGTTATAATAAATATTTTAGACAGTTTTAAACGAAGTTTGACTTCAATATCTATAATATACAGTAGCAAGATTTTCAAATTCTTTTCTGAATACGAATAGAAAAACTAGATTATTTTGACAAATAATTAATAATTAATAAGTTTTACAATGATGGATCTGGTGAAAAAATTTTGCATAAAAATATATATAAATATCAAATATTTTTTTTTATAAATGTCAAGTTATAAACAAAAAAGCTCAGTGATGTGAAATAAATATCGTGATATATATATATATATATATATATATATATATATATATATATATATATATATATACATTATTTTTTTGACATCTACATCAATCCTGACAATCACTATTCACTGAAACGATGTCACAGGTGGCATCGTCTACAGGATCATCAAATACAAATTATGTTTATCCCTCTAGATGCTTCAACGACGATGTTACGGTCCTATGATGTAATATATTGATTTCGAGTACTTGTACAATGTGCCAATAAACGTCTTATTAATTTATGGTTATTGTCTATCGTCTACGTAAACGTAGATCGAGTATTTGAATCTAAATATGTTTCAAAACGTTTTACTAATATTTTGGAAAAAATTATGAGCTGTTCTAGCACAAATACATATACAAATATATATATATATATATATATATATATATATATATATATATATACATAAATACATACATATATACATTCATACATACATAAATGCACATATATATATATATATATATATATATATATATATATACAATTATTTACATTTGTTTTCGTATAACAAACTCAAAAAAATAATTAAAAAGTATGTTGGTGTAAAATAATGAATGAATTATATATTAAATTTGACTATTTATTTTATTCGACATAAAAAATAACTATAGTCGTTTTATTCAAAATTATAGAAATACTAAGAGTGAATTTACACGTTACATTCGAAATAGTTACATGAATGAATTTTTAATGATAGTAATTGTATTTAATTATTATTTGTATGGAAAGAAACAAATTGAAACTTGTATCTCGGAACTTGTAAGGTTACTTCGACCAGACTCAGTTGTAGCAGAGGGATTGAAAAAGTCAATCAATTTGTAAAAATTCAAGAAAATAACAAGAACTTATTGTTTTTCTTAATAACTTTGTTATAAATTAGCATTATTTATTATAAACTTCACAGACATACATACACACACACTATATACATAAATAAGCACACACACACTCACATATATATATATATATATATATATATATATATATATATATATATATATATATATATATATATATTATTATATATACTATTATATACGATATTATATATATATAAATTTATAAGTTATTACTAATTTTAGGTAAAATTTAAAGTTAACTAATTTCTTGATTTATTTGAAGTTGTAACATTAGCAATTATTCGAAAAACTAAAAATTATAACATAAAACTGTCGTCATAAAGAAATAATCTCACTGAGTATAATTATATTATAAAATTTATTGAGACAATCTTTTAATAAAATATTATGGTAGTGAACAAAAATATTTTGAATAAATCTTTTTAGACAACAGTAAATTGAATTAAACTTTGTTAAAAGTGTATACTGTATAGCAAATATTAGTTTTTTTTATATGCAACAATTAAATACAAAATTAGAAAAGTATTTTTTTTGTACAGTTTATAATTACAAATCATTATAATTTTTTTATATCAAGAGAAATAACATAGTAATTTTGACTAATAAAATATTAGAACTTTGCAAAATATTTTTAAAAACTGCATAAAATTTGAAAAATATTATAAATATATATATATATATATATATATATATATGTATGTATGTATATATATATATATATATATATATATATATATGTATGTATGTATGTATATTATTTATATACACAAATGTGTACATGTATTATTTACATTCATACATATCATATACATCAAACAACCAACATGAGTGATAACTCATTCTAAGATTCAATTTGAATATATTACCTTGTTAACATCAAAGGATTATGTAAACATATATACATAAATAAGCACACATATATCACATGAACAATTACTATGTCCAAATTCCATACGAAATATCTTTAGATTGGAAATCAAGTAACTGAATTAATTCGCCTGCGGCCGTGTACATAAAGCAAATACACACTAATGTAAATGTAAATGTATTTAGACATAAAATATTTTATACATGTGTATATGTATATTTTATACATATGTATATACATATATATACATTTATATATCATGAAATTATATACAATGGTGTGAATAATTATATTAAATTCCATCAAAAAATTTTTTGATGTAAACACACACACACACACATACATATATATATATATATATATATATATATATATATATATATATACATAGATAAATTATTAAAAAATAATACAAATGGAAAGTATGCTCTAATCATCCAAAGAGTATACTAGTTTAAAATGAAATAAGTCATAAAAAGTTCTTTTAAAACATGAAATTTGTAATGTCTCAATTATTTTAAAATATACTTATTTGCTAAATATAAATCCAAAAACTACTAAAATATAAATTATTTATCTTCATTTGTCATTAAATCTAACAATTTATTAAATAAATATACTATATGTTAAAATATTTCGGATTGAATTTGTGATTTTTTTCAAATAGCTAATATCCGATTTTTCACTTTCGCAATATTTTCAGTTGAACTCATCATCTGGTCGTTAACCTTCTCTTGTTAAATTTTTCCATAGAATTTATAATTGAGTTTAGATTGGGGCTTAACGATGACCTTTACTAAATTTTATTTTGATTTAACTAAATTACTGTTAAGAGTTAGCAATCTATGTGTATTGGAGGGTTATTTTGTTAGAAAATTACATTTTTGTCTTCAGACATTGTAATAAGTAGCAATAAATGCTTCTAGAACAACTTTTGTTACTCAAAAGTATTTATTTTTTCAGTAATAAATGCTATTTTGTATCTAATATCTTTCTATAAACACCACTAAAATCACCACTTGAAATTTTTCGAAATAATATCTTTCATTTTGCTGTCAATTGTGACTATAATATTAGAATTTTAGGTTGAACTTCTAATTATTAAAAGTCATTTTAAATTTCATGAATCTGGATATACCTTTTCGTGAATTTCAAATGTGAGTTGTAGAAAAAACTTATGGTATATAAAGTGATCTGACTCTTAAATAATTTTTGAACTAAGCTAAAATAATACTAAAAGATTAATTACTTTACAATTATACATATCGAATCTCCTTTACCTGAAATATTTTTTAAAAGATCACATTTTATAGTTAACAAAAATTTTAGATGCATTCCGGATTATACATTTTGCTACAATTTCTAATCCCTATTTGAAAAAAAATGTAACTACACTCCGAAACCTTTGAATTTCTGTTGAAATTTATTATTTTTCATATTTGAGTTTTTATGCAGTAGCTATTCTCAAATCAATCGTCTTTATTTTTCGATATTCTTAAATAAATTATCCAATATCTTGGTGAAAAATTAATAAATCCAAAAAAAGTTAATACTCAATTATTATTAAAGTTTCTCTTTAACATTAATTATAATAAAATATATAAAATGAACTAAATTCATTCAAGTATTTAATGAATATTAGATTAGTTTTTTAATTATTTAGAGATCAATGGTACTTCCTTTAAGTGAATGAGTAGAAAATAGTGTAAAAATTACAAAAAAAATATGTTATATGACACAATTATTTATGAAATTATCGTTAATATTTGCATTCAGGAAAATATTTTTCGAAATAATTTTCAAAAAAAGCAAAAAAATGTACATGAGCCAATATTTTTCATAGTATTATATATATGATTATGTGTATGTGCAATTACTTTAATACAAAGTGCACATGGCAGAAAGATAATCTGTATGCGTTAAAGATATTAGTTAAACATACCCAGTAAGAAGTTTTCTCTCTGAAATGTCTAATTGACGTTCAAGAACATGTTAAAGAGATTCCAGGGCGCTTGAGCGACTCGTTCTACGAGATATTTGCTACCGTAAAAAGTTACGATATTCCTATTCAAGTATATACATACATACATTGCTAACTGTTTTTACACTGGTATATTTACATGTTTACGCATTATATATATATATATATATATATATATATATATATATATATATATATATATATTATATATATATATATATATATATATATATATATATATATATAAGAAAATCATTTGATAAGTATGATAAATTTATTTATTGTTTAATTTAATTAATTAATAAATTTAATTACATTTTTCAATTAACTTTTTCTTACTTTTTTAACTTACTTATCAAACAACCCTCGTATGTGTGTATGTATGTATATATATATATATATATATATATATATATATATATATATATATATTGCAGGTGACCTGCTTAAGGGAGTAAATCCTGAATAAAAAAATCTTCATCAACTCTCTTAGTCAGTGTGATAAATATGACGAAGTACCAACAATTTGTAACATTCAATGAGAGTTTCGCCAAGCAATGTGCTGATCGAGGGCCGTATGATAAGTATGGTAAAAAAGTAAGAAAAACTAAATTGAAAAATTCAAATTAATTAATTAAATTAAACAATAAATAAATTTACCATACTTATCAAAAGACCCTCGTGTATATACTCGTATATATATATATATATATATATATATATATATACACACACACCCGTCCCTCAATTTACACGGAGTATCCGTTCCACGTGGATTTGTTTTACGCGAATGAAAATCGCGTAAATTGAGTCTGTCAGTACAATAGAAAAAATATTGGAAATAAAAGCTAGTAAAGTTGTAGAAACACATATTTATTTCACATAGCTTAACAAAAAAATAATGACGTTTTAGAAAACACAAGTAGATAAATTTCATTCCGTGTCACTATCGCTACTGTAATTCAAAACAATCAACCTTTTATATATTTATATGGTGCTTTTATAAGTTCAAGTAAGAATTTGCGTCACTCTGATACATAATAATTTCCATGAAAAATTATATAAAATGAATTCTATCTGACCACGTATAAAAAGTGCCACGTAAATCAATACCGCGTAAAAAAAGTCCCGCGTAAATAGAGGTATAATTTGCCGTATAGAAAAAAAAAAAACTCGCGTAAAAAAGGTCCTACGTAAATTGAGAGACGGCTGTATATATACTCTTATGATACTAAGAATAATTCATTTGTGAAAAAAATGTTTTAAGGAGTAACCACTAAATAAATTCATTCATGTACTTTTAAAGAATCATACAATGATTGTTTTCATTAATTATTTATAATAAATAATTCATTTCATATTCCCTCAAATGGGCAATACACTTTGTAAAAAAAATATCGTTCTACGAAACCATTGCTTACATTTTATAATACAATATAAATATCTTTTAGAGTAAGATTGCTAAGTATAATATAGTAGTTCTAATTATTGGGTATTGTTTCTTAAGAGTAACAATTTGAAAAAAAATCTTTAACAATAAATTTTTTTTTGTTTTAATAATCACTCTAATAGTTTGTGTCTATTCTATTTTATTTTTGATGAATTTACAATTTTATTTTAAATCGTAAAAACAACAGATTAATTTGATATCAATATTCCAACCAATAAAAAACTAATCAATATGAGAAGAAAATTAAACCCGTTAAATTGAGTTAAAATGACCCACAATAACCTAAAAACACATATTTAAATATTTATTTAACAAATTAATAATTT
The DNA here is from genome assembly GCA_029203775.1 of Neoneuromus ignobilis. NCBI lineage: Eukaryota > Metazoa > Arthropoda > Insecta > Megaloptera > Corydalidae > Neoneuromus > Neoneuromus ignobilis. The sequence continues at coordinate 45,486,483 of CP092087.1, read as the reverse complement.
ATAATTAATTTCTGCTGTTATACTATGGTTTACACTATTTAAATTATAATTATTAATTTATACAGTAATCATTATTAATTAATTTATTTGCTTTATTATGTAAACACATCGAAACTTGTTAAATATTTAATGTTAAAATATGACTTATCATCAATTTCATTCAAATCTATTAATATATCACCATTAACTTATTTAAATATCTATTGTATTGTAAATATAATATTAGGGTTTTTCTATTTTTTTACGATTTCAAATCTTTTTTGATTTAAAATGGATAAATTTGTATTTATTTAATTATAATTACATTCCTACAATCACATGCAATACATACTTTTCGGAAGACTATTGATATGGGGTTAACCATATTATTGGTGTGTAAAATTTGTTTGAATAAATATATTTTTATTAAATTAGTAATTAATGAAAAATAGATCACATAATTAATTTTTAACTTTATTAAAGTATATAATTTTAAACAATAATGAAATAATTAAATATTCAATATATTACACATATTTTTACAATATAAATAGAAGACATATTAACTGATATAAATATCAAAAAATGGTTTGTAAAGTTTCCACAAGATTATTTGGACTAATCAAACTAACTATAATATAATTGTGTCAATAAAGTTAATGATAATTATATGTAAAATGGGTTAGAAATAAATATAAGAATGTCGATTTAAATTATTGTCTGTATAGACAATGTTGAATTTCTGTGAATTTAAGATTAAGAATATTTCCAAGCTCAGTATTTCCTATTTTTTGTTTAAAAAAATAATAAACTGTATTTATGTATGTAATGTTTTATTAAGCAATTTATTACATAATCATTTTTAATCAATCTGAAATACAATACAAACAAAAATGAAATCGAAATTAAATTTAAAATTGCTCACTGTATTTCAGTGATTTGATTAATTTATAATCTTTTTACTTGTTAAAAACATAAAGTATATTTTTTTATTTGTATTACGAGGTTTTGTACGAAAAACAATCTTTCAAAATAGAGTGCTAATGAACCAATTAAGCTGATTAGTAACAAAAATGTTGTGAAGAGGAAATCTTAAGCTTTTATCTAGTGATTAACTGATTATGCTACGTTATTCTTCATTGAGTTACACGCGGTTCAGTAAACCAGTTTTTGATGTTTTCTGCGATTTTTGAAAATTGAAATATAAAGAATCTTGTAATCGAATGGTGTTTTGTTTTCCTTAACTACTCAATATCAAACTGAGAAGTTGAGGAAGCTAATGAAGAAAATGTATAGAGAAACAAGACCTGGATGCTACAACACGTCAACGCTTCTGCTAACACGTCGTTTCTCATCTGTGAGTTTTTAACAAAGCTTTAGATGACTCTTATTCACCAGCTACCCTACTCTCTAGATTTAAATTCAACGGATTTTTTTATTCCTAAAGTTGACATCTGTTCTAAAAGATTCAAAGAAAATTTGTTACAGGACTTGTATGTTCACGAAAAAAAGCCTTTCAAGAATTATATAAACAATAAATGGAATTACTTTAAATATGACAATGTTGAATACCTTTAAATATTACAAATAAATGTTATTATGAAAAAATCGGTTTCTTTTTGAACGAACTTCGTATTTTTCACAACCGGATTTTGCAATGTTTGAAATCATTAGATACAAATATTAGTTTTTCTATTTGAAGTTCACACGTTGTCGAATTTGTAATTTTAAAAAATAATTTAAATGTAAAGTGATCGTAAGATCTTAACAAATAAAAAGTTATAAAAACTAAATAAAAAAATAAACACTGAAAAGTTTTTATTGAAACTGCTACAACGATACATATTTTAGGAGATTAAAATATAGTACTTCTTATGAATTAATAATTTCTATTAAAATAATTATATAGAAGAAGTATTAATAACAATAGAATTAAATAAAAAAAATATAAAAAGTAACATTTTTGTAATTTTCTCGAAAAAAATCAATAATATTTATATTATGGATTGACATATTTTAAAATAAGTCCAACAGAAATTGAAAAAGTTAAATTGAAACCTGCTCTTCTTATTTATTATATACAATGTAATCAGAATTACGAAACAGTAAATTAGTAAATGTAAAATTATTTTCGTCTTAAATCTTAAAAATTACTTATAATTATTGTTCAACAATATTTATTAAATATATAAATGAATACTGTAAAAATTTAAGAAAATATCATAAAAATGTGAATTTCTAATAAATAAAATAAACTCAGTAAATCAACAAGATTTTACAAGAAGATATTAAATTAAAATTTGTGGTCATTGAACATATTTTTTAAAAATATATATAAATCAAATATAATTTGTACATTCAGTAAAAAAATTAATGTTAAAAAGGTATTACTGGCATAATTATCACAAATTTCCATGATTGATAATGATGAAGTCGTCATCAAAATTCGCATATACTAATTAAAAATGAACAATAAACAATTATTACCCACTTTAATTAAAAATTTGTAACGTTTGTATTAATGGTTTGTTGGTAATTTTTATTTTAATGTTAAATTTGCATATAAAATATTCTCGAATTTATGAATATTACAATTATGGCATAATATATAAAAATTTAATTGTTTGTTATTTATGTGTTTTGTATTATTTAATAATGTAAATAAGATTAGTATATTTATGTTTTCTTTTGATGTTTTATAAGCTTTTATTCTTCACAAAATACAGAAAAATATAAAAAAAATATTAGAAAAAAAGTATTGTTTTTCAAATAAAAAACGATAATCATAAGACAGAATTACATGTAGTGCAGTGTAAGGTTTTTTTTTAAAAAAAAATCAAAACTAACAATCTGTTACTAAAAAATGAGCTAAAAGAAAGAACTAAAATTCTTAGTACACGGGAATAAAAACAACATTTTAAGAGTATGTGAATACATTCTGCTCAAGTGGCAAAGAAATATATGAAGATGTACAAGAAAATACAGAGAAGAACTGAAAAAGTATGTCGAGTTATCAAAAAAAATGGTTGTTATGTTTAGGTTTTGCGAAAGAAGCCACGAATAAATAAATGAAACATATAAAAAGGCTTCAATTAGCTAAAAAAACACGTGAAAACATTTGGAGGAAATGTAAATTTTAGTAATGAATGTAAATTTGAAATCTTTAATTCATCTAATAAAAAAAAGTATGAAGAAAACCAGGCATTAATTCAATAAAAAAAAACATAAGGTGGTTCAATAATGATGTGGGGTATGCATGTCGATGGTTGAGGTTGGAAAACTTAATTTCATTAAAGGAAAAATGAAAAAGTTTGTTTATATCTATATTTTAAAGCATAATTTAAAGACGTGTAGAAAAGTTAGGATTAGAAACAAATCTGCGTTTCAACAATACAATCATTTTAACACAAATGAATTTTAACCCTAACACCACAATGGTTTACAGTGTTCAATAATCACTTATTGTTTATTTATTATTTATAAATATATCGGCTATAATTATATCAACTGATGCATTTCGATGACGACGCCATCATCGTCAGAGCCTTTCTGTTAAAATCTAGGTTTTAACAGAAAGGTTCTGGCGATGATGTCGTCACCATCGAAATGCATCAGCCGATATATTTATAAATAATAAGTGAACAATAAGTGATTATTGAACACTTTAAACCATTGTGAGGTTATGGTTAAAATTCATTTGTGTTAAAGTGAATCAGCCATAGTTCCAAAACAACAAATACAATCATTCTAAGCATTGTACTGGTAAAACTGAGGAATATAACTTGTATAATGTATTGAAACAATTCGGAACACTCGGAACACCTCCTTAATCGTCAGACATGAATCCCGCATATAGAATTTCCATTTATGGAAAGAATTAAAGAAATATATGATTAGTCATCATATTACTAGTAAATAAATGTTAAAACTCATCTTCCATAGAAATGAAATAAAATCAGCTTAGTTTTAATAAAAAAAACTTGTACAATCCATGCTTAATAAATTAAAAGATGTTCTGAAATCTAAAGGATATCCTATCAAATATTAGTTTTCACATTTTTAATTCTTTTTTAGATAATATTGTTAATGGCCGGATACTTTTGTGCGTCTAAATATTATAGGTTCATTAAAAAAAAATCTGGAATTTACAATACTATTTCTTTCAAATTTGAAAATATAATATTTTGAAGTACACTAATAAACGAAAGTAAAAAAATATTTTTAAACATTTTCTTTTTTACTGTTAACTTTATTTATCATGTAAAATATATTTAATATGACGATGGCCATATTTTATATATATATATAATAAAGATTTTTTTTGTATTTTTGTTTCTTATCATGTTTTGTTATTAATTTTTTAATGAGAAATTTTTTTTAATGACTACAATCGGTTTCAACAATGTATCATTTTCAGGTAGATGATTAAGTATCTATCGACTAAATTAAGATGACATATTCTTTCGAAATCAGTTGTAGTATGATATCAACAAAGAAGCATGATCCTAAAGTCTTAACAAAGTTATTTTAACAATACTACTATATATAAGTTTATTATATATTTTATTTTATTACCTAAATATTCATGTATTTTAAAAACTTTGAAAAGTTTTACTATATAAGATATATTTACAAGGTAAAGTTTAAAAAGGTTCTGTTGGCAATTATATGAACAAATATCACAAATGTGAATTTAAAACGTAGATAATTAAATTACATATACGTAAGTACTTCTTAGAAAATTTAATAATAGCATTATATTATAAAAACCATAACAATATATGTCTAGAGAAGTATGTATATAGGTTTTTTTATTATTACAAAAATTTAATAAAATATAATAACCCAATTTTCTAATTATATAGTAATAATTGATTTATTAGACGATGAAATATTTTTAAAAACAAACAAATGGATTTTAAATATTGGTAACCCCATTAAACTGACGTCTATGTATACTACCCACAGAAAATCCAAACACGAGGAGATTTGCTGTAAACACGTCGTATGAAAACGGCCTCGTAACTTATTATTCCGTAATGTTGTCTAGTACAAGACATGCAAAAGACACAAGCAAGTCGCTCGTTTGTTGTTGGTATGAGAGCTCATGTTTGTTCACTAGAGTCCGTGCAACAAGAAAATTCGTACAGGGTTGAAGTGTGGAACGCACAACGGCAGTGTAAATGTAGGAAGGACTCCTTCTATACTCATCTCGACTAGTTTTGTACGAGTAGTAACATAAATCATAGAGCAAGTTTGTCGGTGTAGATGCCACGGTTGGCAACAAGAATGCGAAGGCTCAGCCGTGGCCATAGCGGTGTGGTAGACAAGTCTGCGTTTCAGCGGATACGACTGAAATGTTGCGGTCGGATTCCTGAAATGTGAACTGTGCGATAATTTTCATTACACGGATTATTACAACCGAGGTCATTTGGAACATTTTTTAAACAACAGCATGTACAATTCCTAAAAATTCATTGCGTGAAATTTTATTTATTGTTCTTAACCATTGAAACAAAAACAAACAATTAACTCTCACATCAATAACATAAGATATTGAAAAAGTGTTTAATAGTTATTTATTGTTCATTTTCATTGTTATCTGATATGTATTTTTATGGCAATGTCATCATCATCAGAGCTGTGTTATGTGAATTCTCTACAATTTCATAACAAATAGTAAACATCAATTCAAAATATTTCCAACCATATTGTAATTTTATAATATTTACTAAAATAATTATATTCTTTGTTTATTAAATTAAATTGATTTATATATAATATAAAAATATTATTTACTTTTGGAATTTATTATTCATTACTATGACTTAAAATATATTAAAAAAATGTTTAAATATTATAAAATAGAATATCAAACTTTAAATAGTGAGTAATATTTATTATATAAAGTCATGGTATTATTTTTTATAATATTTAAATACATACATAACTACTATAATAATTGATATTTAAATATACAAGATTTTATAACACAATACTCTGACGATAATGAAATTGCTATCGAAATGCGTTTTAGCTTATTGTTGTTACAAATAAACAAAGTGAAATTGAACACTTTTTTGTATCTTGTGGTGTTGGGGGTGATATTTATTTGTGCGAGAGACCTATTCGTTAATGTTTTTATCTTGATTTTCCAGTTACACATTTTAGAATACAAATTTATTTTCTAATCTTAACATTTTTAAATAGATATGTAAATTTTATTTAATAATGTTGATATAAACAAACCGGTCTAATTTACATTCAATTAAATAAAGTTTTTCAATCTTAGCAGTCCATAAACAATAAAACCCTCATTTTATAAAACTACCATCATATTTTAGAATCAATTATAGATTTTCTTTATTGGATTTAATACATGTTTTTCTTCACACGATTTTTCTATAAGATGAATAAAATATTTCCAAATTACTTTCAACATAAAAAATAGTGCGTTCTCAAAAAAAATTTTAAGGCATTCGATTCGTTTTAAAAAATTCAAAGTCTTTTTTTGTATTTCATTGATTTATCTATGGGTCTTTTCTTAACATCCGAATATAATAATGACTTTTCCTGATAATTCTACGTTCTATTTCAGTATTTTTCTTTACTTTATTATACATCTACACAAATTTACTCAGTATTTGTGTTAGAATTTGTTTTCCTACGTTTTAAAGTTATTTTTCCTCCATTTATTTAGTATTTTAAGTTTTCATGCTTTCATCTTATACGCAAACAAATTGTCAGTAGTAAATTCCCTAATAATATTTTGTACAGTATTGTGTGAAATACCAGTCTCAAGCATATTTTTTTGTCAAAAAATGCAAACATTACTGAATTAAAAAAAACAATATTTTTTTGTTCTGAAATTCTCGTTTTGCATTTTTAGACATTATTTCAATAATAAATAAATTTAAAATGATAGAAGAATATAACAAACACCACCAAATAACCAAATTACAATAAAGAGATTATATATTCATGTAAGCCAGCCGGCGGAAGAAAAGTACCGTAAATTATTTGTGTGATTTACCTATTTTCATCTGCAGAAGGCTGGATACAAAAAAAAAAAGCTTGATGTTTTAATAAATTGATGGTCGATATACGACCCATTTTTGAAGCGGATTTGCATGGATCACATATTAAGCGAAAACGGTCGTGGTCGAAAATTGTACAATGAACATTAAATTTGCGTTTTTTCGGAATCATCCAATGAGCTTTTGTTTATTGTCATTTGAAAATCGACCAGAAGCGTCCAAAATATTTTAAACCCTTTGGTGACTCGTACTAAATAATAACTATGAATTATTACCACCTGTTTTTCTTCACTTTTCAATATTTAGTTCTTCGCAAATAAGGAGGAGGGACAAAAAAGTTTTAATGAATATGAGGCATATGAACTAAATTCGATCACTGTAACACTTTTTATAAAGCATTGAATAAAGAGCAAAAAAACGGAAAAGAGATACTTGACAACATAATATATTCATGTAAAAGTGTAAATTATTTGTGGATTTACCTATTTTCTGTGTTTAATAAATTGATGGTCGTATACTTTTGCATGTATTAAAATTGTACAATGAACATTAAATTTATTTTTCGAATTTTTGTTTATTGTCATTTGAAAATAAAATATTTTAAACCCACTACTAAATAATAACTATGAATTATTTTTCTTCACTTTTCAATATTTAATGAAAAAAAATTTAATGAATATGAGGATGGCTCGGATACTTTTTAATAGACTGTGTATGTATATGTGTGTGTTGTATATATATATATATATATATATATATATATATATATAATATAATATAATATAATATAATGTATGTAAAGTTATACAAGTATGTAATCGGGACAGAATGCAGCCCATATCCGTTGATTTCAATTATTCATTACATTTGAATGAATCTCTCGAGAATCATATAACCGTTAACAATAAACGAACAATAATAGATAGAGTGTCGTTGAGATGTAAATAAAAGTTAAAACGTCATTAATGGGTACGATTTCAATTTCCAGAGAACGAGTATAGCTCGACATCGAGCTCTGTAGGAAACTTTCCGCAATTGCACTCGCTAGTTTTGTTATTTGTGTATGTATGCATGTATATGTGTATGTATGGATGTGTGTATGTATGTATGTATGTATGTATATATATATATATATGTATGTATATATATATATATATATATATATATATATAAATATATATATATATATATATATATAAATAAATGTATATATATAAATAAATGTATATATATATATATATATAAATGTGTGTGTATGTCGTTTCGTTAAAACTTTCTGATAAATTTCTACGAACGGTTGTTGGTTTTATTTTCTTTTATATTTACTTTCAATTAGATGCGCTTTTTTCTAGTTCGAACTATATTTATGTATCCACTTTTTATTCAAAAACATTTTGCTTATATTTTTCTTTATTTTAAAAGTTTAATGTTTAGCAATTCTTTATTATCTAATATATATATATATATATATATATATATATATATATATATATATATATATATATATATATACAGGATACCTCGCATAGTACGGCCAATCGGTTCCATTGATTTACCGAACTATTTGAAACCGGACTAATCGAAACATTAAATACAAAAAAACGTTAATTGGTTCCAAATATTATTTTTACTTTTTTCAGTAAATAAAACGAGGGTAATATATTCAAATGTTTTTATGTAT
>CP092087.1:45455286-45472786 GCA_029203775.1 Neoneuromus ignobilis | reverse complement strand
TAATGTTTAATTTGTAGAAATATTAATTTTATGAATAATGTATATTTTTACATAGATTTGTGATCTCAATTATAAACATTTTGTTGAATTTATATTATTTATAGTAAGACTTTTATACAAAGATCAATAAAATAACAATGAAATGAAGGTATATCAGTTTACTATACTTTTTAAATATAAAAAAAAGCATTCGTAGTTAATAATTAGAATTATATATATATATATATATATATATATATATATTAAATGAAAAATATAATAATGGAAAACAGAGGGAGACAAAGTATATTACTAAATAATTTTGTATATATAAAATATATACAAAAATAAACCAAAAACAGGTTTTCATTAAGTCACCACACAACATTCTATTTCTTTATAAGATTATAAAAATAAATATATATATAAAATATATATATATATATTAAATATATATATATATATATATATATATATATATATATATAAATATATATATATATATATATATATATATATATATATATATATATATATATATATATATATGTATGTATATATATGTATATATATATATATATATATATATATATATATATACTTATATAAACAAATAGTATACATAAACGTAATATAAGAGATAAAGTGTATCTCCATAAAGATACACGTTCATTCAAAGGAAATAGTCTGTCTATCAAGTCATATTACATTTTATTAACTAAAAAAAATCTTATTGAAATATTTATATATTCAGCAAGTTATGCGAATAATATAAATAAATGGAAAAGAAAATGTTTAAATAAGGTAAAAAGCTTAGAAAAAAGCAACAATATATTTTATTAAGTATATTTACATATACTGAAATGCAATATATTATTGTGTATATATATATATATATATATATATATATATATATGTATATAAAGATAAATAGATAGATAGATATTATTTTTATTAATTAATAATACCAAATTTTCTAATTAAAGCAGATGTATTATATTTTGTACATTTATCAATAATAATTATAATATATCTACTTAGGATAACAAGTTTAGTAGTTTTAATTTTAGAACAATTTTTACATCAATACATTCATCTCCCTTTACGGTATTAAAAAATTAAAAAAATTGAAAACATATTTTAGTTTTTAATCCATAATTGAACAGCAATAAAATTTAAAACACAAGCTTTGAAATAACCTTTTTATTTGTTATTATAGGTAATATATATTTTATTGTCAGGTAGATACTTTTGTATTATTATAATATGAAATTTGTTAAATATTTTTTGTTTTTGTTTTTTTACGTAACGTGAATTTATCTTTTTTAAATTTGATAATTATAAAATAACAGTTTAAATTTAATTTAAATAATGTTATCGATTTAAAACGTATTAAAAAAACACTACAGTCATTGTTTATATATCGAACTGTTTTTATATTAAATAAAACATAAAATAAATACAAACAATCATTTTGTTTCCATATTTTTTTAATTTTATTATATTTCGTTAATAATTTGTAATGTAAAAATGATAAAATAACTAGTTAAATTTTATTATATACGTTCATATTTTTTAAATGAGTTTATATGTGTTTATTGAATTTATTTTCGAGATTTGTTATATTTTTATTTATAATTAAAATGATATTTTTCGATACAATATTGTTTATAATATATTATTTAATTTTCTATAGATATTACTTAATTTTAATAATCTGTTTAGATAAGAGAAAATTTTTAAGTAGCATTATTATTTTTTAACACTCATAAAAATAACAATAAAAACAAATCTGATATATCATAAATTAAAAATATATTTTATGCTATAATTATTATCTTTTTATAAAATGTTTGTGAAATCAGCATTAAAATCAATAAATTAATAATATTTATGTTAAGTACTAGTTATAATCCTCCAAAATAAAATTTCATTTTCTTCAAAATAAAATATTATTGATAATAGTTTTATTGGAACCTTCCTTAAAATAACTAATTTTAGATATTTTCTTTATCGAAGAATTTTGCAGCAAATATGTTGCAAACTAAAAAAGGAAACGAATTTAAAATTCTCTTTCTAATAATTCATTTTAAAATAAAAAAGTGGTTAATAGGAAAAAAGATTTGAAAAAATTAATTTGAAGAAATAATTTTTGAAATATATTTAATTATATTTTTTTAAAATAAGTCATTGAAAATATATTTAAAAATATCTGCAATTATATTTTAAATATCAGCTAATATTGAAAAATGTTCTATTATACAACAAATTTAAAACGTACACGATTTATTTAATGATGTAATAAAAAAATAACAAATAGGCAAATAATACTAAGAGAAATATTTACACTTGACTGAAGTACTTTAAATGTATAGATTTTAATACTTTCTATATAAATATAAAGAATTTCGATAAATTTTTGATTGTTAGAGGAGTTTTGTTGTTGTTGACGTTATCTACTACTATAATATTTACTTAACATTATGGGTTATTCGTTCTAAGAACGTCTCAAGGACTATCAATACAAGTAAAAACTTCACTCGACGTCTCTTTACATCGGTAAATATCTTGGAATCTATTAATTGAAAAGCGTCGTTTTATTTTCGTCTGGTACTCAGTCTTCGTTTATAATATCAGTCGATAACTATAATACCTATAGTTGAGATTCGAATCGTTTATTCGAACTATTCAAGTGTAATCTAAAGATATTTTAATTATCTGTTGATAATGTCGTCAATTTAAATTCAAGTTAATGACAAAACTTTGTTCGTTAGTTCACTGACAAGTTTTAATTAGTTATTATTAAAGTTTTATTCTACGTATGATACTGAAAAAGGTAATCGAATTATCTGAGCACAAAATCAATATTTATATAATTAAATTTATACGTAATATATATATATATATATATATATATATATATATATATATATATATATATTAAAGGTACTGGATATGCCGAAGTGAAAAATTTTGGAAGAGACCCAATTATTAATATAATTGGAGAAGTGTAAGCATTTCATAAAATATTATATTCATGGGATTATATATGATATGGGGTGGCCCAAATAAGACTCAAGAATAATGAAGAATAGTAAATGATAGTAAATTAGTAAATGTATATTTAAATCATTTTGTTTCATTTGAGTAACTCTATATAATGTTATAATAAGAGATTAGTTTGAAAATTTTGCGACCTGATGTATTGTACAAGTTAGTACTGTGTTAAAAAATTTTGTAGAATTGTACTTCCACACCTTTCTTATAAAAAGCTGTGAAACATAATGTTTTCTGTTAAGTAGTGTATTGTCGACAGCTTTAAAATTAAATATCGTACAGTGATAGAGTTTATTATCAAAAAAGTGAAACGCCAACGGATTTTTTAACCAAATGACAAATATATTGAATGATAGTCCACTTTCATTTATAACTGCAAAATTGGGTCGCAAAATTTAAACGTAACTGTATAAATTTAACAGAAGACCCCTTTAGTGGATGCCCAAAAAGTGCTACATAAAAAATCATCAATAAAGTGGTGTTTATAAAATATTGTTTAGATGATTTTTGATTAAATGTGTCTAAAATTGATAATATGTATCTCAGATCAATGAAAACTTTATATTCTAATCGAAGAATTAAATATTTATAAGAAAGTGATTGACAAAATGGATGTGTCGTGTTTGCTAAAAATTAAACATAATAATTGAATAAAAAAATTTTTAAGATTTTTGGACTTTTTTAAGAAAAATATGCCTGATTCCATGCATTAATTTGTAACTACTAATTAAATTTGCATCCACCACTATACACTAGAAATAAAGCAACAACCAAAATAATGAAAACGTAGTATTTTTTTGCCATCAAAAAAGGAACGTTCATTTTGTTCGCAGGAAAAAAGGATATTACATTAAAAGATATTAATTACGTTTAAAAAATGTTAAATTATACAGAGAGAAACTAGTCTAAACAAAACTATGGACTATCTAAATAAAAAAAATGGAAAAAGACCAAGTTTATCAATAAAGAAAATATTTTTTTATCAGGATAACATACATTTTCATTTAAGTGCAATTTCAATGAAACAACATTTGTATGGAAAAAACGCCGAAATGAAGTACAATATACTGTCCTATCCATTTATCACCTAATTTAATTCAATCTGACTTTTATCTATTCCCACACTTCAAAAATTATTTGGTGATAAATAATTTTTTTATAATTGTGAGCTGAAATTAGCGATAAACAATTATTTTGAAGACTTTTAAGGAATCCAATTTTTAGGATAGGATAAAGGACTACACCATCACTGGATAAAATGTATTGAAGTTCAAGGATATTATATTGAAAAATAGAAGTACTAGGGTCTTTTGATAAGTATGGTAAAAAAGTACGAAAAACTAAATTGAAAAATTTAATTAAATTCATTAATTAATTAAATTAAACAATAAATAAATTTATCATACATATCAAACGAACCTCGTAATTACAAAAAAAATTAGATTTTTATTATTAGAATGTGACATTTTTTAAATGACTTTCGCATACTAATTAATAGTAATATTAATTAAATTATTTTTATAACTAATAAACGTTTCTATAAAATTAGAATAAAAGTTAATGTAACAAATTAAAACTGTATTATTTTGGTTAATATTATCAAATTATGATTCTTGTTAATTGATTTAACACACTATAAATTACAATTTGTTTAAAGCTTTCAATTAGTGATAAATAATTATTATAAATTATTGAAATTTGTTTTACAAAATATTTTTGAATAAATTAATTTTTACAACAGTTATTATTTTGCTTCTATTTGTCTACTATGTCTGTATATATATATATATATATATATATATATATATATATATATATATATATATATATATCACATTATACTCGACGATAGCAAACATTGAAAGTAGTATTTACATTATTTAATTACAATTTTGTATGTTTACTGTTAAAATGTATTTTGCAAGCTCTTTTCATATTTCCGGTAATTATTATTTGACATAATATTTAATGCTATCAAATGAGCATTTAATTAAATAACTTCAATTAACTTCCTGTAATGCATTAATAATATATAAATCTTTATAAAATGAAACTAAGTATATTTTTTATTAGTAAAATTCAATACACATACATAATTATAACACAAGTTATTGGTTCTGGATAGATAAATAAACTAAAACTTTGGATCAACATTAAGTACCTAAAATGATTAATTCTGATACATTCATTGTTTAATTTTTATACGATTAGAATAAAAATGTTATTAATGAAATATTTACATTATTAAAGTTTTAAACCATATATATATTTATTTATACGAATGAATTATTACCTAGCGCTATAATATATTAAGGAAAGTGTTCAATAATCACTGAATTTATTTATAAAAACAATAGGCTGATGTGCAATTCGATGGCAATGACAACATTATCAGAGCGCCGCGTTATAAAATCTAATTAATTTTGGTTAAAAAATTAATTATATATTATGTAGTGAATTATTTTTATCTTTATTCAACGCATCTCCAGCTAGTGATCAACTCTTTCTTTCTCATTTTTTTATATACATAATATGTCTAGGATTATGTATAGGCGTATGCATACTGTTTAGAGAAATTCTGTGACTATTAAATTAAAATTATTTGAAATTTTTAACGATTCATAGGGTCTGTTCAAGATAGATTGAATATCTATATGTGCTACGATATACAAAATGAATTTTATATCGCTATCACTAATTATATTTCTATAAAACAGTTAAAATTTTTAGGTTATAATTGTGTTTTTATTTTCTGTTCATATGCTCTAGTGTCATGCACATATTTTATAATTATATTTTTTAAAAATATTTTTCTTCATAGTACAAAAGGCTAAACAAACTCGAGGTGACTCGACCATTGTCTAAGTTAATTATACGTGATTTATTTTCGGAAATTTACATTTTGTCATAAATTTATCTGTTATTTTTTTAATTAATTCTAACTATCGTACACTATGACCGTTTTCAAACCTGTGTACAGCTAGACTAGATTTATCTACTCTACGATATCGTATATCAGCTTTATGTTCCTTAAATCTGATGTCTTTTACTGTTTTGTTCTGTTCTATGTAATATTTTTCACAATTATTGGAATTCACTTTATTATTCACTTGTCATTAAAGAAAAAATCTCGATTATTCTATAAGAGTAAGATAGTCTTTTGGATTTCCCAACATATTTTTTAAGTGATTATTTGCTTTAAAGTTTTTCTATGATTCATTTCTTTTAAAACTTTTGATATGTCTTTTGTGTATTTTGGACAATACAAATTTTTTACATTAGTTTTCCTATTATCTATATATTTTTTTAAAAATGTAATGTTTTTTAGTTTTCAATTGTTTTTATGTATTTTGACAAAGTTAGAAACACATTTTTTTCAATAATCATTGTATTCGGTAATTTGCATAATTGTTTTTAATTTCTGCGCGTATTTTTGCGATAATGGGAAATTTATTAGACTAAACACCATCGAGTTCAATACTGCTATTTTTTGCTGAATACAGAGCTCGATTCACATATAAATCTATTATTATTCATATCTCTCCTATATACATTGAATTCAAGTTTACTATCTTTTCTTGAGATTTTCGTATCCTAGAAAGATAGTTTTTTTAACTTTTTTTCATATGTAAACTTGATTGTTTTCTAAAAATTTTACCATAGTTTTTTTCTAAGAATTTTACTATACTTTTTTGTATCAAAAATATCATCAAATTATACTTGGGAAGTATTCCACAGCTTTTTTTTAATTCCCACTCAAATTCAATCACTAAAAGAATGGCTAAGAAAAGAGAAAGGGTGTTTCTCATAGTTAAATGCATTTTATTTGTTAGTAGATTGTGTTTTCAATTTTAAAATAGTTTTATTCTATGCACAATTCTAAAAGGCGTACGTATTCATTTATATCTTGATTCCCAAAAGATTTTCCTTCAAATTTTTTTCAAAGTAATTTAATGTAATTCCCATTAATATGCTAATGAAGAATGATTTTATGTCAAAGGATATCAAAAATCCATATTTAGTAAGTCTGATATCTTAAATTTTGAGTTTTTATTGAAAAAAAAAATGATTTTGTTTCCATTTCATTAAACTGTCGAGTTAACCATTTAGGAATTGAATAAGTTGGAGATATAATTGCGGATATAATTGGTCGGATCGCTTTTATTTTTTCCGATTATATATATATATATATATATATATATATATATAAGCATAACATACATACACACACACACACATATAAATATATATATATATATATATATATATTTGAGTTAAATAAAAGCTAATATCTCAACTTCTCAGTATTCACAGATGATCATGTTCTCCTGTCCGTAACAGAATACAACCTACAACGATAAATCAATACCTTAAACAAAATTGTTAACTCCTACAACGGTTACATATACACTCAATAAAATAAGGTTGATGATTTTCATAGTCAAGATTTCATTAAATATAGAACTGTATTGAAAGGTATTAACGTAGATATTACATATTTTAGGAAATGCAACGTTATATATGAGTACGACATTGATTTTAAAATTAAGATTAAAAATTTCCAATATATACATTTGTGGAATAATCATAGGGACCTTAAAAAGAAAACTGGATCTGAAAACATAATTCGTCTTTATAAATCAATGGTCATTCTAGGATTACAATATGGGCGTGAGCTTGAACCAGGGTGAAAGAAAAATAAAACAAGAATAATAGAAATAGAATTTTTGATAAGACTGGAAAGAATAGCAGTATGTTACAGTATAAAAACGAGGGCATCAAGGAAATCTTGAATGTCACATCTCTAGAGAAAAGAATAATGGAATACAGAAAAAAGTGAATCAAATACATTTAAACAAAACGGATGAAAACAGAATATCATAAAATCCAATAACTACAGACTAATATATATATATATATATATATATATATATATATATATATATATATATATATATATATATATATATATATATATATGCATGTGCGTATGTATGTATGAGTGTGTATATTTATACATGGATGTCAAATTACATTTATCTACGTTATTGTGAGCGTAAATGTGCACACGTAAGTAAGAAACTGATTTAATTATTGAACGAAAATCCAAAAAAGAAAAATATATGTCTGTACATGAAGTGCGCTTAATGATCTTAATATGTTCACGCAGTGTGTTCACTTTGATAATTGGATCAGTTCAATTAAACTGTGAAATCCTCTTATTCGGGATTATTTCCAGACGCAATAGTTATGTTATTTGCGCACCTGGTACGGCCGTGCTTAGCAACTGAATACGTTAATGTTTCGTTTTGTTTTACTTCTTTCATTAATAGAACAAGTAGTCGATATAAGTCGAAGTTAAATAGAACATTAACATTTTAATTTAAATGTAATAATTTCTTATACGAATGTAATATCTATAAGAAATTATAATTAATAAACTAGATTTTATGTTTAGAAAATAAATTTCTATTACAAAATATATTTTGGTAATGAATTATCAGTATTTGAATATTTAACTGAATAATAATGTTAAATGATAGATAGTTCTTTTTTTTAGACAAATGGAATTACATTTTATAAATTATTTTTACTTCTAACAAATAATTTTTGTAAAAAGATATTTTCACGGTTTATACAAACATTTAGTATATTAAAAATTATTTAGAATAATAAGAAAAACAAATTTTTAATTTCTTATTAAAAATTATTTTAAATACAACTGCTATTGTTAAAGATATTTTTTTATTTTTATACAAATATATTAATTCATTAAAATATTACAAGAATTTAGATAAATATTTTCTAATTACTTGATGAGGCTTTACTTGATTTTATCTAATAGATATTAGGGTGAATTAATATGTGACTACTAGTTTTAAAAAAACTCTGAATTGTGTGAAAGCGATTCAACTAGAGTGCAAAATTAATAATAACAAATTTCATATATTATTTAGGTAACTCATATGCTCCAACATATTTCATTTTAACACAAAAGATTCTTTCACTTCAATACCATAAGATTTTATAAAATTGTCTAATAATTATTTATTTTTTACTTTATTCATTTACAAACTAATACGCATTTCGATGACTATGCTATCATCGACACTGTATTACATTACAAAATTTATTAGAACTACATTATGAAATTACTAGATTTTAATGAATAAGAGATTTTAAAGATTTTATAATGCAAAGCTCTAATGATGATGATATGGCTATTGAAATGCATATTAGTTTTTAAGCGAATAAACAATACGCGATTTTTGGATACTTAAAAAATCTTATGGTGTTGAGATAAATAATTAATTTATGTTAAAAAGTTTATTTGCTACAATATCCAACAAATAGCAGATATTTATATTTGTAACTCAATAATTTAATACTTTTATTTCAATTATTTCATAATTTAATCGTTTTTTCTAAAAAAAAATCTGCTGTAATCTGAGTATTTGGTTGACCAAGAAAGTAAAATCTAAAAATACGATTGAGAAAATCTTTCTATTAAATTTGTTTATTTTCTGAATATTTTTCCTGTATGTTCCAAATATTGTGATGAAAGAAAATGTTTTTAGTATTGTATAAATTTAGATGTTCATGTATGGATTTTTTGATTTCAATTATGAAATTACATTCTGTACAAGTTAAAATAATTTCAGATGGTTAATAAATTCTAAAAAAGTTATTTTAATCATTGCTGATTGTTTTTATAAAAATTTATATTTTAATTAAAGAACGTAATAATAATTATTAAATAAAATAATTTTATTGTAAAAAAGCATTTTCAGCTTATTCTATGGAGAAATTGTGGAATTTTAAACGAATACTTCATTTAAAAAAATATGACATAGATGTTTTAGTTGAATATTACAAATCAAATTATAAAAATTTTCGAATGGAAAGGTTTAGAAAATAAACGAAGACAGAATTTTGGTTTCTTTCTTTAACACGTTCGTCGCCCAGCGTGAATCGGTCGAGTTTCTCGCGGGGTCGAAATCCGATAATCGGAGCCTAAGAGCGTAAACATGTTGTTGGAACTGTACGTTACGACAAGAAATTTATGCCAAATTTTGTTATGTCTTACTCACTGAAAAGAGGTGAGATGATATCACGGGAAGATCATAATGGTATTGTGGTGCTAAAATGGAGAGATGTCCGTGATGTGAGAATATTATCAACAAAACATGCACCCATTATGATATCAAATTCGGATTCCTTTACTCATTGTGGTCGTCCTCCAAAAATGAAACCTTTGGCTGTAATAGCATATAATAATGGAAAGTCTGGCATCGATAGGAATAATCAGATGGTAACACATGCAATAACCATATGAAAAAGCATAAAGTAGTATCGCAAATTGGCATTACATTTACTTATAGGAACAACCATAGTAAATGCACATGTCGTGTATCAAAAAGCAACAAATCAAAAAATGGAAATAAGAAAATTCCGGGAACTTCTAGTTAGAGAATGGTTGTACTCGAAAAATGCTAGGCCCGACAATGAAAAAAAGAAAACAAATAAGGCGTCTCGGGATTTAGAAGTTTATAGAAATCCGCAGAGGCAACCTACTAGAAGGATTTGCGTTCTATGTTACCAGAAGAAGAGACAAATTCTCGAATGCCAGGAAGCGAGAAAAATGTACAAAAGACTACAACATATTGTCCTAATTGTCCAAAATCACCTCAAATGTGTTTGAAATGTTTTAGAGAATACCATGCTACGTAATAAAATGTTATATTTTATTTTAAATATAAGTTTATATATACGAGTAGTATATGTATATTTAAATTTTGTTTATTTTATATATTTTTATTTTTTTGTATTTTTTAAATTTGTATGTACTAATTTCATTAAAATACTCGTGTTACAGATTATTTTTTTATAAATTATTAGTAAAATCGTATTTAGCTGGATGAAGAAGAACGCTACCCATTTACGGGTGACGGGGCCCCCGCGGAAGCATTCCCGTGACCCAGATGTGGGTGATGTGGCGACGAACTTGTTAAATCATGTGTATAGTATACAGCATAAAAATTATAGTAAAATTACAATTTTTCTTTTTACAAAATAAAAGTTCAAGTAATAGTTAACAAACTATATTTGTGTATATTAAAAATATTAGTTTTTAGTCAAATAAAAGTCAGATTATTTCACTATATATGCATATATAGAATACATACATACATAAAAATGTAAATATATATATATATATATATATATATATATATATAAAAACAGAAAAAATCTACTCAAAAATTATATTAAATAAAGAATAATATTCATATTAATATAATGAAAGCTACCTTGATTTACACATTTTCGAACAGAACTATTATTCAAATATAGTCAAATATAATTTAGCATAATTATTTTAGTTAAAATAAGCGTAAAAAAATATTAGCCAACGATGAAGAATGAGAAAATAATTAATAAGCATCAGTATTGAAGCAAGATATAATTTTTTAAATCAATCAAGTTTTAAATCATATGTATGAGAAAATAATAAAAAAGAAAATATTAAAAAATCAATCCATTCAATTATTAATTTCAATATTTAAAAATTAATTTTTATATAAAGTGCCAATAATTTTAATAGCATAAGTGAATTTATATATATATATATACATATATATATATATATATATATATATATATATATATATATATATGTATAAACCAAGAAACTCGTCACTGATATATATTCATTTTATCTATTCGACTGATATAAAAGTTTGTGTGGGCCGCACGCACTCAAAAGGCGAACGGTCACGCGAGAGAAGTAAAATTGTTTTATAGAGGTGAAAATTGCGGCCTCCACGAATAATTCTAGTATGTTTTTTATATGTTTCTCGTTGACTCACGACTATGAATTGTTGATATTTGCGCAAGATTTATGTCGTTCAGTCTCGAATGACAGTAAGTTTGTTTGTTTGTCTGTTTGGTTGGTTGTTTGTCTGTCTATTTATTTGTTTTGTGTCCGTTATACAAAATATAAAACGGATGGTTCACTTTACTGAACACACTGATTAAATATTTTATTTGATTCAAATCAATTTGTTTTATCATTATGTTTTCTCGTAACAAACGTTCGAATTTTCTATTTTTAACTTAGTTTTTTAGCTTTGTTTATCGGGTATTTGTTCTTAAAAAATTCATATTACTTTTAAAGTATTTTTATTTTGGGTTAAGTCTTGAAAACTTTCTTTTTTCTATTTATTTTATACCAACACAAAATTACGGTCTAAATTATTGTGAAATTGTTCTTTAAGGTTTATAAGAAAAACTACTTGGAAAATATGCATTAATATAAAATTGGTAATAAACTTTTTGTGAATTTACTAACTTCAGGAATATCTCACATAGTACGGCTTCAATTAGTACGATTTCATTATAGTACGGTTTGAAATTTCAAAAGAAATAAATTATGCGCATGCACACATTATACGTATTGTATGCGCAGTTCTAGTTTTGTGGTCTTTTTTCTTTTTCTATTAATTTTCGATTCGTAACTCTAGAGTAAAGTCGATTTTTTGATAATTGAAAATGTGTTTAAAATGATTGTATAAACCCCTGATTTTGTTTTGTTGTTACATACAAACATTTTAATATTAGGTTGGCAAGTATCTCCCTTCCGCTTTTTTTTTACATAGCTGCGAAATTCAAAAGACCAGAAGGCGGAAGGGAGATATTTCCCAACCTAATATATTACCCTCGTTTTATTTACTGAAAAACAGGGAAAAAATTTTATTTGGAACCAATTAATAACGTTTTTTGTATTTAGTTAATGTTTCGATTAGTCCGGTTTCAAATAGTCCGGCAAATCAGTGGAATCGATTAGCAGCATTATGCGAGATATTCCTGTATATTATATAATATATTATAGATTTACTTTAATTTTTTATTGTAAAAAATTAATAAAAAAGATTTAGTTTTAGATTGAAATGAACTATAAAATTATTAAAATAATAGTACTAGACATGGAAAAAAATATTTAAAACATTATTTTCTTAGAAAAAATTAAATAATAATTGCTGTTCACGCATTCACTATCAGATTTTGAGAAAAACTGTATACGAGGGTCGATTGATAAGTATGGTAAACTTATTTATTGTTTAATTTAATTAATTAATTTAAATTTTTCAATTTAGTTTTTCTTATTTTTTCATCACACTTATCAAACGACCCTTGTATGTATACAATTGCTTTTTTGTTCTTTTGATAAAATTTTGAAGATTTAATTTAATGACTGAGTGAGTTAAAAATGCACAGAGGGCATACTATTGGTTTATAATTGTAGCTAATATAGGGCCATCCAAATGACACGCCTAAATTTGTGTTTTATTAAAAAGAAACGTTATACATGTTTTTCTATACACCACCCTATACACATGTTTCTTTTAAATAAAAACACAAATCTAGGCGTCATATTTGGATGATCCTATATAATAGTGTTAATTTTGATATCAATAATACTACTTGTATACTATTTATCAATGGATAAATAAATTTTATTTTTATCGCATCATGTTTGCTAAAAGAAATAAGTTAAAAATGATACACTAACAAATAGCATACATTTCTTTAATAACATGGGTTAGGATCACTGTTTGTGAAGATTCTAGTAGATTATTTTTGTAGAAATAGGTTATCCACAATGGCGATTAAGTTCTGTTATCATATTTGCTGTAATATTTTTATGATTTTTAGATGCAATTACTTTGAATCCACTTTATCTCTTACTTTTTTATTTTTGGATAGTTTCTTTTGGCAGATTCTGTTCTTCTATAATTTATATACGCCCTTAATTTTCGATGCTGTTGTTTTGAACATACCTAATATGTAACAATGTCGGTCACATATGTTTCAGTTAAGTAAACATTAACAATTTATTTTCTCTCAAAGCTTGTAAGTTACCTACTTTGCAATATTTACACACAAACTATTACTTAACACATTCTATACTACATACGAAAAGACGTTGTACTACATAAATGAACAATGCAATGTTAAAAATGCACGCGACTAATGTTTTATTCAATATTTCCAATAAGAACTTTTTCTATTATTTTATTTGTCCACTGTATAAGTGTACAGAAAGTTTTATAAAGAAAAAAAGGAATTCAGCATTTATTGTATTTTCATATATATCACAATATATATATATATATATATATATATATATATATATATATATAAAGTTAATAAATCTATGAACATAGATTGAAATTAATTTAATCTTTTTAGAATTTTAAAAAGTTGTAATTGTCGATATTGCATTTTTCAGAAAATTCTTTAATTAAGTACAATATATCTACTTTTACATGTTTTATCAATAAATATTAAAAATGTTATGAACTTTGTTAAGCTAGTCGGTTTTCATAAAAATTAAAATATGATATTAGAGTTGTTCAAATTATTCGATAGTTGGTATTGTTGGCTTTAATTACTGTGATGCTCTTCAAGTTTAACTATTTTATTTGGAGTCAGTCATCTTGATGTACTTTTTATTATAAGTAGTAACAAAATATATTGAATTGAATAAAGTAATAGAAGATATATTGAGATAAGTTGTTACTCTTAGTCTCGCAATTAAGAGTTATCATGTAATAATTTTATCTGATATTGTGTCCATTTTACATATCAAATATAATTTTTGATGTTACTGAAATATTGAATCATTTATGAATCTCACCTAACAACTACTCGAAAATACAAATTATTATTTTTTCTGCAATAACTAATTTATATTTAAATAAATAATTTTTCATGTAATATTGTCAACGTAGCATTTGGAAAAATAATAAACATTTGTGTATTTGCAGAAACATCATTACAATTATATATAAAATTCTTTCAATAATTTTTTTCAATTAAATATTAATCTAAATTCAAATCTTAGAGATTTATTTTCGTTGTTCCCCTTGAAGTTTTAAATATATAAGCAGTGCAATTAATCAGTAATTCATTTAAATCCATACTTGCAAGTTTAATGTGCTTTCATTTATAAAACGATTGTCTCTTGTGCTTAATAAGCTTTAGCTTGAGTTTATACATCCGAACCGATTGGGAAACCGAAGAAAGTGAACGTTAAACATTTTTCTAAAGACTCGCTTGATTTAAATAATGCGCAACGATTAACTCCGATCAGAACGACTCGCGATGGTTTTATCTTAACGTTTCTGAATTATTCATTTGCGTCCGACGAAATTTCACATCTGGTGCTTTTGATTTATGAACATGATATTCTCTTATCGTAGGACTAAGTGACTCGCCGTTTACATTCAAACGCACACACATACACATACCGAGGTCGAGAGATCTTTATCGTAATGAGTGTATAATTAATTTATTTCGCAAATATCGTTTGAGCACTGTTTAATTTGTTTCCAGTTCAAGGATATGGACGTGGCTACTTTCTTAGTTTTGCATATAAAGCAGATCGGGATATGATGAGTGAAATTATGATTATAAATATCAGTTAGGCTGTTAGAAAAATCACTGAAAATAATTGAAATCTTTATTACATTATGCACGTGTTGAAAAATCGTTAGTTAAAGAAGTATTTTACTATAATTAATTATTAGCTTGATATTTACAAAAAAATATTAAACATATCACTTTGTAACTTCATACACATATTTACTGATCACTATTTATTATTCACTTTATTTATTTATAAATATAATATATTTGTATATAAATGTCATCATAGTCAGAACACTGTATTATAATAATATTGTGGTGATAATTAATTTGTATAAAAATATTTATTTATATTTCAAAATATTATATTATTTGTTTCGAAGTAAATGACAGTTCATATTATAAATAAAGTAGAATATACAACGTGTAAAAAATGTGCAATCGATGATCTTTGATCTAGTCGTTCTATTTATTCGAAATTAAAAAATAAAAATGTTCTTACTTTTCTTGAATATAGTTATCATCAGTATCAAATTTAATAAGTAGATAAGAAAAATTATAAAACAGCGGTTCTTTAAATGTATATTGATTTTGGACTATAAAATTTCAACTTTTTATTGAATTAACTAGAAAGTTAGTTTAATGAGTTGACAAGAAAATTAATTATTTGGATTTAATTTTGTTACTCACAATAAAACGACACTTACTGAAGGTCCACAAAAATATAAAGTCGATCAGATTATTGGTGAAAGAGATATTAAGATTATTTTTCGAAAAATATATTCTAAGTTTAATATACAACAATTATTACTTGTATACCATGTTAATTACATGGCTACGTATTATATACTTTTTGAAATTTAATGTAAAATTATAGAAGTGTAATTTTGAAATCGTACGTTTTAAACATAAAGAAAAAAACTTGGGTACGTTAACACGTTAAACGCCATGTCAGTCACCAGTGACTGACACCGAACTTGCCATTAAGGCCACGTCAGTTACCGGCCGCTAGGATTTCGCAGTGAAATCTCGACCTAAACGAAAAGCAAGATAAAATAGGCTTGACGTTTAACGTGTTAAAATAGAATATCCTTATAATAAATAACAGTTTAGTTTTTAAAAATAAAAAAATGTAAAAATTTAAGTAAATTTCTCTATAACGAGTCACTTTTTCAAATAGTAACTGAAATGACTAAGAAAATGTTCCAAATATGAATAATTAAAAGAAAAATGACAAACAATTGTACAGGAGTAAAATCAACATTAACATTAAAAAGCACTGTATATGAAAAATGTAATTATATTTGTGTATTAATTTATAAAACATCTCACTTAATCATTTTATTATTAATACTTAGACTATTTTTCTTTGAAAAATAGGTTATTATTTGTCAAATTATTTTAATATGCAATAATAATTAAATACAATATATTTTCTACTTAATGCATACAAACATCTGAAGTGATTTTATGAATAAGACGAAGTTAATAATAATATCCGATAAGTCTAGATTATTTTGCAAAATTATAGTGTCCTTTAAATATATTCATAACTTATGATATAATTAAAAGTTTACAGTTGAAAATAAATAAATACTATTTTGTTTGTGAGATGAATTCAAGAAAATAACAAACGTACTGATTTCAAATATCGTTTAAGTAATAGATTACAAAATAAATACATAAATTTCTAAAGTATTTTTTAGAACAGCTGTAACATTAGAGTAAATGTACAAGAAAACTGTTATTATTGTAAAATGGAAGAGTGGAGAAACGAACCAATTTCTCAAACTTTAATCTATTTCAACTACCGTCATTACAACTATTATTTGCAAATACATATAACTGTCATTCAAGTATCCGACCTAGCGACATCAACAAGCTACACTAGCGCTATAATCGTATATAGTATTCAAAGTCTACGAAATACATAACAATGTATATAATCAAAACACTACAACTGTACTCGTGCATAAGAAAATAGCTCGAACAAACTTCCTGTCGCATAAAACTTCACAGAAAATCGTCTTAATTG
>CP092087.1:45355286-45450286 GCA_029203775.1 Neoneuromus ignobilis | reverse complement strand
TTTTTCTGGCAATTATCTTATATATCGGTCAATGATTTTTTTTCATTGACAAATTAAAGCTTTTTTCTAAAAAAAATATGTTTTATTATTTTTGGTACTTCCATGAAATTTAATGTGAATATTTAAGAGATACAACATTAAAGCGACCACTTATATTGGAATGCCTTATAATTTATTTGCATTTCAGTATTTAAAATAAATTTACTGATTTCGTATTCAATATAGTTTTTATTCAAATAAGACTATTATTAATATAAAAAAAATAAATTTGAATAATAGAACATTAAGAAGAAATATAAAAACTTATTATAAAAATATATAATAAGTTATTACATATTATTTTTCAGTTGTAGCTAATGTTTCCAACTGATCATCTAGTCTTCTATATGTATACATATAGGTATTGTCGATTATAGCGTTTGACGTATATATATGTGTATATATATATATATATGTATATATATATATAAGTATTGTCGATTATAGCGTTTGACGTCTTAAGATGTCTAATTTCCATTCATCCTTGTTGTTCCATATTTCTTCTTAAAGGTTATGTGCACTCAACGCTTTTTATATCCCATCACAATAGTTTTTCGGTGCTCATCTTCTTTTCCTCATGCCTCTTGTATTGTTATAATTATGCACGACAGCTTATAAATAATTAAAGTGAATAGAAGATAATTATTGAACATTGATAATATCTTGTGGTATCGGTGTGATAAATTACCTGTGTGAAAATGAATTTACCAAAATTTAAAGACAAATAGTGATATTATACTTTGTTTATTTTTAAAATGTAATTTTATGTTAATATGATAATATTTATTAGAAACATTATGCATTATATATATATATATATACATATATATATATATATATATATATATATATATATATAATTATTTACTTTAAATTAATAAATCCATGTAAAATCATTACTAAAGAATTATTAAATCGCCTATGATAAAGATAAATAAAAGAAGAAAAATTTCATATTTAATAAATAAAAACAAAAATTAATTCCTCATCAAGACTATATAAGATTTTAATTGGTAAGAAAATAATAAAAAAATCAAGAGATGAATCTATAGATTCTGTCGTCTTTCAAATTCGAAAGATATTAATCTCAATGGCCAATTTATAAGCTTCTAAAATAGCCGATAGGAAATAAATGTCTAATGTAATCATAAAGAAAATATTATATTTCCACAAAAATGGACTATCATCTCAACACTACAAGATACTGAAAAAAAGATTTTATATCGTATCGCTCTGGTGATGATGATATTGTCATCGAAATGCATATCAGTTTTACATAAAAAAAGTGAATAATAAATAACCATTGGACACTTTTTCAAAATTTTGTGTATTGGGGTGAATATGATAATGGTTATTTGAAATATTATTTTTATATGCAACAATAATAATGAAAAAACAGTAGCATAAATACTATATTAAATATAAACAATATGTACGATAAAAAGCCGAATACTTTTATCAGCACATATCTGCATTTAAATATAATTACTTTACTTTGAAAAAAGTACAATATTTCATTAACGAGAATGACACACCTGTTTGCTGCTTTTTTCATATTGAAAAATGTCAAGTCGGTTTAATTTTGGTATAATATCATTACTTTCATAAAAATAAACAATTTATAAGTATAGCCATTAAAAATAAATTATCGCTAGTATTATAAAATGTGATAAGAATTAAAAAATCAATTAATTATGTTGATTTTTATTAAGCAGTTATTTTTAATTTCATTTTCACAATGACGTATTTTTGTGTACATTCAATAAACAATAAACGTATAACTAAAAATATAAATAGGTCGACTGAAATGTCGATGATGGAACGCACATTGAAACGATGGCACGCGTCCAATAATAAAATTTTACAGAGACATGTAATAAAATTCTTTAACAGAAATAATATAACCGTTCACAAATGAGAGACGGACGAAGTATCGTTTTTTTCTACCTCACCTTTACCCTCTTCTTTCTATAAAATATGT
The DNA here is from genome assembly GCA_029203775.1 of Neoneuromus ignobilis. Classification (NCBI taxonomy): domain Eukaryota; kingdom Metazoa; phylum Arthropoda; class Insecta; order Megaloptera; family Corydalidae; genus Neoneuromus; species Neoneuromus ignobilis. The sequence goes on along the minus strand of CP092087.1, from coordinate 45,448,266 downwards.
CTGTTTAAGTGACCTCCGTGCCGTTGCGTCTCGTTCACTAACTTCTCGTATAAACTTTTTTTTCTTTACCGGAATGAAAAACTGCGTATTTTTATTTCCGGCGAGATCGGTTACGACCGAAGCGGTCGTGAATTATATTGAGTTTTATTTGAGTTGTCGACTCACTGTGACAGTTCGATTTTGATTAAAATCGTATCTGCTGTTTATACATATACTTTTACACTCATACACTTTATATATATATATATATATATATATATATATATATATATATATATATATATATATCTGTTTATTTGTAGCGATTGATTGATTGTTATTTTCTTTTAAGACGGCTAATGTAAAAGTTGGAATACGAAAACGTGCTAAATAAAATAAAATTAGAATTAAATAAACATAGCACGAAAGAAAGTTTTAATGAAAATGAAAATGAATCTGTAGAAAAGAAAACTTTCTGATAAATATTATTGATATATTATTTTTCAAATGAATCAAGTAAACATTATTTAAGTTGAATATTGGGTAATGTGATATTAGAATCTATTTATATTTTCCTATATAATTTATGTTAAGTATCTAATAAACTTTTACTATTTACTCGTAAATATATTATTTCACAAATATTTTCCAAGTCTGTGGTATATTTAGAAATTATCTTTTCAATTTTTTGACGACAATAAAAATCTTATATCAACAAAAAATAATTTCCTTAATAGAATTTCTGAATTTTATATAAATTTGTCTGTCTACGAAAAACTTTCCTACGTTATTTATATATAATTTTTAATTTTTTCTATCGCAAGAACTAATTTCTTAAAAATATTATAAATATGCTTTCAAAATTAAAGAAAATTTACTAATCGGAAACAAAAGTGAACCCACGAAATTAACTAATATATTTTCATTGTTTTCTATGACTTTTTCCATCTTTCTTAAATTTTATATCGAAAACGATGAAATTATCTTTTCATTTTCGTATTTTTTACAAATTTCTAAAATGTGTATTTTCTAAACTGCATTGCATTGATCCTTAATATATGGTATTCGAAGGCATAGTGTCTGAAAATTATACGGAGTGAAGAACTTTCAATTCCGTTTGAGTCATTGTGTCCTTGGTTACCATAATAACATGTGGGCTGGTCCTGCATGAAGCAGGATGACCTTGTTTTATTTATTAACTATTAATGATAGTTTTTGCCCAATTTCTGTTTCAGTTGAGTCAATGATTATACAATCATTGACTGTATCTATCAGCTACAATTCTTTTACGTGATAGCAACAGATAATATTAGAAAAATCTTTCTTAATCCCACGAGATATACAGTAAGGATTTCGATCATAGATGTTTTGTTTTAGTGTTGATGTAGATGACTGACTAGAATCTAGCTATTTTTTATATTTAGGATTGTTAAAATATATTCACATTTTATTGTTATTTAGTTTGGTATAAAACACTTTTTCTCTATTTAGAAAACAATGAACATAGATGTTGAAACGTCTTAATATGTTATCTTATGTCAATTCTTTTAAGATCTAATTTTTTTTCTTTGTAAAGTCGAGAAATAATTAATTAATTTCCTTAAATGTTTAAGTACTCTTGAAAAATCACTATTCGACTGAATTTTCATTCCACGCATTTTCATTTAACGTTTACAATGCACCATCTTTGAATTTTTCCTTATTCAGAGTTTTTTTTTCTTTCATATCAAAATCAGAACTTCAAAATTTCTTAAACCAAAATTAACAAATACTAATATATACATAACTCTCTGCAATCTTACAAATTGTTTTATGTTTCCGCTGTACTTTTCTTTTTTTATCACCTGTACATATCAGAGGTAGATAAATACAGATCCGTATTATATGAAAAATCAAATTTATTGTCAGGAGAATTAATATGATTATTTGGATATATTTTCGTATACAGGTACTTATTCATGTTCCTATAATGATTTAAATAATTTTTTACTTTCTTCTTCGCTCTTTGTATCCATTTTTATTTATTTTATTTTTCTTAATCAATTTGTACAATAAAACGTTTTTTGTTAAGTGTATATTAATTTCAGCTATTATACACAAAACATAACGTTTAAAGGTAGTTAACATTTATAGGTTTTCTCGAAATATTAAAGTTATGCAAAAAAATATTCTAAATATGCGAATGAGATAATTATGATGAGAGAAATATTTCGTTTACAAAATAATAGTAAGTAATAAAAATCAGCATGGAAATATTATATTGATGAAATCTTACAATTCATCCATAAACAGTTATTATTTCTCTAGTAATACTTGTTAGTGGTTAAGAAATATAATTATCAAGATGAAATAAAAAATTAATGAATATTAATTTCTATTAAATGAAGTGATAACAATTGTAATAATATATGAATAATTTACATCAATAGCAGATTATTAATATACGAAAGTTTATTTTTAAATAAAAATAATTAATATATTTTATAAAACTAATGAAAAAATCAAGTAAATAAATAATAAAAAAGGACGATAATATAAAAATAATTTTATAAAATGTATGTAGGTATAAAATAACTTATTAGTCTAAGTGACCTAAATTGTTTAAAAAGTTTATTTAAAATAGAAAATAAAATATAAATACGAAGATATAATAAATTTTCAATGAAACTACAATATACTATACTCTTAGTATATCTTCAACTCTCAGTGAAATTAAAATAAGTTTGATGAATTTTTTTTTAAATACGAGGGTCGTTTGATAAGAATGGTAAATTTATTTATTGCTTAATTTAATTAATTAATTAATTTATATAAATTTTTCAATTTAGTTTTTCTTACTTTTTACCATACTTATCAAACTACCCTCGTATTTAACTGAAGTAGAAAACTATTTCTCATTTACAAAAAAAATGATACAAAAAAGCGAAACTGAAAAAGTGGTCTTTTTTCATATAATCACGGTGTAAATGTCCACGGTAGTTAGAAACGAAAAACAATACATTTTTTGAGTATTAAATATAATATAACTATAAGTTTTACTAAATATATATTTAATTTTTTCTGAAAATCTGAAATTATTTATTTTTATTATGAACGAATCTGAATTGTTTTCTGTTCCATATCTGAATTCATCTATATTAATTATATATTAGCTATTACCTTTATTTTTTTTATTTCGTTTAGTATTATTATAATTCATATTTAATATTGGATATAAACGTTCTTGTATTAATTGAAATTGTGGTGTTATGCTTATCTAAAAAAATCATTTAACATTTTTCAAATAAATACACTCTAAATAATTTTATCTGTTTAAAATATTTTATTACTTTTTACATTTTTTACAAAAATTCTAAGGATAATTAAATTTGAAAAATTAGGAGTGTATACATAAATTAAATATAAAATAGCAACAAAGTACTCTTCTTGTATGCATATATATATATATATATATATATATATATATATATATATATATATATATATATATATATATAAAACATATTTATTACTTTTAAAAATATGAAATTATTTAACCTTACAAAAATATAATAAAAATTAAATACTTAATTATTAATTTATATAATTACTTAAACGCATACATCTTTAAAATATAATATAGAAACGGAGTTTTATATTATTTTATGAAAAAGTTTTAAATTTAAATATTAAAATGTAAAAAAAAATATTTAGGGATAAATATTCGATTTGGTAAAAAATACCGACATTAATAATTCACTACGAATAGTAAGAGTTTTAATAAGGTTTTTATGTCACTAAGTGCACATTATTGAATAAAATGTTATTTATTTATCATTTGTCCATTCAATACCGTCACATTGACTACTAAATAAACCAATAATACAAAAAAGAACAATACATTTCGTTTTGTGTACACATAGGGCGTAACCCGTGTTCCTTTAATTACTTCGCGAACGTCGAGGCAAACTACAATGAAAAATATCACCCCGCTGAAATTTCTTTCTTAATAAATCGACCTATATTTCAATGTAATAATACCGTCATATAAAACTTAATTATCCGTATAATAGCATTTTTAATGTCGTTCGTTGAATAAACTGGGCGTCATTGTTACACCGCGAACTGTTTTTTATATTTTCCTCCATTCTAAAGTACCTTTCTGTTATTTGGAAATTGTATTTAAAATACAGAAATTACTGACAGGAGAGTTTTGTATCCATTTACAGATTCGTTTAAAATATTTATAAGAAAGTCAAAAGTTACGGTTTTCATATTTTTCAACTGTCAGTAAAATTTTATACGATAAAATATAAAGTTTATAAAATATTTCAACTGAAATTTAGTTTTAAACTACCATCAGGCCATTTTAATGTATTACTTTTATTTATTTTGCTCAAATTTAAATAGAAAATATCATGTATGACTTTTACTTCTGTTGAGTTAATTCACGGGAATATTTTTTTAATTACTTAATTTCAAAAAATGAACTTATTTTTAAGATAATAATATTATAATTCACGTATCAAATTTAGTATAGCTTATAATATTAATACGTTTGAAGAAAATTATGTCAAAATATAACTTATTCTCAATAGTTCGATTTATTTATAACAATAATAATAATTTACCTATCTCAGGTAGTAAATCTAATGGCAATGATTTTAGTTTTAAAACAAATTTTCAAATTAATACATGTGAACTTAATTTTTAGGAGCTTTAATTGAGGAAGAGGGTATTTGAAAGTATTGAAATAAAAGCCATTCCAAGCCTGCAGATTTTTGTAGACGATTGACATTTCTCCATTTTGTTTTTTGAAATTTTCTAGAAAGATCGATAATTTATTATTTAGTTGAAATTTTACAATACTAGGCCGAATACCTCGTAAAAGTTTTAAATATGCTAACTAAATTTTCGAATCTTCGTTTATTTTTCAAATTCGTTCTTCCGCATGAACTACTTAATCATTTCACTACGACTATCTATCTTAAAGTGTCTATTTAAAACGAAATTGTTCGTTTCTATTGAATAGATACTTTAAGATGGATAGTGAATTTACTCTTTGAATTCTTTCTATGTCTTGTATTTTTATCATTAAATATTGATCTTAAGCTTTTTAGTACTCAATAACAGGTTTTATAAAAGTTAAGTATGATTTTTATTTAACGACTACACTACATCCCTTAACACTACAAAGCATAATTTTCAATTTTAAAAAGTAAACTATATATATTAATACAAATACTGAACTAAAAATTAGAAAAATAAAAAAAAAACATTTTTGTTATTTATTTTTTTTAATAAGAAAACATAATGTTGTGTTGAATTTTTCACAAATTATATATGTTTGGATATGCAATTAAGATTTTTAAAACTCATTCGAATGGAATTCCAAATTGGAAAATTGTTTTCATTACCTAATCGCACACCTTGAGAGGGGGTAAAGTTACATATAATTGCTCCATTTTAAATTATTCCACAACAAAACAGGATGAAATCACTTCCAGCTCTCATGTAATGAAACATCAATGTACACTGATAAATTTTTAAATTTTGACAACAGATAACATTATGTTTTGTCAGATGGATATTTCATATACGAAGCATTATATTTAACGTCTTAAAAATGTCTAATACAAAGTTACTAACAAAAAAATCTAATGATTAAAACTAATGATCAATATATAAATTATAGAATACTGTAGTATTAATTGCTATTTTGAAATAATTGAGATGTTATGAGCTTTTCTTACAATATTTGAGTTATGTTCTTCTCATAATAAAGATGACTGTAATGCAATCCTCAATATATTTACATGAATTAGCTGTTGTTATTTTACTACGAAAACAGTTAGGTGATTAGATAAAAAATCGTCTTTTAGTGAATCAAAAAAATTATATATTGCTTGTTGGGAAATTATGAAAATATACTGCATGTATAATGCATAATTATATATATATATATATATATATATATATATATATATATACATATGTGTGTGTTTGTGTAAATATGACAAATATAATATGTACTACCTACTTGTATTTAAGAATCAAAAACTTGCTCTTTGAATGTAAAAATGAAGCAGAGTTCATTCATACAACCTATTCATTTATACAACCTAGTGAAACTTGAAAAAATATGTTAAAAGTTTCTAAACGTACGAATAATCTGTAAGCTGATGCGAGGAAAGTCCAAAGTTTCTGATATAACAGAATATATTAAATTGATGAAGTGGATTTGGTCAGAACATACGATATATCAAGAAAAGAAGACAATAGACAAAGACAATAAAAATCGAGAAGAAAATCTTATCATAGACAGAGGAATAAAATTGTGAGCATAATGGAAGTAAAAGTTAGATGAGATTATTCGCGGGCAGGAAATAATGGAAGAATCTTGAGAAAACATTTAAGAAGTGTCAGTAACATTCAATGAGATTTGTTTAGTAGTAAAGCCCATATAAGCTGATATGATGATGATCATAATCATATCAGCTTATATAAGCCTATTGTTGAGAGAAAGTCCTAATAATGAATGTTTGAATATTCATTAGTATTTGTTTATCATCACCATGCTGACCAGAAATATTGGTGAGGATTTTTTGCTGTAAGGCTAAAGAACATCGTTTTCCTTATATATCCGATCGGTGTTCGAACGCACTTTATATATATATATATAAATATATATATATATATATATATATATTTATATATATATATATATATATATATATATATCATGTCAACATCAACAACTTTTTTTCTATTCACAATTATATGAAGGATTTTTTAAAAAATGTTTTCCAGAAATCCAACGTTTTTTCTATTTCACACCGACGAATTTTCTTATATCTTTATTTCATCTATTTACGGCCTTTTTCTTTAAAAATTGTACAAATTTCTTCATTGTGTTTTTTTTTGTATTTCGAAGTTATCAATGGAGTGTTTTTACAGAAACAGAATCTTCAAAATATTGAGTTCTGTTAAATTTACTGTAGCACTTTTTTATTTTTAAATCCAATCTATTTCAATGTACTGCTATATCTATTATTGTAATTAGTTTAAATTTTTAATCATTTTTTCTTTTAACAGATACTATTTTTCCACAATTTGTGTAATCGGTCATTATTTTAGATAATGTAACTTTGAACACATTTAATAATATTGAATTTTTGTTTAGATACTTTATTTAAAAGTACAATAGTCAGTTTTATTTCAAAGTCTGTTAAATTCTACAATTTGCAGCATTTACATATGAATAATTAATTAACATAGTTAATAACGCGCTTATGAAGACAATACATAGCATAAACTAACGAAGTAATTTGAACAAATGTACATGGATAATGTTTTTCGTAGTATACTTTACTTGGATTTTTCATAAATACTATAGAACTTGCAGATTAAAATTTAAATTTATAATAAAAATATTATTTTATAGAATAAATGGTATTAAAAATTAAAATATTTTTCTAATTGTTTTATAACGAAGTTCTTTTCATATAATAGACAAATATATTTAGTACAATGAGTCCGGAATAGCAGTATACGTGTAAATAGGCATAGATTTCATTCATAAAATATGAGAACTATTCAAAGCTGCTACAAATGTTTCCAATTTTTCATAGTCGTCAGATGGATTCCGATCGAAACATATCGACTATTTGACCTTCCATTGATCATCGCATTCATATATACAATGCATTTACAGTTGTGACCAATTCCAACTGTCAGATTGATGCATCGGTCCTGCATCAAAACCCCCCATTCGGATTATTCGTTAGCCCATATCTCTTGGTGTGCGTCGTGCAATAAGCTCATGCGCATTGATCTCATAAAAGGTTACTAGTACTACCACCATCAAATACACCAACCACTGAGGCCGTCGATTTATCACAATCAGTCAGGTGATTAAACGATTATGAATTATGGATGAACGGTTTAATTTATTCGTGTCAATGAGATTTGCACGACAGGCCGGACGTTTATCATATTTGTTCCAAGTGTATTGCATAGTACATTTTAAACGTAAATACCACTTTGTTTGGAGAAACTGAATGATTTAGAATTTAAAAGGATTGTCGAGAATTCAATGACAAAAGTACACAGTAATATTTATTCAGTACACTATTAAATAGGAGTTAAGTAAATATTTGAAAAACATCAGTGTAATAGCTCTGTCGGCATTTTGAATGGTACTTGAAGAACGAATTGAAATTTTCTTTTTGCTTTAAATGCACTGAAAAATATAATGAAATAGTGCAAAATGATATCAACAGAACGTGCCAATGCAAATTATTAAAACTATTCTATACTTTTGTTTCATTATTTCAAGCTATCTGTATACTTTCATTAAAAACACTCTTTTTATTTTAATACAAAAGCACGTTTTAACAAATTTTGATGAACTTTGAATGAAATACGAGGGTCGTTTGACAAATATGGTAAAAAAGTTAGAAAAACTAAATTGAAAAATTTAATTTAATTAATTAATTAAATTAAACAATAAATAAATTTACCATACTTATCAAACGACCCTCGTATTGTAAATAATTAAAATAAAATTCCACTATAATTAAAATATAAATTACATTATGTTCTTACAAACTTTTTATCAAATTTTATATTTAAAATAATTTTAATAATTTACTTGCACATTATGTATTTCACATTAATATTAGCAATTAAATAAATTATTAAATCGTATTATATAAAATGTCGGATTTTTATATTATTTGCAATATAATGATTATTATAAAAATATCAGGTCCTGCAATATAAAATACCAGATTTGGTATTTTATATTGCACGACCTGATATTTTTATAATTAGATATATTTAAAATATTTTTAATTTAAACATTGATTGATTCAACATTTATAATTAAAAAAAACTGTCTAATTTTTAAAAAAATCATATTTAAAACATAAAATAAACGTTATATTAATTATAAAGACTTGTAATAATATTTCATTAAATTTTATGACTAGTGCTATAAAAAAATGTGAAATATAGTACATTTTCATAACCCAGTTTATAGATATCATTCTATGTTTATAAAACTGAATTTTAATAACTACAGATATTACAATATTAATAGTTTTAAACAAATATATTTATGTAAAATTTGCTTCGAAGAAAGTAATATTTTAATTTTTTAAAAAAACATCTTTAAATATTTTTTCATTGTCTATTTAAACAAATTAAAGAACCAATTACTTTTTATAGACCATTTTTAGAACAGAATCTTTTCTAGAAAATTTTTTTTATATGTTCTTCCCTTTTGTTTAATATATATTATTTAAATAAGCAGAACTTTAGATTATTTGGTCTTATTGTATATTACGAGAGTCGTTTGATAAGTATGATAAATTTATTTATTGTTTAATTTAATTAATTAATTAAATTTTTCTTACTTTTTTATTTTACTTATCAAACAATCCTCGTACTTAAATTAATTTTGCGTTAAATACAAAATACTAATTTGTAGCTAATATCTTCTAATGAACTATACTAAATTTAGGATACAAACAGAAGAAATAATCAACAAAGGAATATGCAAAAGCTGAAATCTTTTCCCAACATTATAAATATCAATGATATTTTAGCCAATATAATTTATATTTATATTAATGATATAAAAAAATTAAAAATGTCTGTAAAAATATGTTTACCATAATGTTATTTGCCAATAAGCAGTTCATATTACAAGAAAATGAAGTTAACCTCTAAAGATATATGCCTATGATAAATATTATTTGTACTCTCTCTCTCTCCCTCCATATATATATAGAGAGAGAAATAGGCAAATAGAGAGAAAGGTCCAAATAAAAATGAAGGCAAGTAAATGATAATAAACAAGTAAATTTATGTTTAAACCCTCCAATTTCATTCGGGATATCCAATGTAACAAGAGAAGTACCCAATCAGAATAAAAATATTAGTAGAAAATCAATCTTTTAAGTGAGTTTCAAAATTTATTCATCTTGGTAGTGAAATATTATTTTATGATGATAACAATGTGAAAAATAAACTTTTACGATTTCAATATATGTGTGGGAAAATTAGATGAAGTCTAAATAGTAAAGCAAGAGAAGAGACAACATTATATAAAACTATGACTGTTCCTCTTATTATGTTTGGTAGAGAAACTTATTTTAATAAGATAACCTATTAAAAATAAATACAAGTAAAAGAAGTAAACAGATAAGATCAGTGAAAAAATATTGAAGACCATATAGAATCCCACATGAAGAAATAGGAAGATAGATAAACATTATTATATGAGAAAATTTGGAACAAAGAGAAAAAATGAAAAAAACATATTTTTGAAATGAGCAACTACAGAATTCTTAAATGAACCAAAAAACTGTATTAAATTATCAAAATAAAATAAATTGATTATATAATATATTAAATAGAATTGTCATTATTGCATTTACAAATTGTACTAATTTTAGAAAATTAACTACTTTTTATCATTTCCTTTTCTAATCTGAGAGAAAATATTTTCTGAATCATGGAATGTTTCTTTTGTTTCGTGGAATTATCAGAAAATTAAAATATATATTTTTATAAAGACAAATCAAAGCTAATTAGTAATTTATCACATCCAATTGTGTAGACTGCTTTTAAATTTAACAATTATGAATAAATAACATTAATGAATAATTATCGTAACAAACAGCCATACCATGACATTTGAAACTATAATCAACCTCATAATGGTATCACTCGCTCGCAAATTAATATACATTTCATCCTCACTGTGGCAGTGATCGACAATCAAACATCAAGTCTGTAATTTAACAATTCATTATCGGTCACGCTAATGAGTTTGTGGAGTTATTGCGATCGTTTTGCGTTACACTCAATATATCTGTTTCCTAGATATCTAATTATACATTGAATAATATGTAACATCAATTGAACAACGGATTTATCATCTCAGCTTGGTTGGATGGGTTAAGGATCAACGTGTTATTATATACATAGTTCAGCTTACTACTTAAACAATCGTGTTTAATGAAATAATTATAACCAATGGATAAGTTTTGTAATTGATAATATTATTCGATATGTTATTATAATTAATTAGTGTTAATTATAAACGTTTAGAAAACAATTGTAAATAAATTAACTTAGTAAACGTTTCAAAAATTACAAAAATGTTAAAATAATTGTTTTATAAAACTTTATCACTGAAACTTGTTTTGAATAATGAATCAAGGGAAATTTATTTTATAATTATAGATATAAACAGGAGAAAATAATCGACATTTCAAAATAAAATTATAAGAAAAGCATTACACAAGTCAATTAAAAAAGACTGTGTATTTTCGTAGTCAAAAAAAAAATGCAAAAAGATATATTTTTAAAGATATTTATATATTTTTTTTCATTTTAAGCCACTTATTTAAAAATTTAGTAAAAAATATATAGAGTAAAATATATTAGTAAATAAAGAATCGAACGAATAATGAATATACATATTCATTTATTATTTATTTATATGCAATTTGATATTTTTGTTTAAAATTTAATAATAAATAAATATTATATAATATTATAGTAACGTAGGGTTATATTAAAAAAATCTTTTCCAAAATATTGTGTGAAAAGATTCAAATATGGTTAGAAGAAGAAAAATATTTGAACTAAAATGGTTATAAAAGAATTTTAAATATAATTGACAATACATTAATTTTAAAAATAGAGATAGATTAAAAATTATGAAATAAAAAAAAACTACTTTTGTTTTCTAGATTTTAAAAAAATGTACTTCATGGACAGACAAGCACTTAAGTATAAATTTTTTTTTAAAAAAAACAAGAATGGCGAAATAAAATGACTGATATGTTACAATCTACCTATAAAAATGTAGTTCTCATAAAAGTTATTTCAGACTTGATTTTAAAAAGAAACTACATCAAATACATGATTACATTAAGGATGCTAACTTTTCAGTTAACTTTTATATATGCAATGTGATAGATGATTTAAACGTGATAAAGTTTTGCATCATACATATAACAAAAAAAGATAAAGATATTACTATATGTTGACGATTTTACGATCTTATCACTCTTATCGAACTATCATAAAAAGGTTTCTAAACAAACTAGAAACATATTATAAAACATGAAAGTTAGATATAAATGCAGCTAAAATAAAAAAAAACATTTTGATAAGAGATGAATATCAGTATTAAAAGAGAAATAAATGCAAATATAGGGTGAACTAAATAGACTGAAGAACTCAGGCATACATTTATTTGTTTACTATTATTTTCTATTCTTTACTATCCTTCATATAAGGTATATAAAAAACCCTTCTAAAATAGGATTCTAAAGAACAAACTTATTTTCCTTTATTGAGTTACATATGGATTAGGTGAATCAATTTTCCGTGAGAACTCAAACATGAAAGATCTTAAGAAGCAATGTTTGCATGAAATTAAAGAACATTTTTACTGAGATATAGAGATAATACAGATATCGTAACAAACTTATAGAGGGGTTATTTTAGTCCTATAAGGTGTAATAAATGGTATCAAAATTTAAAATTAAGTAGAATGTCATTTAAAGATAATTCTAAATCTAGACGGTCTTCCATGTCAATGGATGACGATCATATTGAGAAAATGTACGATATGATTCATAAAATCTATTGCTTAACAATAAATGAAATTTGTAAAGACAGTTCTAAGAAATTACATAATTTTAATGAAAGGAATGAACATTTAGCAACATTTCTACTCACAGATCGTTTTTTATTTTGGAGTTTTTGGTAAAAAATAAAATAAATATTATTTCACAGCTGTTCTACATTTCGGGTTTAGTTTCAATGAACTTTTTTATCTCAAAAGTTAAAATTTACCTTAAAAAGTATTAGATTATAGACGATAGAAGAGATAAAAAAAAACTCTAGAGGATCTACGTTCCTCATCTTATAGAAAACGATTCAATAATGTGAATATAAAAAAATGATTTATTTTTGGAAAGATCTCGCACACAGACAGCAAAATTTAACTTAATTAGTGTTCTAAATAGATATACTAATAAAACCAAGAATACTACAAGATAAAATAAAAAAATGCAAAAATTTCTTCAATGAGCTTTTAAAAAAATGTGCTTTGAAATAATTTATAATACCAAATATTCTAGAAATGAGATGCATTGAATATCTATTAGTAAGTAAACTGGGAAAATTATTCTAGATTTCTTTCTTGAATCATTGTAACTGATGGCAGAAAAAAAATAATATCAGGATATGGAAAATATGTTATGGAATAAACAGTGGGAAATATTCTCTACATGCGAGATTAAAAAAATCAAGTGAGGTGTCAAATGGAACGACAATACTAAAAACGGATAGAATAAGCTTATTACAAATATTTAAAAGTTATTTGGAAATAGTATTTGAAAGAAGAACAGAAGTAATGTAAGAATGCAGCAGTCACATGCTAATATTAAAATGTATAATATTAATAATACTAATAGATTTGTATGGTAATTTTAGAATATAATTGTATTTATAACTCATGATAAGTCTAAATAAGCTAATAAATTAATGCATAAAGTATAATAGTTTACAAAATTACTTTAAATTACGATTTTTTAAAAAAACGCATTCTTTCAATTTTGCGACAATTCCAATATTTTTTAATAGGATTAATAAATAATATTTGCTACTTTAAAAGAGGATTTTAATGTTTTTTTAACACAAGATTATATAAAATTTCAATAATTATTGTTTATTTTGTTAGTTAAAATTTATATATAAATTTATATAAAATTTTATCATCTCCAGAGAGTGTAATCATAAAATGTTTTTATTTTATGACATATTAGGACTCTATAAAATTCTGTTCTAAAAACGATGAAAATTGTATTTAAATGAATATTAGTTACAAATAAAACAATAAATAGTTAATGAATATATTGAGAAAATGTTAAAACTATGTAAGAAAACTAGCCATCATTGACTTAGTCAATATTAGCTGCCAATTAAGTTCTTATGCCAATACTTAACTTAAAAAAATTCTACAATGTCTATATTAATTATTATTAATTTAAATTCCAAAAATTTAAAACAAGTAAACAAACGATAAAAATAAAATCTAAATTTTTAACTTAAATTTAAAATATGACTACAATATATATGCAAAGAAACAAAAATAAAGTTTTTAGTTTTAAAAGCAAATAACTCTTATACAGAGCAAGCTATTTATACTAATAAAATATTCATATTTAATATGATAAACTGAATAATAAAAATCAAAAAGTTACTTAAATACGTTGTCATTTTCCTAATAAAAATAATATATTATTTGATAAATAAAAAGATTTTATTTATTTTGAAAAAATATTACATTATTCATTACGAAATTTTAATAAAGATTATATATATATATATATATATATATATATATATATAAACGAATGAAATTTACAAAAAAACGCTTTTTTATTTTTATAACAAAAACTTTTATTCGGATTTTATTGAAAAAAATTCTAATTTAATTTACCTGCTATGCAGACAATCTCAAAGTTAATACATATTTGATTCGACACAATTTTCCAAACATTTCTTACTGTGCCGATTTAATTTCAACGCATTTTCCAGCACATTTAAAATTTTTATATTTCTTTTTATACTTTTCACGCGAATAACCCGCATTCAGTTCCATAAATTCATTCCGTTACTTAATTAAACTTTAATTCACTAATTAGTGCTGCATTAGTAAAATACAGAACGCTGTATATTTTTTGCAGCAAATGTGGAATCCGTGTAATAATTAGCGCACGCCAAATTTCCAGATATGAAAATCTAAACATAGTCTTAAATTATAATTTTTTTAAAAAATACATTCACGTTCATAATGTGAGATGATATATGATAAAAATGATTGATTTAAACGTACCGTTTAATATTACTGTCTTTGAAAAGTAACTGATGAGCGCATCAAACGTACCTGTAACAAAAATTTATCATTTAGAAAAGATAATCATATTAAATAACTCTTTCAAACACGTCAAGTATATTGATCAATCAAATAAAAGACATAAATGTGTCTACTTGACAGAAATGTACATCTTTGAAATATTTCAATATAGAATAGTAAAATGAAAAATCGACAAAAATTATATAAATAAGTCATTCAATATTTTTGATTATGGAGTGATTTATTTCATTATTTGTTTGAAACTAAGAAGAATTTACTTTCACATAAATGACTTATCATTTCAATACCATAAAATATAAAAATGTTCAGTAATTACTTATTGCTTACATTATTTGTTTATAAGCTAATGTGCATTTCGACGGGCATACCACCTTCATCAAAATGCTGTATTTTGAAATTTGATTACACTGTAAACTTGTAATTCAAACAATGATGATTTGGTCATAGAAACGCGCATAAGCTTATAAACACATAAAGTGAATAATAAGTAATGGTAAACGTGTCTCGACGACATCTTTCGCGCTCTAGTAATAATATGAGAAAGACGTCGTCGAGACGTTGGCCACATACGATGTGTTAAGATTATATAAGTTAGGTTAAATACGATTTTTTTGTATTTGAATATTAATTTTAATACTGACCACAAAAAACAATCATACAGATTAAATATTTTTCATTTTTTGTTTGATAATGTTTACTCATATTGTACATTACTTCATATTATTTATGAAGTATATAATTCATTGTATTAAAAAAAAAATATATAAAATCTTAAAAATCAATAACTATTTCAAATTTTAAAATCATACGTTTAACAGTTATTTTCGCAAAAAAATACTAATTACTAGTGTATGATATTTTATTAAAATATATTCATTAATTTTTTTAGACCATAAAAAAAATTATTATCACTATATAAAAAATACATAATTATTATTCAAAATTCATACAAACAATAACTTGTATAGGTGTTATAATTTCTCAATTGTTAGAACAAATAAATAAAAAATATTGATTCTCTTGAAAAAAAATCAATTTCAAATATAAGCGTGATAGAACTTTAAATTGAATCTCTATCAAAAGTTTTACCTAACCTAAAAAAAAACACTCTTTATCTTACCTTTAGATATACATACACACACATCTCTTTCTCTCTCTCTAAATATATATATATATATATATATATATATATATATATATATATATATATATATATATATATATATATATATATATATATATATATATATATATACATATATATATATATATATATATATATATATATATATATATATATATACCGACTGGGTAGTACAGTGGTTAGCATCACCGCGTGTCATGCGGGAGATTGCGTTCGATTCCCAGTCGGAGAGTCCTCGTTTTCAAGTCGAGGGTTGAGCATGAAGGCCGACAACCTCATCTTGTAAAAAATAACTGTCGAGAAGGGAGTAAACCCCGAATAAAAAATCTTCACCAATCCGCCTGGTCAGCGTGGTGAATATGACCAAATACCAATGAATGGTAGCATTCATTGTGGCTTTCGTCCAGTAGTGGACTGATGTGGGCGTTATATGATGATGATATAGATATATATATATATATATATATATATATATATATATATATATATATATATATATATAAATGTTTTTAGGTCAGATAGAACTTGCGATAGGGATTCAATTTAAAGTTCTATCTCTCTTAAAAACACCATATACATATTATATATACGAGGGTCGTTTGATAAGTGTGGTAAAATAAGAAAAAATTTTTAAAAAATAATTAAATTAAACAATAAATAAATTTACCATACTTATCAAACGACCCTCGTATGTATATATATATATATATATAAATTTCGATGACCCTATATATATATATATATATATATATAGAAAGAGAGAGAGAGACATCCAAATGTGACGCCTAGATTTTTGTTTTATTAAAAAGAAACTATACACATGTATCCCTATATACGTTTCTTTTTAATAAAACACAAATCTAGGCGTCACATTTGGATGACCATATACAAACATATTGATAATTATAATAGAATTTTATTATCAGTAAAATTATTTTAAAACATAATATTGTATAACAAAATATTTTGTAAAAATACAAAAATTTAAACTTGAAAATATAAGTACAAGGAAAATAAATTTTCTTTCAACTTCGATCTAAAATGTATGTGATTATTCAAAAATATCAACGATAGTATATTTTTCCACACTGCTTTATATAGGGAAAGCAGTCGTGCGTAGTACACTTCCATAGTTACAATCGGTAGAGAAATTGATTTATTCGAGAAATGTCATTTTTGATTGAGTATTTATGAGATGCTTTTAGTCAAATGTCTGCATTTCGACATTGAATACATTTTTTCGAAATTTCATTAATTATATAAAAGGAAATCGTTTTCTGTTATATGAAATATATTTAAATAACTATGAACTACATACATAAATGTACGATAAAATTAGTTGATTTATATATATATATATATATATATATATATATATATATATATATATATATATATATATAAAGAATATGAAAAGTGAATAAAATAACATTATTTTAACAAATAATATAGAGAAGTATCTGCCAATTTGTTACGTACCGGACATTAGTTTTTTTTCACAAAGAATCATTAATTTTTCTTATTTTGCCTCATGAATATTTTTTTTTCTTCTTGACAATTAAATTGTTTGAATATTTTTCATAACTACTATGTAAAATTGAAGTAAAATATATATTTAATTGAAATATATGATATGTAGATTTTCACGTAACGACCTAATAAAAGTTTGCAAATAATTTATGCAATTTTATATCAAAGTACATAAAAATAATTATGTATTAGAAATCCAATAAAAATTATTAATAAAAAAGCAACATAAATAGATTCAATATTTAATGCTATTTCATTAATCTATAAACTAAATCCGCATACTTCTATTAAAAATTAAACAATTAATTAGACCAGTGTTTGTAATGTGGGCGGTATTTCCTTCCACGAAACATTTTAAAATTCTAGAGGCGGTAAAGAGCACAACTTTATCGGTTTTAAAACTTAAATGAATATCGATATAAATATTAAAAATTAAATTCATGTAGATTTTATGAAATTTTTAATTAATCTACATGTTCGATCAAAATTATACAAAAAAAAAACAGATTTACAACACTAGAATTAAAATTTAATTTTCGATGTAATTTCATTCTATTTAGTAAAAAGTATTTCAAAGTAATTATGTAGTGAAAAAACACATGTAATTGATTTCAAATAAGCAATCGATGTAAATAAACTCAACATCAATTAAATTTCATTTCGTTTCGTTTATTTCATATAATAAATCATATCAATTACAGTAACTGAAATTCATATTTTGATTTTTGCAATTATTTTCAAATTACTATTCAATATTTTTAAATTGCAATTAAAATTTATGGAAACCACTTTAGTTTCGAAAATTTAATTATGAAATCTATTTTAAAAAACAATGAACACAATTTGTTACCATTTTTTAAATTTTTTTTTAACAAATTATAAAAACTTATATGTAATATTTTATAATTGCTTTAGAATATATGGTTCCATATTATATATATATATATATATATAGAGAGAGAGAGAGAGAGAAGTGCTGCTAAATATCAGAGAATTGAAGTCTCAAAATAATAATATTGAATATTTCTAATTATTGTAAATTTAATAAAAAATCCAAAATAAGTCATACAGTTCATTATTCGAGTCATACAGTTCTAAAAGTATTGGAGCATTGATTAAAAGCCATTTTTTTATTATTGATTATTCCAAATACATTTATTTTAAAAAATATAATCTCAACACTTAAGTGACTGAGGATAAATTATTGCCTAATACATAAACGGCGGGCATATTATCGCAATATCGTAATATAATAATTTTGTTTACAAAAAATTAATTGACTCTTTTATAATAATTTTCAAAATATTTGACCAATCTTTCAGATAAATAATTTATTCCAATATATATAAATATTTACTGGATGAAAGTGATAGCAACCACCCGAGTTACAGAAGTCTCAATTTTTATTTAGAGTGCAAAAAGGTATTAATACCCCGTCCAGTCGTTTAAATGTTAATAACGTCTATATAACTTTTGAAAACATGTCATACACATGGAGTTACGAGTCCCCTATCGGGCGCCTCCCCAGGTGGTAGATTAGAGAATGTTCACTATATATAATTGAGTATCAAAAATATAAAATACTTGGTGCAGATCAAAATTACTCCAGTACTCCATATTGGAGATTGAAGCAATAAACTTAAACTGTATCACTTATAAAAAATATTGCAAAATCCTTTAAAACTTCTGTTTAAAAAAGGTGAGTTTTAATTTGAAATCGCGTGTAAGTCGTAGTTCAAAAAACTTTTTTCTTATATAAGCACAACCTTCAGTGACATTCGCTTCTAATTTCAGTTGGGTATATCAAATAGTTTATAAGTTACAGTAATATAAGTTTACTTCAACTTTTTATGTATTTTAAATGTGTATATTAAATTAATTTATTACTTCAAAATTAATTACAAAAAAATCATTTGAAGAACAAATTAATATTCTTAAAATATATTTAATTCACCTTATATTAGTTACTGATTGATGATGCACAATGATTTTTGAAAATGTGATATTTAACAACATTATTACTCATCTTTAAAATTCATAAAGAAAAATTAGTTAAGTTTATTTAATTGAAGAAAATATTATTTATTTTAATTAGAATTTATGAGTCTTTCTAATATTTAAAAGAACAACGAAAACTTGATTTTTTTATTAATATTACTGTACAAAATATCTTATATTTTCCAATTTAGACATTTATTCTTCTTAATCAACTGTCTGAATTATTAGTTTTTAAATTGAAATTAAAAAAAATATTATAAGTATGTATGTATGTATGTCTATATATATTATATTAATATATATACAGGTAACCCCCGTATAACACGGCACTTCTATAACATAGTTTCACTTTAACACGGTTCGAGAATTGGGGAAAACTCTAATACAACACGGTAACCTAGAACATGGTTTCACTCTAACACGGTTTGAGAATTAGATAAATCCTCGTACAACGCTTAAAGTTTTTAAAAACAAAATTCAAAATTAGGGAAATCTCCGTACAACACCGAACGAAATAAGAGCTTTTAAGTGCACAAGATATCTCATTGGAAATTTTTCATTTGAGCGTGTATGTCATACCAGATTTGGCTGCAGAATTTTGAAATTTATTAGAATTTGGAATCCATTTTGTTCGTGGAGAATTAAGTACATTTTAAAACTTTGTGTTTTTCTTTTTATAACATTATACATAGATTAAAAATTTTCGGGTGCGTATTATTCAACTTTTTAAGAAATGGTAATTATGTTTTCATTTTTGTGAATTAATTTGTAGCCCTGAACTATGTCTGGTGGAAATAAAAAAATACCTTTACAAAGACATTTCATCTCGCTAGAACAAAAAATACAGATTTTACTCTCAGCTAAAAGCAAGCAATCTAAAATAACAAATTTTTTACGAAAAGTACAGAATAGAACTCAAAATAATACTGAAAAAAGTTCAGAGGATGAGGATATCTTGTCAAAAAGAAAACGCCCTCGGTTAATGGTGCTTATTAGTGATGACGAAGAAAATATTATTTAATACATATTAATATGTAATACTTTTGATGAAAATTGCTTTAATAAATATATTTCTTCTAATTATAAAAATATAATAGTATGTTTTTCTAATTTTTGGAACCCAACTCCCTTTTTTGCATGTTCTTTGTTTCATATAACACGGATTCTCATAACACGGTATTTTTTAGGAACGTAACAACCCTGTTATATAGGGGTTACCTGAAAAAATATATATATACATATGTGAATAGTCATTTCTTTGCGAAATACAATAATAGTTAATTTCATTGGCTTGCAAATATTATTGTTTAATAGAAAAAAATCCTTATACATAAATAAATAAACGAAACAGAAAAGACTGCAGTGCAGAAGGATTAATGAAGAGTCAACGGCGAGAGACGAGGTCGCTCAAAACAATTACTCATGAGACGTTTAAATCTGGAATTTCGCTCGTGCGTTGCGAAAGAAGAAAGAGCACCACAATTGACGCCGCCGTCATTTTCTTCGTCGTGGAACAGTTGCACGAGCTTTCGCGTCAGTTTTACGCTTCACGAGCGACACCTCATTAAATATAATGCTACAGAGATTTGGTTGTTGTCTCGACGTCGAATTGTTTCAGTGGATGTGCAGACGTTCGCACAATTAGCTACTGAGTTAATATTAAAATTACGTGTGTATGTGAGTTATATATAAGTACAGATATGTTTGTGTTTGTATACAAGTGCATACAAAATAGATAGTTTATTTGAAATAAATTCAGCGGTTAATATGACTAGAAAACTATTTCACTTCACTGAAGTCAAATCCATATAATAAACATTTTATTACATTGCATACTTTACAAATGTATTATTTTCTTCGTATATATTCATGCATTTTTATTTTTCTTGAAGATCAGTAGTTCCAATGTAAATGTTACTTGATTTAAGAAAAATGAATAATATTCAGAAACTGTAGATTTGTATAATATATATATATATATATATATATATATATATATATATATATATATATATATATATATATATATAGACCAATTCGGTTGTAGTAAAATAAAATATTAATTTATAAACAACAATAAATTAGTTACAGCCTCTTAATAAAGAATTGAAATTAATTTTATAACAAATTTTGGAAAAATCCTTGTTTAATATTTTATTTAAATTAAAATAGGTAATATAAAAAATATTTCTTTGATTTAAACTTGACAAATTATCTCTGTATTTGAATTATTCACTAATAATAAACTGACAATTATTTTATTATTCCCTAGAATGATAAAAAATTATCTTCTTAGTAATTACATATATTTTATCGTAACTTAAATCAAATAGGGACATTTTATACGAATATAAAATTTATGTCTAAAATTTATAACATATGTTTCATTCGATTATCATTTGATAAGTTTCGATTTGAAATTATGGACACTGAAAATGAAATATAAGGAAAATTTGAACCTATTATAAATGAAAGGTAATTAAACTCTGTGCTTAATTTATAAATAATATCTTAAGATGTGATATCAACTATTAACCCATATTTATAATAATTCTTGTTTATGGTACAAATATTTTTCAGTGCTTATTTGAACAAGAAAGCTGAAAAAAGTAAAAAAAAAATAAAATAATAAGAAGTTAGAAGGAACTAATACATCCAAAAATATATTTATTTATAAATGTAGTCAAAGCTCATTATTGAAAATAGATTTTATTTGCAATTTAAAACTATCTCTTTTCAATAATCTGAAAACATACTACTTTAAAATATATTTATATAGAATCTTGTAATGTAGTAACTACATCAAGGTATACATACATACATATATTCGCTGTTATTTTTAGAAGTAAATTTTTTAATAATTAAAGTCCATAACATCAAAATATAAATAATAATTAATTATCAAAAATCAGTATATATGGAAAAAAATGTAGAACGATTTTTTATAATAAAATTTAATTTTCAATTACAATAAAAAATTAATGAAATTAAAAAATGAAATTTTTACCTCTATTGTGTACATAATTCATTGAAATATATATTGTTTGAATTATTTCTTTTTTTCGATAATTTATGAAAATATTGTGATTGAAATTTTTATTTTATTTCTAAGTATATGACATTTAATCACTTTTGTAATTTTTATTATAATCTACATATATAAAAGAATGTAATGGAGAAGCCCAATGGAGTATATTTTGTATGAATAAATTATATATATATATATATATATATATATATATATATATATATATATATATATATATATGGGTTAGTAATAGTAGCAACCTTTCTCTTTCCAATGCTAGATGAAAGCTTTTTTCAAAATTTTGACTTCTAGATATATATAAATTATATTTCTTTTCTATTTTATATAATTTTGTATTTTTCCTCATTTATTTGTTTCTCATTCTATATATATATGTGTTATCTCTCTTAAATATCTTTCTATGCTTCTTTGCAAATATTATCAGAAATCACTAAATTATTCTGATATATAAAATGAACCTTTTACTGTCATAAGAGTAAATACACTGATAAAAATTGTTCTTTAATATATAATTTATTTATATATAAATACATATATATATATATATATATATATATATATATATATATATATATATATATATATATATATAAGATACGAAATCTTTTTTTCTACAGAAAACAATAATATACAGTTCAATGAGTTTATAAACTGAAAAAAAACATGTAATAAATTCAATAATAAATAAAAAAGAATCTACGGCAAAATCAATATTGAAAAACATAAATCAAATATTTCATGGCCTTTGGTCAAATTCATATTGTTGTTTTCGCACGTTCAATTTTAGAACAACCTTATAGATATTTTCTTGTCGTGAATGTACACTTTTAAACAACACGTACGAAAAGTAGAAAACTTCTTGAAAATGTTTACAAATCTAATTGAAATAAATTCAATACATTACAGAGACAAGACAATAAAATATATATCGCAATGCAGTATAACTAAAATAATAACCTCGTGTATGTATATATATATATATATATATATATGTATATATAATCACATCATAAAGCCCATATCAATCCACTACTGGACGAAAGCCTCAATGAATGCTACCATTCACTGGTATTTGGTCATATTCACCACTCTGACCAGGCAGATTGGTAAAGATTTTTTATTCAGGGTTTAATCCCTTAACTTTTCAACAGTTATTTTTTTATAAGATGAGTTTGTCGACTTTCATGCTCAACCCTCGAAAGTGAGGGATTCTCCGATTAGGACTCGAACGCAATCTCCCGCATGACACGCGGTGATGCAAACCACTATGCTACCCAGTCGATATATATATATATACACGAGAGTCGTTTGATAAGTATGGTAAAAATGTAAGAAAAACTAAATTGAAAAAGTTAATTTAATTAATTAAATTAAACAATAAATAAATTTACCATACTTATCAAACGACTCTCGTATGTGATCATCCAAATGTGACACCTAAATTGGTGTTTTATTAACCCTTTGCACTCGAGGCCTTTTTCGCTCGGGCGAACCAGCAACTCCGCATTTTTGGTGGATTTCTTAGAGTTTCATTAAAATGATTTCACACACAAATTAATGTATAAAACTTTTATATTTTAATATTTTATGTATATTTATACCTCAAAGAAGGAAAATTGTTAAACATTAAGCTCTGTATTGTTGCTTTGTATGGTATTTTTTTAAACAATCTCCAAGATGCATCCTCGGCTTTTCGGGGCAAGTATCGCAGTAATATGTGGTTTGGTGTCTTTCGCGAGGCTTATTTCGTTGATAACAAACCTTGCAATCCTTCTTAACTCTTGTTAGCATAACATGTAGCTTCCCATTCAATCGGGTTTCATTAAAACTGCAGATCGAAGTAGAAGTTGATCTCGTGTCTGGCGAAAATCTCCTCTCAATTGGTAAAGCAAAGTTTTTCTATACTACAGATGAATAAGCGGTCGTTCGTTTCTCTGCTTCTTTACTGATTTATAAAGAATATAAGAATTGATTGAACAGATCTCTAAATCCCCTAAAAATAGTTTTCGCCACCATTTCAAGGTCTTTCTTAGAAAACAGTATGTCGAGGCATATTGGTCAGCTCGATCAACACCGCCCATATATTTTATATAGTTTATGATAACATTGAGTTTTTTTACAGTAACCTCAATACCATCTAGTAAAATTCTTCGATGGTCACATCATATCAAGTTCGCCATATAGAATGCTTCCCTTCTAACTTCCTTGTAGCGTAATTATTAGTTTCATGCACTATTTCATTAATTAGTCGATCGATAAAAAATAACGTAAAAAATCTAATGGTTCTTTTATGTCATAGAAATCAAACGAAAATGAACATCGCCGTCGTATAACGGTGATCACGTATCGCGTCAAACCGAATGGTGACTGAGAGTCACCACTCGAGTTGCCGCAACAAAGTATGTGGTGACCGAAAGTCAGCTCTCGAGTGCAAAGAGTTAAAAAGAAATATGTGCATAGGGAGACATGTGTCCAGTTTCCTTTTAATAAAACACAAATCTAGGTATCACATTTGCATGACGCTACATATGTCTAATTGTGAAAATAAAATTAAAAAAACATCTATATGAAGTATTTATTTTACAAATTTGTTTATATACATATATATGAATGTATGTAGATATTATAAAATCCTATCAATTATTTTTAGATTCCGATAAATTATTGAATTTAAATTTTATTGGTAAATTATTTATTTTAAAAGGAATATTGATTTTATAAATATTTCAAGTGATTTAAAACAGAAATTTTAATTAATGAAAATTAATACATATAACATGAACTGTTTATATAATAATAAAAAATACTAATAATATTTTAGATACTAATATTATATATTAATTATAATAATATTTAAGATGATTACTTGTTCTATAATTGATATTTTTACACATTTATATTTATAGGTCATAAATTCATATATGAATATATAAATACACACACACATATACATATTATATATATATATATATGTATATATATATATATATATATATATATATATATATATATATATATATATATATATATATATATATATATAATGAACAAAAGGCTTCCTAAACCGGCAAATTAAAATCATGAAAACACGTCGATTCAAAACCATTCCGTCACGTTTCGTATATAAAACTGGTCGTCTTGTTCAGCTGTGCGATTATGTTATTAATTAATTAGTTGGACTGCAACAGCGATTCTAGTGTAAATAATTCCATGATTGTTTCTCGAACGGGAATTCGATAAAGGTCGATGTCGTTGTAGCGTTTATTTTTTCGCTTCCCCTCTTGTAATTATTTCTTGTTGAACGGTAAAAGTTTTAGCTTTTCGATATTATTTTCAGCAACCGTTCCAATCTCTTTTTACAGTTTATTTAATCACGATTGACGTATTGTAAACGGTACGGTGAAACCGTGAAGACGAAAAGTTTTTTCTTTCAGAAAGGTAAAATTTATAATCCTACATTGTGTGCTAAAAAGTTTAAAAACATGTTTTATTTATATATATATATATATATATATATATATATATATATATATATATCGTGTTTTTTTAATCTTTTATGGAGTATTTTTATGTCTATTCTCCGAACAAATATAAATGTAAATGTTTTTTAAAACGTGATAGAACTTTAAATTGAATCCCTGTCGAATGTTCTATCTAACCTAAAAAATATCATTTATATATATATATATATATATATATATATATATATATATATATATATACATTCTTGTGAGTGAGTGTATGTATATATTTATAAAAGTATGATAAAGACGGTTTTTAGGTTAGATAGAACTTTCAATGGGGATTCAATTTAAAGTTCTATCAAGCTTTAAAAACATTCTACATTTATATTTGTACAAAAAATAGACAAAAAATACTAGAGAATTGTATTTATTTTATTAATATTGGGTAGGACAGTTATTTTATTTTGATACAGCATATGTGTATTCTTATAATTGACAGTTATAAATAACCTCTAATGTGTATATATCTTTTCTTGTATATAATATCATATAATCTAGTGGCAGAAAAAGTAATTTACTCTTCACTTTACTTTCTAAAACTGTTAAATGGATTCATTATACGAGGGTAGTTTGTTAAGTATGGTAAATTTATTTATCGTTTAATTTAATTAATAAATTAATTTAATTAAATTTTTCAATTCAGTTCTTCTTACTTTTTTACCATACTTATCAAACAACCCTCGTATTTAAATTTGATATTGCACAAACAAGAAATGATTTTGAAATTCTTCTTCGTAGTCGTTAAATTAAGTTTAAACACTCGCATCTATGTATAGTGTTTTCTAATAAGTGCTTCAGAAATTTAAATGGAAATAAAACAAAAAGTATTTAATAAATTAGTTATTTTTTTAGCATATTTTATGGCATTAATGATGGAATACAATTTCACTCATATAAACACCAGGACTTCGCCTGACATAGTACATTCGTTTAGTCTAATTTTTAGTCACTCTTTTACATAATTGTGGTCTAATTTCATGAATTATACGTTCAATGTTTATTTTTAATGCTTTTACTGTTTATGGTTTATCAGTATAAACCAATAATTTTACATAACCTCGCAGAAAATAATTTAATGGAGTTCGATCCTATGATCTTGGTGACCAATTGATGGGTCATTTCGTGGAATAATGGACTCATTAAAATTTTATTTCAATAAGTTTATTGAAGTTTTTACAATTTCTAAGCGTTGTTGAAGTGTTAAACGTTCTATGATAATTTATCAAACTATACTGAGTTGAAATGCCAAAATTAACTTAAAAAAAGTTCAAACATGGTTGCCGCTAGCTGTAAAAGTTCTGACACTCTTATTGGAAAACCCCTTTTTATAGAAACATTATCATTCTGATATTAGGTATCATTGTTTGAAAACAAGATCTAAACTACAAGATACACTTGATTCTGTAAAATATTAGCACAGTCTCGAAAAATCGACCAAATTAAAATCGAACTACATAGAAGTATTTTTAAAAAATTTTCATTATATAGGTTCATTAAAATGTGAAGTTTAGATTTGTGTTTTATTAAAAAGAAACTATATACACGTTTCCCTATACACATGTTTCTTTTTAATAAAACACACAACTAGGTATTATATTTAGATGACCCTATAGTATCTTAATTTTGAGTAGTGGTGAAACAGGGAGAATGAGGAAGAGTGTTTGATACATTAAAACTTGATTCTTTGGATAAAAAGTGAACAGTGGCAGAAAATACATATTAGCTTGAAGTTAATTACTTGTGTGATGATATCTTTCGATTTAAAAAGTTAAAAAGACCATAGAAAGAGGCGGATTTAAATAGATAATTGACAGTTAACACGACGTCCGAAAATACATAGGAGGAATGGAAGAAGAAGACACAGTATCTTGAATTTTAAATTCACTTTATAACGAAGTTTTTAATGAGGTTATCTTATTTTAAGGATATTTTATATTTTTAAAAACAATTATGTAAAAAATTATCTTCATTGTATAATTGCTCTGACGTTTGTGTATATTATATTTGTGAAATTTTTGATAGACTGTTTTTATAGAAACAAGGTTTTGAAATGTCTGTTTTAATGATATATTTATTGTAGGAGTTTTACAATTTTTATATAAGGTTCATTTTAATACACTGATTTATATTGATGTTTAGATTCGATTTTCTGCTACTGATTCTTTTAGTATATACTCTTTTTCTACAATTTATGTAAACTTGAAATTTAGACACTATTTTTCTAGATTACCTAGTAATACAATACTTTTGGAAGCAAAAAATTTGTAAAAATATGTAAAAGTCGATATAGTTAACTATTTTGCAAAACTGTTATTTGATATAATCTATATTTCACTTAAAAAGATTCTACATAGCAAATACGAATGAAATAGCATCAACAAATCCGTGTGATTAATGTTTTTCTAGTACTACCATTAAAAACATTTTTATTACAGAATTGCTTAGTGTTTCCGTTATTTTATCCATTCTCTGCTTGCATCAACATCATTTTCTAAAAAAATACTATAGACGCCAAATTTTATTCAATAATGAACAATAAAAAATCAATTATTTATCTTATATTATCTGTCAATGTGGTCTATAATTTATATTATTTTAGAGAAAATTGTTCTCTACAAAATAGAAAATTAGTTGAATTAGTTGTATTTTTTGAAAAAAAAAACATATTGAATAGATGAAACCTTTACTTTATAATTTAAAATAGTCTAGAAATACAAAAAAAGAATAAAAATGTATATTAGAGTACAACAAATATTTATATATAGACATTTCATACGTGAATATTAATGTGTTAATTAGTAATAATAAAACAAGTTTGGAAATGAAATTATTTGTTCAATGTCTAATTTTTTATAAAACATAAAACCTAATTAATTTTTCTAATAAGATTTCAAGCATTTGTCAGTGTCGTATTAAATGTATGCTTTATTACGACTATAATTGCTCGTTTAATTAAGACTTTAAATATTACAGTGAATTACATAAAAGAAGAAAAACTGTGGAGATTGCAAAAGTAAAAATATAGTTTAACGGTATCCGCTGACTAAGGACGCCTTGTAGCGAGGGCGTTTGCATGGGCACGCAGTTATGTTTCACTGCCGCTTTAGGCATCAAATGTATATCTGTCTTCAACAAGCCATTTAGCGTGTGAATTATGACCATACATCTATCTATATATTCACTTTGTAGTTAACGATGAATGAACTATTACACTTGTGAAAATTTTAAATGGTTGATTCTTGTTCGAATGAATAGACTAGTCACCGTGAATGAAGCTTCGTTTAAACCGTCTTTGTTTTGAATTAAATTCATCTTTTATTTATTTTATTTAAGTTGATTTATAGTGAGAAATTTATTCATTATTCTAAATATAAAAGAGTAAAGAATTTCATTCTAACATAAATTATTAAATAAATAAGTTAAATGAATTTAGTTTTTTTTTTTTATAAATTACGACATGAAGAGAGAAAACCTGTACAAATTCTAAATAAATACTTTCTTAATTAAATTGTTCGAATTTTAATTTAAAATTTAATACAAAAAAAATATATCGAATTTTCACCTTATAATGAACAATATTATTTTTTTAAATAACATTTTAAATCAAAATTTTTTTATAGTAATTATTAAATATTTACCACACGTCATTATTACACATAATTATTTTCCAAATACAAAATTAATTTTCTTTAACTATTTAGTAAGTAATTATATTTTTATATTTAAATTCTGTTTTTTTGGAAAAATAAAATACTTTATTATGTTATATATATATAAGAAGGCTTAAATTTTATAAAAATAAATGTTTAATTGTACCGCATCAAATTTTTCAATTTCTTAAACATTGATTTTAATAATTTTTCAAAAAAAAATAATACTTCGATATAAAAACATTTTATTCTGGTATTCAATAAAAAATACAATTTAATAAAAATAATAGTACTTACTATTCACTATTTATTGTCTATGTACATTTCAATGATAATTATGATTTGCGGAACACAAGCATATAAATCATAAATAACATTCATATAGATTTTATGAATTAGCTACAGTGTCAAGCTATTGTATTGAAATTTAGTCTCCTTTGTAATAAATTGTATGAAATTAATTACTTGTTGTGTTATTTAGAACTCATATTTGAAATGATTCATGATTTTTTAGGTTAACGTTCAAGTCCATAAATTATAATGATGTAATAAAATTAAAATATAAAAATGTTCAACATACACAATAATCACCAAATATTTCATTATTTGTTTAACATCTTTTTTATTATTTTAAGCTGTTTCTTTGAAATAAAAATGATGTAAAAAATTGATATAATAATAATAAATACTGTACATATGATGATTCAAAATGCGTAATATGGTTTAAGAAGTCAAGTTTGACTTTATTCTCTGCATAGAATTGGACTTGTGTATCTAGAAAGATCGAAAAACTTATAATATTGATTGCTTTCAAAGTCAGACATAGAAACAGTTTGATTATAATGTGGGTAAGAATATTTTGACATTTTAATGATTCTACATTCGATCTATGTTGTTAAATTTCTGTCAGTGATTACGTGAATATATGAGGTAATTAGGTGTATTTCACGATTAAAATCTTGTTTTTAAAAATATGGCCTTATTTAAAAAAGACATTGTCCCTTAATGCACATCAACATCTTCTATAACTAATAAAATTGAAAGATTTGAATATAATTGAAACACTGTAGTCAATTTTATTAGAGTATTTTGCATATGAAATGGAGTTTTATTGAATGCACCGAATGTACAATTTTTAAAACGATATTTTTATTTTTATCAATCAGCTACAGCTTTTTACAGTGTTTGAAAAGATATCTGTTATTTATGCAACAGTGGCTTAAGGAGCTCTATATGTTGTTACAATTTCCATATTAGAACTGATGTTACATTCATTTTAGAACTGATTTTACAGAGTGTTTTAATGAACAAAGAAACCTCTGGTTCTGGTCATTAAGATATTTTGTCTACTTCAAAAATTGATAATTGATTATGTTGCATTTTTATAGTTCTATTTACTTCTTTGTACTCACAAGGGAACTATTGTTCAATAGTTGACACGTGGTGATAATGTATGCTGTGTTTTGTGTGACTTGTTTTCAGAACGAATTATGTGTTACATATAACTATGGTAGATTCGGGGTGTAATAAATTAGTTGCGATTTTCACAATAAAGAAACTTGGGTTATATTTGGTATTGCAATATAACTATCACTTTGCAGATTAATAAAATCCTTTTTAATCTACATTTTAGTGTAAGCAGACAGTAACAAAATAAAATAAGTTGAAAATTGGACACACTGCAGCAGAGGTCACTAGAAATATCAATATGGTATTCAGAACTGACACAGTAACTGTATAAACTACATAGCAGTTATTCAAAAAATTTCAATCAGGGATATGAACCTTGAAAGTGAGTTTGTAGACGTTTAGATAACGACGAACTGCGTATACTAGAGGAGTTTAACTCTCGTTAATCTGTAAATACTGCAGAGGAACTAGGTGTGCATTATTTGATAATTCTCTGTTATTTACAAGCACTAGGAAAAAACAAGAAGTTGGATAAGTGTGTTCCTCATAAGTTCACTAAATAAAATATTTCATACCGATTGGAAATTTGTATTTTTTTACTCACCTAAAACAGAAATGAGTAGATTTTGAGTAGAATAATAATAAGTGATGAAAAATGAACTAAATATTACAATATTTGCTTGTCCGTACAATGTTTATATGCTAGAAAGACTCCAAAACATATGCCTTAACTGAATCTACATTCAAGGAATAAATAGTGTCTAGAGATCTGCAGTTGGCATTATTGACTATTCGTTTTTGAATCTTATTGAACAATAGTCCAAAATTTGAAGAATTTGCAGTATGAAATTCTTTCCATCTAACACATTCACTAAACTTCTTGGCAATAGATTACTACTTTTTTAAATACTTGAATCATTTTTAGTGGAAAGAAATCAACAATAAATCAGTAGTTCAAAATGCCTTCGAGAAATTTTTTAGGTGTAAAAATTTAAATTTCTACATGTACTTGTATCTCGTTAAAAGATATGTATTGTGTACAATGACACGTAGTTTGATTAATAAAAAATATTTTTAAAAAGTTATAAATGTTTAAAGTTTACTAGAAAATCCGCCATTTCATATACAACAAATTATTAGATTATAAAATGAGAAGTAAATTTTGTTTTCCATCATTTCTCAAGAAACTTAAAGTTTTACACGAGTAATAAAATATATAATTCACAATACGTCATTCAGAACTCATTAGACTAAGAAGGATGTGAACAGTATTAAAGGAAAATAGATTGCTCTCCCCCAAATTAATAGTCATATTCACAGTAACAAAGTATTCCTATTATTTTATGTATATATGTTTGTAAGTTTAAACATATCGATGTATATATTTATTTTTTTCATTTCATCCAGACAACGTGAATTAGAAAAATAAACACATTAAAACTACATTGTAAATCAAAGAGACAATTTGGTACAAAAGATCAATCATTTTCGCGCAATCTTATGGAGTATAATAACATCTGCTTGAATAATTTAATATTCGTCGTACCGCAACGACTGCACTTATCGTTACATTTCATTTCGAACCCGTCTTTTATAGACGTCGAATTCGGAAAACAGCGTGTCGCGATGGTAGAAGACGTCGATTGCACGTAGTAGATGAACATGTACGTTTATTTCCACAAATGTATGAGCACAAATAGAAGTTGCAACGATAAAATTCTCAGAAGATACCTCTAGAAGACATGTATATACTACATGTATATATATACATGGTAATGGTAGTTGTCACTTTCCTGGATAGTGAAACACTTATCTTAAATGTTTCATTCTCAGAATGTTATTGTGGAAACTATTTATATTTATTTACTTGCTAATAGTTATTGTAAACTCTAAAGTAAGTAACCTTAATAACGCATCTAATAATTTTTATCTTCGGTGCATTTTTATTTATTTATTTTTTGTGTCTCACATATCACCTGAATTTTGCTGTTTTGAATATAAATATTTTAATAAATGTACATAAAAAGAATTTTAATGGATAATACTTAAAAAATATATATTGAATAAAAATCCTAAAAAAGTTTGTTTTTTTGTTTGAATTTCTGACATTATATTTGCTATTTTGAGCAGATATATAATTATTATTGTCATGGAAATATGTTACAAGACTTACATATAGTGGAAAATTTCTTTTCTTATATTAACACATTACTGCCCGGCCACATTTAAACGTGTGTTTTGTGTTGAACTACTATAAGTCCGTCCACGCGTTAACGCGAGTTTCGTTGTATGAACTTTTGACGTCAAATATATATATATATATATATATATATATATATATATATATATATATATATATATATATATATATATATATATATATATATATATATATATATATATATATATATATATATATATATATATTTCTAATTCTATTTTTTTCTAATTCTATCAAAAGATGATGATGTATATATTCAAAATATTGGTAATATTATAAAAATTATGAAAAATATTTCAGATATTTTAAATAAAGTAATCTCTATCCTTACCAAAGTTCTGTTTTTTTGGAATAAAATTGAAATTGGTACTCTGATTTTTTTCTAACAACTTCTGTATATAGAATATATGCTTTACGTAATTTATCATATTTCATCCTTTCTAGATGTTTTTTCACATTAAGAAGTGTTTTTTATAATCAACTATGTTTATTATAAAGCATCTCTTTTTTGTCATTTTTGTCATCACGCTGGTACACTCATTACAGATTAAAAACCACTATTATATTTACATACATCTATGCATCGAACCTTTTTATAGGCAGATATGAAATTTCATTTCAAAATGTTCATTGGTTGAAGAATTACATCGATTTTATAAAGAAGTTATTTTTTGCAAAATTCGCTGGACTCTAGATGAAGTCTAGCACAAAATACTGCGGACCGTAATGTGTTAAAAGAGATGAACAGAAGTAATAAAATTATTTTTAATATTAGTATACTAAATAATAAGAAAATAAATGTACGTTTAAATCTTGCAGTCTTATATGAGTCACCTATATTTTAATAATTTCTTTATATTCGTATTTTTAATTCGTTTTAATATAAGTATTATTTTTAAGAATGGTAATTGTATTTTACATTTATGTGATTACATATAAAATTATAATCATATAAATTAATTATTATAATCATATAAAAAATATATGATTATAAATTAAATTTCAATGGTTCGTATATTTACAGGACAAATGAATTATCATCCTAACTCCACAAGTTATTGAAAAATTGTTCAATAATTATTTATTGTTCGCTTAATTTGTTTATAAACTGTTACGAATTTCGATCGCCATTCCATCATTGCTGTAATAATAATGGTTATAGAAATGTACATCAGTTTGTAAATGAATAAAGTAAACAATAAATGATTATTGGATACTTTTATAATACCTTGTGGTGTTAAAATAATAATACATTTGTATTAAAAAATGATATACATATATTTGTTTCATTGTACTCTAGTGCATAAGATATTTTTTATCTGCATATTAAAATTTTATAATTTAAAAATAGAATTAGAATAAGAATTAGTAGAAAATACAAATTTCATAGTTTGTTTAAACCCTTTTAACTGAATTTATTGTGTTATTACGTATATTGAATTTATTATTATTATTATAATTAATTAACATTATAACAACAGAAAAGCTATTTAATTTAACTGATAAAAACATAATGATGATAATGAATACGGATATCGTGTCACCTGAATTAATAAACTGAAGAAATATACGTCCACTTTTTAAACTATTGGAAAAATCTATTTTTTTTAAAAAAAAACGGAAATTTATTATTAACAATACTGATTTTGATATTAGTATTTAAATATTAAAATCCATTCTCATTTCCAATAAATTAAATATTTTATAAGAAAAATAATGCAGGTATTAATAAAATTGTATTAGTCACATACAAGTAATATAAAACATAGAAGGTACTAGAGATAAAATTTTAAGACCTTTCTGTGAATTTTATGGGAACAGTTTGTAGATATACACATGTTGGTGCATCGAGATAAGCGTAGAATTTAACGTTAAAAGTGCATAACAATTCGCTCCGTATGGAAATCAGTATGCATGCATATATGTATGTATGTATGCAACAAGAAAAATACGTTCAGAGATTTTTCATTGCTCCGTCTGAAGTATTCTCTTTCTCTATGCCATTTTGTTCGATATTTAAACGAACATTCATGTATAAATGTCATCTTGTATGTTCAAATCGACTGTCTAATACGAATTGTATTTTAACAGATTGTCTTCTCATTGTTAAGAGATTTTGCACATTTATAAATATAACATTTCATATAAATGAAAGAAAATATCGGCTATTATGAAGATTTACGCATAAATACTGATGATATTTGAATATTTTTTTCATTTCAATAAAAATTAAATAAAAAAACACTCCATATTATTTTCTAAATATGATGTTTTAAACATAATATTAACTCACTTCTAACACTACAAAAATTTATAAACGTTTTTAATAATCACATATTGTTCATCTTATTTACTCATACGCAATTCAATGACCATACTACCTTCATCAAAGTACTGAATGATAAAATCTCTTTTATTTATATTTTCTACATTTTATTATATTATGCTTTGATGATAACAGCATAGCTATTCAAATTTGTATTAACGAATAAAATGAACAATAAGTGCATATTGAACACTATTATAAAACCTTGTGGTAATTGGGATGAGAAATTTATTTGTGATAAATTGAATTTTCCACAGTACAAAGTAAACAATCATAATATATATGTTTATGTTTTGTTATTAAAATAAATTTACACATGTTTATTTTTCATCAAATATAAATCAATTTAACGTATACTTTAAGAGTTTATTAAATAGCGTACAAACTTTTTTTTAAAAAAAAACTACAAGAGTATCTTATTTTGAAATATTATCAATATCAAATTTTGTTGCAAACTAAGAAATTCTTTTGAAATTCAAATATACATATTTATTTTATATTTATATATATATATATATATATATATATATATATATATATATATAATGTTAGCTTGTATCAGCCCACTGCTAGACGAAAACTGCATTGAATGTTATTATTCACTGGTACATCATAGTCACATTTACCATGCTGACTAGGTAGGTTGGTTAGGATTTTTTTTATTTCGGATTTATACTGTTAGGCAGTTGCTTTCACCTTGGCTAATGAGCTCCACTTGCCCTGTATTTTCGACCGGAGATCGAACCCACTATTCCCACATGGCAAACAGTGATGCTTCGTTAGACCACTACTCTGATAATATATAAGGTCATCCAAATGTGATGTCTCGATTTATGTTTTATTAAAAACAAACATAGGGTAGTGTATAGATAGAATATATTTGAATGACCCTATATCTATGAAAAAGTTCATCGAAAAAAAATTCTAATCAGAATTTCAACTAAATATCAACTAACGCGTACAAAATTTTTGCTTAAATTCGTATTATACATTAAAAGAGAAGATAACACAAAATTTTGAAAAAATAGTTTTTAAAATATAGATATTACAATAAAGATTTTTTTTATTAACGAACGTGATAAGTGTTTAACAATCGCTAATTATTTAATCTATTACCTGAAATGCATTTTGATAGTCATGTTACGATAAAATCATTAAAGTGATATAATAAATAAAATTAATTTTTATTCGTTCTAAAAACGGAAATTTTCATTTTTGCTCAATTTTTATTTATAATAACCGTATAACATAGAATTATTAATAATTAAATTAAAACAAGATAAATCTGATTTTTTGACTATATCTTCTGTTTATTTAACGTGTCAAATAAGAAAAGGGTATATTTGACTTTTTGAGTACCTAGATACGAGGTTTTTTTTATCAAAAGAGAAGATAAATTATTACAAAGTAAAACTTGTATAATAGAAACAATTCACAAACAAATGAGAATAATTATTGATCAACCCAATACCGGATTGGGTAATTTAAAAAAACACCGTAAAGTATTTTTTCAGCAATCCAGATTTGTCTTCAAAGATCGATAAATAACTAATAATGAAGTTTTCATGTTCTTTACTATTTATAAAATATTGCTTCTAGAGCTAGAACTAATATTGTAATCATTACTACTTAAAGGTCAATTATTTGAAGAGGCTCAGAAGACAAAAAAATCAAGATTTTTAAAAATAACATTTTTTTCTAAAATATTTACGCAAAATTTTATAAAAAATATGTTATATTTACTGTTAATTAGTTCTGATACTTTATTACAAATCAGGGACAACTTCATTAGAAAAAAAGAACATTTACCAAAAAAAACATAAATAATAATCGCTTTTGAGTACAATTATTTGAAATATCACTCTAGAAAAGTGACAATAATACATCATTAGCAAAATCAAAATATTAATAAGGTAATTAATTTCGATATTTAAAGTCAGTAATAAGGTTTTATCAATATATTTTATAAAATAAATATTCACACAAAGTTAATTTATTCTTTCGATTAAATTCATAATTAATACATATATTTATTATTATTAAAAATATTATAACATTTTCAAGATATTTATTAATAACGCATTTAAAATTGGTACCAAAATAGCAACGACACCGTTTTATAAATTATTGTCACATTTATGAGACGTGTACTTACTTTACGATGATCAAATTCAATTTCTAATATTTATTTAAAAATAATTTATATAGTACATTTCACAATTAATAAATGTAATTTTAATTAAAGTTAATTATCCAAGGAAATTCAGAGAAGATGCACAAAATTAATATAATTGAATTACCTATATTTTGAAGAACACTTCGTAACCACATTTGTATCTGTGTTATAAATGTGACTAGCTAAAACTTAATAAAATAAAATAACAAAATGTTTGCTACGTTGAATATTCTCACAATGAGTCTTGACTTACATATTCAAAGAGATGAACAAATCTAATACTGCTAGAGTACTGTATTCCTTAGTTAATTTATAACCAAATACACTCAGATGAAAATACATTACAAATGAGAACACTCCATCATACGAACAAGGTATTTAAATTTGACTAAAAAGCGAACGGTGTAATAAAACTCTACGGAATATCTTCATCGTTTCTCTAACATACATAAGCCCATAATTCAAGAACAAAATACGCTTTTATATAAGCGATTAGTTATTCTGTTATGTATATATATATATACACATTCACACACACACACACACACACACACACACACACATATATATATATATATATATATATATATATATATATATATATATATATACAATTTGCAGAAACTGCATCTTTAGTGTCTGAATTTATTCATAATGCAGCACTGAATGAAAACGGATAATATAAATCTGCATTTTGCATTGAAACGACCAGCATTCATTAAATACTACATATAGAAACAAGTACATGCATATACATATTTTACAACACACACACATAAATATATATATATATATATATATACATATGTGTGTGTGTGTGTGTGTGTGTGTGTGTTAGTAAATGAAATAAGAATTTTGTTCATATAATAGTTTTAGCCTCACTTAGTCTATAATGAATTCGAATGTCAGATAGCTATATTTTAAATTTTCTAAAGCATTTTTCTGTACAAATACGAATTTATTTAATAAATGGAGGTATCTGTATATGGAGATTATTTTATTAAAATGAATGATTAAGATGAACGATTCCAACAACATACGAACTTGTATTTAAATTATTTTAGTAGGTTCTGTTGAGAAATATATTAGAGAGAATATGTTTCTGTTGTGTGTTCAACATAAAATCGGTGATATTTGATTATCTATTTTATTTAAATTAAAAAGATTTAATTTATTATAATTATTGTAGTCATCAATATTTCACTATAAGATAATCTTTTATTATCTTTTTCTATTTAAGTAAACATAATTAATATTTTTTTAACGTAAAAAAATAACGTGAAATTTTGAAGATTATTATTTCATATGTACTTTGAGACTTCTTGACTTTTTTACATTTTTAATTATATTTCAAATTTCTTTTTTTTAAGAATATATGTTTTTGATTATACTGCTGAACAAAATTTTATTTTTCTCTGTTAAATATAAATTAGAAAATAATTATTATGGTAATTTTTAATTAATTTCAATTTTTTTCATTTTTTCTATCAGTATAGTTTATGAATAATTTATATTTTTGCGCGAAAAAAATCTTTAATATATACAATATTATATTAAAATATATTTATCATAGATTTTGTACAGAATTTTTGGTTTCAGAAACATCCATTTTAAGGCTCTAACAATAATTTGCAGCATTATTGTACAGTTCGTTTCCACGACAAATAATTTCTAGTAAAAATATTTGTGTTCGGTGTTTACACCTCCGAAGTCATTGGATAAAAATTTAAGAAAAATATTGCATCCCAGTTTTTTATAATTCTGCAGATGTTTACTAACAAATTTTATATAGCAGTTATTTGCCTTGTTATTTCCCAAAATGATGTCATCTTTTACAGAAATCAGATATTTTAGTGATGTAAAAAATTTCACCTTACTGTAAAAAATTCCACCCTTTTAGTCTTGAAACCAATAACTTAGCTTAACTTTTGTATCTTGAGATCTCAAAATAGGTCATTTAATTCTAACTAATTGAAAAAATAAATTTCAGTAGAATTTTTATTCTTTTGTATTTTATTATGTTGGGTATGGTAAGATCAGACCTGTGAAGTACAGATTTTATATCTGATAAAATATTAAAGTATTTAATATTATTTCAAGTTCTGACCTATTTTACAGATTTTTGTCAAGTGAAAATAGAAGCCAGTGAAGTAATCTTTCAGTTTTTTCCAAACCAAGAAAACTATGAATAGTATCTGATGATTCAGTCAGAAATTCAAAAACGTTACATAGGATGCAAAACAGATATAAAAATCCCATCGGTTGTTTTTATCACGTATTTTATAAATAAAATAAAGTTCAACAGCAACTTATAAACAAATAAAAAAACAATTATTAATCATTAAGTACTTTTATAATACCTAATGGTTGGGGCTATAATTCCTTTGTTGATATATATAATTTAATTTTTACTTAATTAGTAGTATAATAAATAATTTAATATATATATATATATATATATAAATAATGTATTTGTTTATTTTACAATTAAATATATATCATTTTTCACAAAATAATTATTTCGAAATAAAAAATATATAATGAGCTTTAATCTCACGAGCGAAAATTATGTTTACATTATATATATATATATATATATAATGTGACCAATTTGTAAAAGATTCATTTCTATCATAAAACATTGTTTGTGAAAGATGAATGAAGCGATAAAAACGAAATCATGGACTAATTTTAAACGGCGTTTAATAAAACGCATAACACTTACGCAAGCCAAGATAAATTGGAACTTTAAATTTGATAAATCGTTATTTACAGTGTCATAAAAAATCGAGCCCTGGACAAAATAAAAGACAAAACGACGCTCGTAATTAATCAAGACGATGGTAGATGCGGTGGCGATTTGTCGTGGTTAAGCGATGACTTCGCATACAAATAATTTTGTTCTTCTCATCGCAGACAATAACTAAACCTCTGAATGAGATAGAATTTATTTTTATTCGTGGATGAAATATACAAGTGCACACTCGTACACACAAACAAACAAACAAATATGTATATATATAAATGTTTGTGTGTGTATAAGTTTTTATGTAAGTATTCATGCGTTCGAATATCGTCGTACGTTTTGTGTTTGAATTTATGTTTATAGGCGATGTGAGAAATATATACATAAAAGTTTAGTACTTGAGGTGTATAAGAAAAATGAGTTCCTCGAGAGTTGTTCGTTTTAATTATTAACCAAGGTATTGTAATTATATTTTTTCACGGAGAAGTAAACAAATATATTTTATTTTTTAAAATAAACAAAATTTTAAGTATGTTCCAGAAGGTACCTCTACAATTATTTTTTTCTTAAAATAAAATTCTTTATTACTGATTATAATTAATTATATATATATATATACAATATATGAATACGTATTTTAAGTGCATTTGTAATGGTAAAATATTTTTGTCAAATCTTATTTTACATTTTTTGTTTAATTATAAAAAAATATTATTCAGGGAAATTAAAAAAAATATATTACAATATTAACTAATTATTTTCACATGAAATGTTAACAATATAGGGTCATCCATATGTGACACCTAAATTTGTGTTTTATTTAAAAAAAAAAAACTATACACATGGTTCCCTATGTACCTCCTTATACAAATGTTTATTTTTAATAAAATACAGATATAATTATCACATTTGAATGATCCTGTATGTATGTATGTATGTATGTGTACGTACATACGTACATACGTACATACATACGTACATACATACGTACATACATACGTACATACATACGTACATACATACATATATATATATATATATATATATATATATATATATATATATATATATACATATATATATATATTGTGAATATTACTGGACGGGATGATAAAAATTTAATTTGAAGTAAATATAATTTTACTTGAAACATAAACAAATATTTGATGTCAAAAATATTTCTAATGCATAAAGCTCTTTGAAAATGACTTCAATGTGCTTTCTTTTTTGTCACATTTAAATATTTATTTATTAAAATATTTATGTTATTAATAATAATATAAATATTTTAATAAAACATAAATATTCAATTAAATTTTGAAAATTTTATCTTCAGTTAAATAATTATATATATATATATATATATATATATATATATATATATATATATATACATATATATATAAAAAACATACATATATTATATATATATATATATATATATATACATATATACATACATATATTAAAAAACGTGGTATATTCTTATTCAGTAACATTGATTTTCAGAGAGTACTAAAACATTAAAATTAACTGAAATTAATGTATATGGTTATCCAGATGTGACGCCTAGATTTATGTTTTATTAAAAAAGAACATGTGAGTGATGTACAGGGAAATATGTGTATAGTTTCCTTTGTTTTTTTTTAATAAAACACAAATCTATGCATCACATTTGGATGACTCTATATAAATAAATAATATTGTAAAATAAATATTTTTTTATTTCTTTATAAACGCAAATTAATATACTTATTTTTTCATCTTATAATTTAAATATTGACAAATTTTCACATAAATACAAATGCATAGATATGTATGTATGCGTATACACACACACACACACACAAATATGTATGTATGTACATTTGT
Source organism: Neoneuromus ignobilis (assembly GCA_029203775.1). NCBI lineage: Eukaryota > Metazoa > Arthropoda > Insecta > Megaloptera > Corydalidae > Neoneuromus > Neoneuromus ignobilis. The sequence continues at coordinate 45,405,691 of CP092087.1, read as the reverse complement.
ATGCATAAATAAGTATTTGTATTTTTCATAACAACCAAGAATTTCTAATAATGAAAGTGTACGATATAAAAAACCACATCGTTTCAATGTAACGATACACGAATACAACAATACAGAAATGAAGAGGAGTAGAAAAGTACATTCTGAAGTAACCACCACATCTAAAACAACCACTTTGTATGCAATCATTTCATTTACATCGCAGCAACAGAAGAAGAACGGAAAAAGAAACTCAGTCACCGCATTAAAATTACAAGGAATTATAAAAGTTTCTTATGTTAATAGTCTAACCGTATCTGATAAAACAACATCTTCGAAAACTTTCAACGACGCGATGAGTCTTGAGCCATGCGAACATCCATGATTTGAATTTTCAATTGAGAGTAGACCATTGTACAAGTAAGACAATAGTTTATGCTGTGTTTAAGTTAATTCTTTTTGTACCTGTTTGTTTTATATAAGTTTGATTACTTTAAATCTTAAAAATAAATTTAATACAATTTTTGAACATCAATTAAAATTGTTTAATATTTTATTGAAATTCCTTTCAAACACATTTATGTATGTTGTTTTCAAAATTATAGCTCTAACCATTATTTAGACTAGTAATTTGTAAAATAATAAACAATAACGAATTGTATTATATACATTTAATATTTTCAAATAGAACTAATACTAGCGTTGTTTTGAAACTACATTCATTTTTATTAAAACATAATTTAGATTTATGTACATTATATTTTACTATAAATGTTTTCGTTATTAGTTCTAATTAAATATTAACACTACTATTCACATTTACATAAACGAATCGTAGGATTTTCTTATTTGGTTCATGAAACAGTTATTTTTTTATGAAATAAGATTATTATCCCTATACCCAATCTTCAATTTGTATGACTCTCTGACCAAATTCTAACATAATCTTTCGTATGAAAGAGAGTGATGTACGCTATTACTACACCAATTAGTAATGTAATGACTATATCCGATGAATATTAACCTAATTAAAGAAATTGAAAATAATATAGATCAATAACTAACTGAAAATATTAACTATTCTATTAGTTTTTCAAATCTACGATTTGTAATTTACTTTAAAAATCTTTTCATATGAAACTCAAAAAAATATAAAAATACAATATAGAACACTTCCACATCTATGTTTAAATGTAAACATTTTGAATTTTAATTATTAACCAAGGTATTGTAATTATATTTTTTCACAGAGAAGTAAACAAATATATTTTATTTTCTAAAATAAACAAAATTTTAAGTATGTTCCAGAAGGTACCTTTACAATTATTTTTTCTTAAAATAAAATTCTTCATTACTGATTATAATTAATTTTATATATATATATATATATATATATATATATATATATATATATATATATATAATGCGTTTCAAAATTAAATTTAATAAAGGAATAGGTATAATATTGAATAAAATGTAATTAAAAATCAATAAACAGATTACTTATGATTAAGTTCTATATTTTTTTTAATTTTATACGCACACGCACACACACACACACACACACACATATATATATATATATATATAACGGTGTTTCTTAAAATTTATTTTTCGTATTTTTCAATTAGAATCTTTGTAAAAGAATGCCATTTTGATTATTTATATATTAATATCTATAAATTGTATATATATATATATATATATATATATATATATATATATATATATATTGTGTAAATAATATGGACTTTAACATAGCAAGTCCAATTACGCTGCAGCTTGCATATATCACCTAATATTCTGAACACCAGACACAAGTGCACCTACAATATTCATATTTTCATTAGACCGTTCTGTATTACATTATTGCTATCGGCCGGTACACAAAACACAAGAAGTAAAAGAACAGCATGTGAGATAACGCAATCAAAATGTCGAGACACGAATGCCTAAATTGATTTATACTCCTGTTCTTGTGCCCCGGTGCAAAATTTATATAGAACAAGTTTACTGTGTCGTATTTCATTTCGTGTAACTTATTTTCGTTGGGTCGCCCGCAAAATTCTCAAAGTGTAATAAAAGTTTATAAACATTTACACATACAAGTGTAAATATATATACATACTCACAGTCACACACACACACACACACATACATATATATATATATATATATATATACATGTATATGTGTGTGTGTGTTTAAGTATCTAACACAGTTTTTTAAAAGAAGATTTAACTGAAAACTTTATAGAATTATGTCTAGAATTTTTAAAACATTACTTTAAATAAATATACAGTTAATGAAAGTTAGTGAAAAAAAAACTTTTGTTAATATGTCTCTCTATATATATATATATATATATATATATATATATATATATATATATATATATATATATATATATATATATATATATATATATATATATATATATAATTATAATTATATGAATTTATAATAATTATATACTTTTCATATTGATTTAATATAAACGATAAGGAATTTTTAAAATATTTTCAGCAACATTTTCATTAAAACAATACGTCTGTTCCAAACTAAATCGAGGTGGCAAGAGTTTGAATTTCGAAACATTATTTATTATATTATTTCTTTTTAGTCTCATTTAGAGGTTTAAAATATACATAATAATAATAAGTTATGTATAAACAGTAAAAATACAAAAAACACAACATAAAAGTAGGTTATAAAATATTTATTATTTAATTTGATAACATAATTAAATATACGGTTTGCCAATAAGAATGTCAGAACTTTGACAGCTAGTGGTAGCCATGTTTGATTTTTTTAAGCTCATTTTGACATTTTAACTCAGTATAGTCAGGTAAATTATCATAGAACGTTTAACACTTCAACAACGCTTAGAAATTGTAAAAACATCAATAGACTTATTGAAAGAAAAGTTTAATGAGTTCATTATTTCACGAAATGGACCCATCAATTGATTAATAAGATCATGTGATCTAAATCCATTGGATTATTTTTTGTAGTGTTATGTAAAATTATTGGTTTATGCTGATAAACCACAAACAACAGAACTATTAAAAATAAACATTGAACGTATAATTCATGAAATTGAACTACAATTATGTGAAAGAATGATTAAAATTGAACTAAACGAATGCACTACATCAAGGGTAGTTGTGATGATCGTGTGAGTTAAATTATGTTCCAGTATTAATGCCATATTAAAAAAAAACTAATTAATTAAATACTTTTTGTTTTATTTTCATTTAAACTTCTAAAACGCTTATTGAAAATCACTATATAATATGAAAAAAAATACAAATTGAAAAGTACAGTACGAAGTGCGAAAAATATAATATATAGAAAATAGAAAGATGTGTAAAGAATATATAAATTGTATAAAACAAAAGTAATTTTAAATTTGCACAACACAGGCGTATATTAGAAATAGATACGATATAAATAATACAAATAATATAATGAAAATATAAAACACGAAACACAGGACAAAAATTAAATAAATGTATTGAAAAATATTGCCATTTATGAAAATAAAAATGAAACCAATAAATTAATGAATAAAACATTTCATATTTCACGCAATAAAAATAAACACTATCTTAAAATAAACCATATATAAAGTCAAAAATAAAATTTCAAAAATTTAATATCTGTTTATCTGAAAATTATTTTAGTACTGAAACAAGTTTTAGAGAAATATAAAATAGTGATCAAATTGTGAACAATACGAGAAAACAGTATACAAGCAGTATTATTGGTAACAAAGTAAAGAATATTATAACACATATGGTCATCCAAATATAACGCCGAGATGTGTGTTTTATTAAAAAGAAACAATACATATATTTCCCTATACACCATCCTATACACATATTTCTTTTTAATAAAACACGAATATAGACCACACATCTGAATGACCATATATTAGAAACAATAATATTTAACAATAATAAACAATAATACATCAAAATAGAGTAATCTTTATTTAAACTTACTTAGTTTATATAATATGATAGATTTTTATTGTTTCCAAAATTTTATATTTTCATTTTTTCTTCGAGATTATGTGTATTTCAGTTTATACATATATAATATATATATATATATATATATATATATATATATATATATATATATATATATATTAGGTTGGAAAGTATCTCCCTTCCGCTTTTTTTTGTACATAGCTGCGAAATTTAAAAGACCAGAAGGCGGAAGGGAGATATTTTCCAACCTAATTTTATATATATATATATATATATATATATATATATATATATATATTTCCAGTCGGAGAGTCCTCACTTTCAAGGGTTGAGCATGAACCCGACAACTTGTAAAAAAATAACTGTCGAAAAATTGAGGAAGTAAACCCCGAATAAAAAATTTTCACCAATCCACCTGGTCAGTGTGGTGAATATGAGCAAATACTAATGAATGGTAGCATTCATTGAGGCTTTCGTCCAATAGTGGATTGATATGGGCTTTACTTACTACTAGATGTACTATTCTTCAATCTATATATATGTATATATATATATATATATATATATATATATATATATATATATTCCCAGTCAGAATATCTACCTTCCGCCTTCTGGTCTTTTGAATTTAAACCCCGCAGCTATGTCCATCAAATATGAAAAACCAGTGAATGGAGGCTTTCGTCCAGTAGTGGATTGATATGCTTTATGATGTGATAATATATATATATATATATATATATATATATATATATATATATATATATATGTAATTACCTAAGATAATTAGTTACTTAAAATTTGCTGATATTATTTTCTCAATAAGTCCGCATAAATTTGAAAACAAAATAAAAGTAGATAATCAAAGTCAAAAATTTTTTTCATGATGAATCTCAGAAAAACTACAAAAACAATATACAATGATTTTTTAGACCAAAAGAAAATCGAATTAAAAGGAATAGAAATAAAAGAATTTGAATCTTTATGTATCTACGACAACTCTAACACCAACGAAACATTTTTACATAAATGAAGTGAACAAAAATACAAAAACTGAATTGTTACAATTCTGAAGAAATTCTCATATTAAAAAGTAATAAAAAATCAATAAATTTATTTTATTTTTCTAATTAAATATTACACCATGAATGTTCAGCCAATTTTAGTAAAAATAGAATCAAACAATATTTATATATTTTTATATATTAGATTCCAGAAAAAATGTTATTTTGATTTTATGTTTATTAATATAAATGAACTGTATTAGTAAGAAAGGTATAAAACTATACTTAAAAATATAATAAATTAAATTTTTTGAGAGAAATAAATATATAAATCGCTAACGTAATAGTAATTGAAAACAACATTACAATAGTAAGTAAATGTAATAGTAAAAATAGAAATATCTAATATAAACAATAAACAGCAATTGAAGTAGCAATCCTAAAAAAAGTTTTTTAAAGTGATTTTTGAAATAATTCCCTTATGGATAAATGAACGAAAATACACAAATAAGTGATAGTCTATTATATGTGATTTTTTTTTAAAAAAAAGTTTATTTTAGTAATTTTACATAAAAATGAACAACGTAAATAAAAATTACGTTCGAGTGATTTTTTAAAATGTTAAATTTAAAAAGTGTTTAATAAGAAACACGAAACAGTGTTGTAACATACAGAATAACAACAATAAAACTAGACGTTTTTATCTATATGGAGAATTCTTTATCTATCCCACGGGAATCTATAACACAAACGGTTTACAAACAAACATTTACAATATTCCGTTTTTATACATACTTTTTTCTGTATATGTATGGAACGAATTAACATAATTCATTTGAAAATTCAACAAAGTATACGCAGATACAAAGAGTGTATTTCTTACGGGAGGGCCGTTCGCGTGGCGCGTCCTTCTGTAGTCGAACCGGTCCCACGATACGAATACCATTATCGTGCACCGAACGAATGAAACATTCAAATTAAACGTGAAAATGAAAATGTCTGCCGACGTGATATAAGAAGGTAAACCAATGTGCACCGAACGGGCATCTACCCTTTTATGAATAATAATTAATAATCTTGTTATTGCTACTGCGGGCGAAATTAACAGCTCTCTCTCTCTTGCTGTGCCGTGAATAATGGAAAGGTGGAGAGTCGAGAAGCTCGTTCGGAAATATAACAGTAGATGTTATTGCTTCTACATCCACTGCCACTGTTCCACCTCGACTTGTCTCGTATTCAGAACATCATGTTTGTTTTACATGTTGACGTTAATATTGTGATTTCACGGTAATTGGCGTATATAATAAAATACTATTTAAGAGTTATATTGAGTGGAGGCGTTTTCATTAACGCACCGAGTGCTCTCTCATTACGTTTATGTTCTACAAAGAACTTGTCCATTGTCGATAGTCTTTTGTCTCGGAGTTGATGGCTTTTTATTGTTACATTTACGTTGCGATTATATTCGTCCGGAAGTTCGATTTTAGTGATTTTCTGTTCGTGCGACAGCTTTGACGGTAGCACGAATAATAATTGAATGTGGAGAAAATTCTTTAAAAATATGCTATTTTACTATAAAATATATCCAACATTCATTTAAATAAAAATTAGGCCACTATACATTTATTATAATTATAAGAAAATAATATAACGATATTATATATAATATATCATTGATATTTCTTTTTTCATTTTATGATAAAAAATTTCTATCTTTTCAACTTACAAGATATCTAAATATTTTTATCTATCTCTATTAAAATTAAGAAATAAAGAGACGAACAAATATTTCATTAAATTAGTAAAAAATACACCAAAAGTATGATTTTTTTAAAAATTCAACATATTTATTAAATATTTTGATTTATGTTATTTTAATATATATATATATATATATATATATATATATGACCAGGCGGAGTTGGTAGATGACAGTTATTTTTACTCGTTTGATAAGTATGGTAAATTTATTTATTGTTTAATTTAACTAATTAATTAATTTAATTACATTTTTCAATTTATAAGTATTAAATTTCTTTTTTACCATATTTATCAAACGACCCTCGTATATATATATATTATATATATATATATATATATATATATATATATATATATATATATATATATGTATATATATATATACACCGGTCCCTCAATTTACGCTGAGTATCCGTTCCACGTGGATTTGTTTTACGCAAATGAAAATCGCATAAACTTAGTCTGTCAGTACAATAGAAAAAATATTGGAAATAAAAGCTAGTAAAGTTGCAGAAACACATATTTATTTCACATAGCTTAACAAAAAAAAATGACGTTTTAGAAAACAAAAGTAGATAAATTTTATTCGGTGTTACTATCGCTACTGTAATTCAAAACAATCAATCTTTTATATATTTATATCGTGCTTTTATACGTTCAAATAAGAATTTGAGTCACTCTGATATATACTAAATTCCATGAAAAATTATATAAAATGAAATCTATCTGACCGTGTATAAAAAGTCCCGCGTAAATCAATACCGCGTAAACAAAGTTCCGTGTAAATAGAGGTATAACTTGCCGCGTAAAAAAAGTCCTGCATAAATTGAGCTACGGAGTGTGTGTGCATATGTATGTATATATGTATGTATATATATATATATATATGCATGTGTGTATATATGTATATATATATATATGTATGTGTGTGTATATATATATATATATATATATATATATATATATATATATATATATATATGTATATAAGAAAAATCAGAGAATTAATTTGATTAAAAAAAATAATTATTAATTATCATAAGCACGTAGAATTTTCATACAAGCAAGTATGTTGGTTTTAACTAATATAACTGATTGCTACAGGAAACGGAACCTTTTAATGATCTTGTAAGTGCAATGCTTTTACAGAACTTATCTTCAAGGAGAATAATTTAAATTCTGAAATATTTAAATTAAACGTTGCACACGTAATTGTACAGGCATAAACTTAAATGAAAACAGTACTTATGTATATAACTTTAATATAAATACCTAAACAAAAATATGAAGCATTTCCGTGATTCTCTATGTTGTGAGAAGCCGCAGAATTATTCTGGAATTTAATACTGAGGTTTTGCTACTATCAATGAGAATAGATAAGATGCATTAGTTAAAACTTTTTTTTCAGACAAAGAAGAATATTTGATTTTATAAGAATATCATTAATATACATTTATATATATATATATATATATATATATATATATATATATATAAATCATACATATGAGTATGAAAATATTCATGTTTGGAATAACATAGAGACAAAAAGAGAACCAAGTAGATCGAAAAAAATATATGGATGTATAAAGGTTCAAAATAGAAGTGGACTGGTCATATATAACCTAATAAGAAGAGATCCCTGTTGGAAAATAAAAATTACTGATCGTAAACGTAGATGCATAAAAAGATCCAAGAAAAGATACATGGAAAAATGGCTCAGACATAAGAAAATTCGTCAAAATGAACTTGAACAGAAATATATTGTATCGGTCGAAGTGAAAAATTTTCGGAGAAACCTTCATCCAGCAATAGATAAAAAGAGGCTTGTGATGACACTGATGCTGCTGATATGTATACGTAAATATATATATATATATATATATATATATATATATATATATATTCAGTAAGATCTAAAGTATCATGGAACTCCATTGATTAAACATAGGGATACGGCTCTATTAATGTGTCATTAAATTTATTTAAAATCTAGGAACTATTTTTGAACACATTTAGTATATATATATATATATATATATATATATATATATATATATATATATATATATATATATACACTTATTTATATATAATATTTGACTTAACTTTTATTTTAAAAATAATTTTTATATGGTATTATTGGTATGATATCATGTATGGTATCTATGAAAATATTTTTTTTTAGTATAATATGCATTCATTCCAAACATGATATGTATTTTGTATTTGAAAGTTATTTTTTGAGTCTGTTTATGTATCACTGTGAAAAATTTGCAATAACACAAATGAATCACTCACCTCCAAAAATACAATACTTCATCAAATTAATATCCAATAATCTCTTGTGGTTCACTTTATTCGCTTAGAAACTTTAATAATTAAGTGGACAATAAGTGATGATATATTGATAATTTTTATAACATTTTGTTGTATTGGAGATGAATGAGTTATTTGTACGATTTTTTTATAAATTTTAATTAATAAAAAAATATTCAGAAATGTAAAAATATCAGAAAAAATCAAAAAATACTGAAAATTATTATTTATTCAAAATTTTGTAGTAAACAATCTATGGAATATCAAAAAATAAATAACTATTTATATTTTATATATTAAAGTTTCTTACAAAATTGGTATTTTATTAAAAAATGTTGCTTTATTACTTCAATTTAATCTAAAGTAGGAAAAAAAACTCGTTTAAAAAGAGAGAAAAAGATCATTTTAAAATGATCAGTTTAGAGAAGCCAAGAAAATTGATAATGAATTAATGGACAATGTTGAATAGATAATAACATAAACCTATAATATATAATTATAGGACCAAACAACAAAATATACAATACAATAGTTTATGAAAGTTAATCAATAGTGAATAGTTAATTCAAGAGTTAATTAAATTTTAGCAAAACAATGTATATTATAATATTATCTGTGATTTGGGAACAAACCTGTTATTAGTTGTTTTCTTTAAATAATGATGTTTGTAATCTTTTATGATTAATTTAAGGAAATATTACCAATAAAAAAAGTTAAGATTTATGTATCAATTATTTCTATATGAAAACAGGTTAGTGTGTGTTCATATTATTTTTTAAATTTAATAACTACTTCTTAAAAAAATATCTATTCTTTCGTATTTTAACAAAAAGTTTAAAATAAATATATTTGTTAATGTAGAGAGATCTTAAAAAATATTTATACATATTTTATTGTCAAAGTAATAAAAAAAATTCACAGAAATACTTGTTTTAAAATTTAGCTATAAAAAATAAATTCGACTTTGAAAATACTGTATTAAAAATTAAAAAAATATATTCATTTTCAAATTTTAAAGTATAAAAAACTTAAAAGAATCATACAGTTAAAATATATTTTAAAAATTAATTTTCCGTGAAAATAAAATTAACATATTTTAGAATTATTATTATCGAAAATATTGAATAATTATAAAAAAAGAAAAACACCACGATTTAATTAGAACGTGAGAAAAAGTTTCACTTTAACAGAATATAAATCCATTGAGTGCTTTGTACACACACACACATTTATATATATATATATATATATATATATATATATATATATATATATATATATAGCAAGAAAGAGAGAGAGGAAGATTTATTGAAAGAGAGAACTTGAATTTATGTAACTGTGGCAAAAAGAGAAACATACCTTTATCTGTACTTGTGAAATGAAACCGTTCTGTTGGTATTAGAGGATTATTAATTAACGAAATACGAACACACGACCGATGAACGAACATGTGAATACATTCACCATACGGTCCACACTCGTCTGTGCCGTTGAACATATGTGAAAATTCAAACATCCACACACATTCATTCAAAGCAGATACCATCGTGGAGATTGTCTAATGAAACTGGGAACGAGGCACGATGTACAGATGTTCCTATTTGATTCACTGTGCGGTACTTAATAGATTTTATAGAGAATATTGTTAATTGAAAATTAATCAATGCGTATTGTACGAGTGTGATTTATTTCTATCCGTGCTTGAATAGTATTTCTATATATATATTTAAACACACACACATATATATACACACATACACACACACACACACACACACACACACACACACACACACACATATATATATATATATATATATATATATATATATATATATATGCATATATTTTTATTATTAATAATAATCCATGCATAATAAACCCATATGAATAAAAATTAACAATTTAAAAAGTTATTGATGAACATGAAAACTAATTGAATTATATTTTTTTGCCTTAAAAGGAATTATATTTTTTATTTTATTAACAAAATTCTATAATCTCGAAAAAAGAGAATTACATTAAATTTAGTTATTTTGAGGTTTCATATACACTGACGCACAAAAGTATTCGCCATATGCAAAAATGTAATCTGTTTTTATTTAACTATTTCTACTATAATATAGAATTAATTATTGTTTTTATATTTTTTTTCTAATGAGTATTATATTTAATAACAATTAAATAAAAAAAGGATGTGTGTACTTATGTACGCACCTCAGAAGTGAAACTTCTTTGCCGTAAAGTAATAAGAAGGTAAATGGCCAAGCGCATGCCTAAAACTCGTAAATATAAAAATTCGTCAGAATAAAACAAGTAACAAAAGGAAGAAATGTAGTAGGGAGAGAGGCGGTAAATACACGGGATAAAAATTTAAATAGACAATAAATATTTATTCTGATCCATTTTTTAAATAAATTACATTATTTACAATTATTCCATATTAAGTAAGATTAATATTTATTTTCAAATTAAAACTTGTATAAAATAATATATTACTGCAATAAATAGCCTCTCTTTAAATATTATTTATTGATAATTGTTAACACGGCGAGCATGTGTGATGGTTCTCAGTACCCCTCTGCCCTATGTTCTATGTATACTAGAGCTACTATCTCTATTTATTCCCATTTTTTAGTGTTATATTTTCGTTCACTTTGTTTTTGCAACTTCCGTTGCATGTAAAAATTTAACCCCAACACCGCTAAAGAAGTTTCACTTCATTTTTTTTTTTAATTTCACGACTTTATATATGATATTTTATATCAATAAATTGCTTATGTTATCCATGTGGTGAATACTTTTATAGGTCAGTGTATATAATATAAAAGATATTTTTCCCTTATATTTTATTCAGAATTTTTAATACATCAAGAAATGCAATTAAGTTATATGTTTTCAATTAATTTTTCAATAAGTATCTTAAAGTAATTACCAGTTAATTAGATATTTAAGAAAAAAATGAGAAATTAATTTGTAATTTTATAATATTTACAAACAAAAATATGATTTGCTTTAACTCGTTAACTTCATATTTCGATTTACTTTTAAAATTGAATTTATGTTATTAATTTTAATTGCCTTACGTTACGAAGCAAGTATATAAAAGATAAAAAAAGGTTTTTGAATACTCTTTCATATATTTTAAGGTATTACTTCATTTTCTATATGAACATTTCAGAGGATGAAGTGAAGAAACAAAAAAGATATTAGAAAAAAATATCAAATATAATAAATTATTATTTTTTCTTACATGGTACAACAATATAATTTTACTTGTATAAATTAAATTTATAAAAATACTCATATATAACTGAAAATTAAATAAAAACATTTTGATTTATTTCGATATGAAATTAAATGATTTTTCTTAAATATATTTAGTAAATAAAGGTATGTAACTTACAAATAGAAGAGATATTCTTGGGAATTATTTAAAATTTTAATAGTACCTGTAACAAAAGAAAAAATATTAAAATGGTTATCAATATAAATACATTAAATATTTTAATTATCATGCATATTTTAATCCGCTTTAAAGTATTTTTAAAAAAATAGAAAAAATACTTAAACGAAAAAATAAATAACGAACAAAATCTAACTATAATATAATATAAGAAATACAATAAAACAGTAAAATCGAATATAATTTTACATTATTTTCTAGCAGTAAATTTTTATTCGTCATAAATCTTTTACTTGTATTTAACACTTCTTAATATCTATTATTCTTAATATATGTTCTCTGAACACATAAAATTTAACTAAAAAATTCCGTCACGACTGACACAACATAAAACCTCTTACGATACAAGCACGTAACTTTAAGAATACATAATTTTCACATAACATAAAAATAAAATATCGACAGGAAAATCTATAGCGTGTAAAATAATAGCACCACCACTAACTTTCATCAGATAATCTTATGATTTATTTGATTTTTATTTATTATTCCAGAAATTATACACTATTTTTAAGGCGATTGTATTACATTCATTTCCTCCATAAATTTTACAAATGGATACAGTCATAGATTTTTTTCTAATTCCTTGAACATGAAATAAAACTAGAGATGTGTTTGTAAATAATTCTAAGTGAATTAAATTTTCAAATCATATTAAAAGTCTAATCAAATCTTATTAAATCTTATTTAAATTTTATTATTATTTAATCATTAGCATCATTAGCATCTCTCTATTCACTACTTAATGAAGAACTCTTCTAAAAAATACATTTCTAATAATTCAATGCTTCTCATTTCTATTCCACAACGATGACTTTTCTTATATCTCTATTTTGTTCATCTATAGATTTATTATTGAACTTTTTTAAATTTCTAAGTTTCCAGTTAATAAATTCTGTATTATATCAGTGGCCTTCTTTTCTTCATATGCGATCGATCTATTTTCATTTTAAACTTTTCACTCTTCTTATAAAATCTGAAATTTTAGTTTTCTTTTGAATCTATTCGTTTCTCTTTTTATCTCAACATGTTATTCACAATATGCATCTTTTCATACTTTTCTCAATTATTTGAAATAAACTAAATTATTCTAATTAATTTTACTGTCATTAGTGACAAATGATTAGGATTCACTAATTAAAAAAAATCTTTGAAAGTAAAGAAATTTACGACTTTTTTATATAAAAATGTCTTCCAATTTGACGCCATTTCATTCTAATTCTATTATTTACTTCATCTATAAATGTTGCTTTTAAATACGTATGGTATTTTTTCTATTTATACTCCTTTTAATTCTATTTTGCTCTGATATACAAATTCATTGTATATTATTTTTGTTTAGCTAAGATTCATTATAAGACCAATTTTTGGATTCATTTTATATAATTCTTTTATTCTTTTTTTAAGTTCACATGAACCATATGAAAAATAATAATATCGCCAACAAAACTAATGTGATTACACATCTCTTAATTTACTTGTGTTCCTTCAGATTCCAAGTTTTGTGTCTTTAACACTCCTTTAAATGCCACTGTAAGCAGCTTTGGGATACTGAATTGCCCTTTTTTTTAATTTCAAATTTTGTTATTTTTTTATTTCATTGTACGGAAGATATTATACTTCTTCAAAATTCAATATATGTTTCTTCTATTCCATAATTTTTCAGCAATATTTAAAAATCACTCAGCGAGGACTATGAAAGAACGAATTATGTATAATATATCTAAAAGACTAGAAATATCATCTCAGTCACCTGACATGAATTATAATATCTTGTATGAAAATAAACGAAGTGATTAATAAGTAAACACGTACGATTTATAATATGTGTGACAAATATTTGTTGAAAAATTTTATTATAAAAAAAAAATTATAAAATTGGTATATTTCATACTATGTAGATTACAAAAATAAAAATCAAAGAATTAATGAACAACATATTGAGTTTAACAACATTAATTTTATAAATATTTTCTTAATTAAAATTATTCAAAAAATTATCTATTTGTTATCAATGATCAATTGATGGTAAATAAATATTACGTATAGATTGAAGAAAATTTGTTTTTTCTGACTAAATTTAATTTTAATTTGAAAGTATAATATTTTAGGTAGATTAACAAAATATAGATAAGGTATTTTTATTTTAATTTTTTAATTATTATTAATTCCATTTATGTAGTAATATTTATTGGATATGAAAGCTGACTGAATATTTTTTTGTCAACTCTACATATATATATATATATATATATATATATATATACATAAATATATATATATATATATATATATATATATATGAGTGTGTGTGTATGTTTATCCAAGAAATCTAACATTTTATTATTTTTATTTCATATGTCAAATTATTATAACACTATCGTAAATACAAAACTCCAAAATGGTACTTTTTGAATTTCAATATTTACTTAACTCAGCGAACAATATTCATAAAGCAAACAATACAATGTATACATTATCTTTGTATACTTACTCAAAGTGTACAATTTACATTCACTGTGTGTAATTATTTCATATTGAAATATAGTCGCTGATGTTTGAAATAATGTGATGTTGATTTGTATTCCATCATGAACGAGTGTACTATTTTATATGGCTTTCAAACGTGCAACTACTCACAAAACTACAATACTATGCATAGAATATTGCAGGTATCTCTGATTTGTAATAATGAGAATTTCTGTTTGCTATATTACGATTCGCTGCACATATATTTTATTGCAGATAGTTCGCTTTATCAAATAAAATTATTTGAAAAATGTATCGAGACTATATTATAACAAAATATCATTTTTACATGTGAATTTTTAAATATTTTCTTTTGATATGCACAAACATATTTCTATTATATTGATTCTTTTTAATGTAGAGCATATATTAAAAACTATATCTGTACTATTAACCAAATAAGGAATAATTTTATTGATAATCTTATATTTCTTTATTACAAACTTAGGTACGTATAAAAAAGAATAATTAAATTATCTATGATAATTATTAATGAATTTCATTAAAAAAATTACTAAATGCATATTATCGTTTAATTTATTTTATGAAATTTTTCAATGATATAAATTTTTATATTGCAAAATGTTAAATAAAAACATATGAAATTGCAATTGAAAATACAAAAATTTAATTATTATCAAGACTATTTTTTTAATAACATGCACAACATTACTTAAAAAATTAAACAAAGATTTCTTGAAACATTTTTCATAATTATACAATTTATAAGAATAATAATCACAAAAAGTTTTCTAGTTTTTACCAATAATAATAATATCGTTGCATTTTCTATTAATATGTTAATTTATTTATACTTGAAAGTTCATAATGTTTAAAATATTTTATAAATAAAGTTTATTCAATTTTTTCCCGTTTTAACGTTGGATTCATTTTATTCAAATTATAAGATTCTTTTATTTTTTGATTGAAAATTTGTAAATCTTTATGAATTGATTTTAAACAAACATTAAATATTGTTATATTTTATAATATAGTGTCCTGACCATAATAAAATGCATATCAGCTAATAAAATAAATAAGAGGTAATTACTGAATACAAAGTCATGCGGTATTGAGATGCATGATTAATTCATGTGAATTAATAATTCTTACTATTTTCGTAAAAAAAGTATCTAACTGAACATCAGGTGAAAATTAAAGTAAAGAAAATAAATTATTAATTCTTGTAATAATCAAGAATAAAACCAAAATTAACTAAAATTTCGCAATATTCTACAAATGCTATAAACATCTAATGAACAAGTAAGAATATAATTTATTCACAAATATTTCACCAGATATAATACAATTATAGTCAACGAAGTACCTCAAAAATACAAATAATAATAATTAAAGCAATAAAATAATTAAAAAATATAGAGAAAATAACAAAATATAATAAATAAACATACAAAATAAATAAATTAGGACTATAATTCAATTAAATAATAAATATAAGTTTCTTATACATATAAAATGAGATAGAACATTTTTGAAACATTATTGAAAAATATAATATACACAAAAAGAGATTCAAATAAGTTTCTATATGAAAGAGAGCATTGTAAAATATTTTTTATTGTGTTTATAACATATAGACAAGTACGTGTTCACCTAATAATAATTGTATTTTTACCAATTATAAAAAATATTAATAAATAACTTTGAATATTCAAGATAATATCAAACTCATATCGCGTATTTATCTTTTAATTTTGATTAAAAAATAGTTTCTTTCCAATTGAATCGCATATTATATTGAGCTTTAGTTAAATTCTTTAACTTAACAAAATATTTTTCTGATAATTTTTTAAAAATTCAAAAACATTAAATATATATATATGAGGGTCGTTTGATAAGTATGGTAAAAAAGTAAGAAAAACTAAATTGAAAAATTTAATTAAATTAAACAATAAATAAATTTACTACACTTATCAAACGACCTCGTATATATATTTATATAATCATATCAGTTTATAACAGCTTACTGCTGAGCAAAAGCTTCATTGAATATTATCATTCACTGGGACTTAAGTCACTATGCTAAACAGGTAGATTAGTAAGGATTTTCTATTCAGCGCCTAGTATCTCGGGCATATTCTCATTACATCGATTAAGAGCTCTGCTTACTCTATTTTTCCGACCAAGGTCGAACGCAATTTCTTACATGACAGGTGATATATATTACTACGCTGCCAATTAGTATGTGTATGTATATACGTATGTGTATGTATATATATATATATATATATATATATATATATATATATATATATATATATATATATATATATATATATATATATATATATATATCCATATATATATATATAATATATATATATATATATATATATATATATATATATATATATATATATATATATATGATCAATTTCCATTTGTTTTAATAATATGTGATTTTGTTTATAAAATGTACACAATGATATTTTTTTTATATCAGAAGATTCAAATTTTTCATGCATTATATTGCTTTAGCATCCTGTAATAATACTTATTTAATTATTATGAACCGAGACCAATAAGTTATACGACTTAATTTGATTTGTAATCATTGTTATTTACTACTTAGTTTACACAATTTTAAAAAAATCAATTGCAAGTTTTAGACTTTTATAATATCCTGTCTCTTTATTGCGTCAAAGAACCATAAAATATTAAAATAAAATACTTACAGTAGAAAACTAACAAATAACATTGTTGAAATAGAAATAAAAATTTACTACAGAACAAAATTTTATACATACAAGTAGTTTATTAGTTTTTAACTACAAACAGTCATAAAATTCATACCGTATTATTTTTATATCTCTTTACTCTTTCTCTCTCTCTCTCTCTCTCTCTCTCTCTCTCTATATATATATATATATATATATATATATATATATATATATTATATAGAATGATTTTGTGATAAAAACTTAAATTGATTTTAATGTAAATTTCTATCATGCTTCAAAAACATCCTCTCTCTCTCTCTCTCTCTCTCTCTCTCTCTATATATATATATATATATATATATATATATATATATATATGTGGGAAAACATCAAAATTATAAGTAAGAGTGTGAGAGAAAACTCGATTCATTCAATCAGATATCATCAAAGGAATAGGGATTTTTAGGGTATGTTGTGTGAAGCAGAATGAAGAAAAACAAAATTTAATTACCGCAAAAACTTTAATCTATAGGCTATTTTTAGAATTGAATATATGGCAATAAGAAGTCACAAATGATATGTTGATGATCCAGATATCTGTCGAAAAATCATCATGAGTAATGAAATATATTTCGAACCAGGGACTCTATGAACAAAGAGAACAGTTTTTTTCGGCTACAAAAAATACAAAATAGATACAACAATAATTACATCCACAGAGAGAGTGTTTGGTGTGGTATATAAAATTAAAGTGTCATTGGGCCATATTTTTTCAAAAATGTTACAGGACATGTTAAAGTCGATGCTGATCACTACTGACACATAAATTGTCACTTTTTGTAACCGTAAATTAAAGTAGTATTTTTAACATATTTCCAACAGTTTTCTCGGTCACACAAGTGATATAATGCATCTATTGCGATAAATGTTTTAGATTATGGTTGACTGTCAAAATCATTATATTTAACCAAATCAGATTTATTTTCGTAAGGTTATGTAAAAAATAATGCTTATGTCAATAAAATGAAGATAATTGAGTAACAAAAGAAAAATATTCGTGATATTAATGCTGGAATAATTTTTGAAATGTATAAAAATGTCATGAAAAATATGGTTAAAAGAGTACAACACTGCATCGTGGCTATACTACATTATCAAATAATTAAAAAGAAAATATTTAACAAAAGCTAACTATCGAATATTTTAAAATAAATCGTACAGTTTAGGTAAATTTTAAATCTGGAATAAATTTAATATCAGTTAAACAATTTTTACATCATGCAAATTTACGAAAAAAATTAATATTATATAAATGTACATTTTACATTAAATTGAAATTTCTTAAAAATATAATTTTGGAAATGAAATTCTAATTAATTAAAAAATACTCTAATAATAAGTTAAAATTTTAAAAATCATTGGATACTCAAATGAAAAAATCTTATTGTTGATAAAAGAACTCAAATTATATAGAAATTAGTTTGTGCTACATTGTTAACCCATTGTGCCTGAATCAGGATATAGAATAGTGATAATAATTTCAGAAAAGCAATTCAGTTTACTGCGTAGTTCATATAATTTCTGAATTTATTTTATAACAGTACAGTGTATATTAGTCAATACTGATCATTTATATACTTCTGATTGATTTATTAAAGTTCCATTAATACGTAGTTCTCTTGTATTTCTCAAAAATTTACCCAAGCGAAAAAATTAAATAGTGTAGAGTAAAAGAAAAAGATTCGAAAATGACTATAATGAATTACATCTATGTTAAAGTGAAAAGGATGATAATCATCAAAGTGACGATAGCATCGATAGTGGAGACAGTGAAATATTGATGCGGAAAAATCGAAAACGGTCGAAACGATTAGTTCATTCAGAAAGTGAAGACGTTGACAGTTTTTCGCAAAGAATTTTTGCATCTGATAACATTACAGATGACTGGCAGTGGAAAATTAGTAATAATACATCACAAATATGGAGTTTTATAGAAGTGGCGGAAATAAACTCGATAGGTTTAGGTAGATAAGAAAAAAGTTTCAGTTTTGGATGTATTCTACGAAATTCTGAATAAAGGTTTTTGGAAAATGTCAGTAAAGGAAATCTCAATAGATATATCAAAACGCTGTTATCTGGCAATAAATCTAAAATAAAAAATTTAATAAACATGATATGAAACTAACTCCGATGAAATACAATACAAATTTATTTATGGCTCAAATGGAAATACAATACCGTGCAAAACTATTCACCATATTGGTAACATACGCAATTTATTGATATAATTCAATAAAGTCGTTAAATAAAAATATTTTTTTTATTTAATTGATAATAAATATAATATTCATTAGAAAAAAATACAAAAAAACAATAAAAAAAATTTAATTTAACGACTTTATTGAATTATATCAATAAATTACTTATATTACCCATATGGCAATACTTTTGTGTGGGAATGTATATATGAATACTAAAAAGAATAATAATTGAAACACCTATATACAGAAAGACAATGCAATAAAAGAAATAAAATTTAAATAATATGAAAAAGGGTTCAAGAAATAAAATTAAGTTTATTTTGCTGTTATGAAATTATTTTTTTGCATGTGTAAATCTAAATAGTTATTTCAGGTTTGTTATTTTTCTAAATACATAAAAGCACAGGGGATTAATGAGGTTTTGAAGGTAAAATATAGTATGAATTCTTTTTATTCAGAATAAATAACGTAATAAAAATGATATGCTATTTTTTGTATATAGAGTGTAATTTATAAATCATAAAACAGCCACTTACTCGTTTATGTAATAAATTTATATACATGAGTACATTTCAGTAAATGATTTACAGAGAACTAAATAAAAACGGTCGTTTTTAAATAAATCCTTATAACTCATAAAACAATTTTAATTTATTATATGAAAGTAACGAATCCTTTAAGAACACAGATGAAAATTATCAAAGAAAAGTATTAAATATTTAATAACTTATTAATAAACAAATAGAAATGTTTTTTACACAAATGAATTTTAACCCTAACACCATAATAGTTTAAAATTTTCAATAATCATTTATTGTTTACTTATTATTTATAATTATATCGGCTAATGCATTTCGATGGCGACGCCATCATCATCAGAGCCTTTCTGTTAAAATCTAGTGATGATGATGGCGTCGCCATTGAAATGCATTAGCCGATATAATTATAGACTATATAATTATAAATAATAAGTGAACAATAAGTGATTATTGAACTAGTAAAGTGAAACTTGTAAAGTGTAACTTGTGTAAAGTGAATCAATCACAATTCCAAAACAACAAATAGAAATGTTTTATTAAATATTTTAACAAATTCTTAAAAAACAGAAATTTATAACAAATGTTGATAACATCTTTCTAATTTTTTCATACATTGACATCATTGATTTATAGACTAGAAAAATATAAAAATATGTTACAAATACGCACATACGTAGAGAATCATCGATTTCTAATTTTTCACTCTTTAGTTCACGAGTGTCATGTAACATGTACGCGTTCCTCCAATTCTTTTTTGTATCGTTACGTACGAATATATATATATATATATATATATATATATATATCAATCTAACACAGGGATCTGTTGAACACAACAAGATTTAATACCCTCATTGGTCTACATTCAATAAAACACTCTCGTATACACGCACCGACTACCACTGCCAGCTACTACGTTGTCCTATTGCGCTCCAAGTAATTTATTGCCGGGGCTTAGTCACACGACGAAGTGAACGAGTTGAGATTATCGAATATCGGAACGGTCCGAAGTCGAACTTGCGACTGTCGCATCAAAAGACGAACGTTGTTGAACAGAACGGCACCGGTTCACATCGAATATAACACGAGTACGAGCTCGCGGCTCTGGTATACTACCGATTCCTAAACTGAAAACGGTGAAATATAAACCAAACGAGAAATAATTTATTGGTTCAATCAATAAGGAATTAGTTGACGTTAATCCTTTAAGTGAAAAATGGGGAAAATTCGAGCGGAGAACGGTGATCGGTTCGTTTTGAAGTGTATATATCGAGATTATGTCAATTTATCTTTTTTCTTTTTTTTCTATTCAGTTTTAACCGAAGCTACGTTCGTAGTTCTAATGAATACGCGCGCGTTATTTTACAAACTGCTCGAGAGTTTCATATTTCAACACAGATTTTTTTCGTTCCATTTAACGAATATTTATCTTTACTTTTAGTTAAGCTATTTGTAGAGTACATAAAAACATATCATTTATAACATTTTCAGCAGCTTTTAACTGGAAGTTTTTTATAGGGCACTCACTTTTTCCATTAATAAGACGCTGTATAATAAATTATAATATAAATGGAATAAAACAGAACTAACGAATACATTTACAATGAATGCGAGTCGCTAGTTATAATTTCATTTTTTTGAATATAAATAATTTTAACCTTTTTGGAAATATTAAAAATTAAACATTTTTATAATGTTCACAAATTTTTTTTGATGAATATAAAAAACCTAATATCAAAAGAAATTAATAACTATGATTTGATATTTTATGTTTAATAAAAATAGTAATGTTATTTTAAAAAATAAATTGATTTTTAACGCTTTAATTTTCATAAGTTTGTTAAAAATAATACTGATTTAAAATTTTAAAACAAAAATTATTTTTTGTTTCTTAAAAAATAAATGACTCATCTCAATAGCACAAAAAGTATTTAATAACTAATAATGTTCACTTTATTCACTTACACGCATTTCAGTTGTCAATATATCATTGTTAGAGTGTTATTTTATAAAATCAGATTTTAATTCAATTATTTTATAGTGAAGATTTCATAATGCAGTCTTTTGACATTGAAATTGATATCAGCAAATAAAGTGATCAACATTTAAGTGATTACTGAATATTTTTGTAAAATATTCTAGTGTTAAGGTGAGTGGTTCATTTTTGTTAAATTTTCCACAATACTAAAATGATTGAAGTTTTATTTAACTTCAACGTTACTTTAATAATAATACATTTCTATAACATGTTTGTTATATAAAGTTTTTCGAATTACATATTAATTCCTAATACAACTTTAATAATAATAAAACCATAAGAGATTACGGTTCTCTTTATACCATTGTTTAATTATTTAAAATTCAGAGAAACGATGTGTACAATAAGTTTTAATCTCGTATTTACTGGAATAATAAGTTTGATCACAACTGTGTTTTAGGCTATAAATACTGAACATTCAAATATATAAAATATTTCTAATTTTTACACATTTTAAACATAAAATTAAAATATATTATGTTTATATATATATATATATATATATATATATATATATATATATATATATGAAAAGTTTCGACATAAATTTACTTGTTTACTATTATTTACGCTTTTTTAATATCTTTCAGTCTCATTCGGATCATCTAATATTACTGTGTTAAAATAATTTTTGTACACATGTTGATATTTGTTGAAAACAAATAAAACATTTTGTGTGTTAAAAAGGAAATATAAGAATAGTGAAAAACTAATAATTATAAAAAATAATTTATTTATTTTTGGCGTATATTATTATATACTACAAATAAAATTCGTATTAGAGTATTAAAAATCACTGAATATTTTATAATAAATTTATACAGTACTAAATAATATTAAAATAGAAATAATTTTTAATTCATAATTGATTTGCTACTGCTACAATTAAAACTTTACTGTTAGGTATTATTTTTTATATTTAGTAAATTATTAACTTATTTATTGATAAAAAAATAAAAGATAATCAGACTTAATTATTTCTATCCGATTCAATTTATTTTATAATTATTCACAGAAATATTATACATTTTTTTAAAATAATTAATAACATTTGTAGATATATTACTATTTTTTTGAAATAAAAAATCAATATTATTCAAAAATTTCATATTTTAATTAAAATAAAGCACGATAAAATTTAAAAGTTTAATAAAAAAATA
The DNA here is from genome assembly GCA_029203775.1 of Neoneuromus ignobilis. Taxonomy (NCBI): domain Eukaryota; kingdom Metazoa; phylum Arthropoda; class Insecta; order Megaloptera; family Corydalidae; genus Neoneuromus; species Neoneuromus ignobilis. The sequence continues at coordinate 45,381,956 of CP092087.1, read as the reverse complement.
TTAAACAAATGAATGCAATTTTTTAACTATATCATTAAATATAAAAAATCTTGTCATTTGGCCTAAAAATAATATGTCATTTGTTGATATATAAACTTTTTGAAATATATAAAATTGTTTTCAAAATAAACAATTAAAAATCGTTTTCATTTTTTTGGTTCTAAAGTATACTCGATATTATATAAAGCTTTTTTTTAAAAAAATATTTTACTGAAAATTTATATGTATGCATTGCAAATACAATTGAATATATCAAACATTTTATATTTAAATAAATTTTGTTCAAGTGTTTTCAGTTTTTAGAAAATAATTAAAAAATAATAAATTTCGCCACACTTCAAAAACAGGCAAATAAAAAGATAAGTAATGCGCGACACGTCCTTAAAACTAGAACAAAAAAATAGATGAAAAAACACACACGCCGTATATTTTAAGGATGAAATATCTACTCACATTCTGCGGCGTACTTCTGAATGCGTAAACACTCGAATTGTGGTCAATCCTTCGGTCGTATACATGAATATTAAGATGATCCGTTGTTGAAACTTACCGCATTGTCCTGAAAAGGATCTACACTTTATTCCGAACGCAGCGTGTTATTCCAGTGAATTCGGCGAAGAGGGAGTAAGTGTGAAAGACAGATCTCTTGTACTCGACGTCGACACTGACTGATAGTTTGATTGATATACTAGAATTTATCGTTACGTTGAGTGAAGTATTAACGGTGGCTTCGAACCTTATTAAGGTGTTCGTTTATTCTGGAATGTACCTTTTTCGGTATAAGCACGCCTTTATCTCACTATTTACTATTATATATACATACATACATATATACAATGCACATATATATATTTATAAACACTGAATATTAGGAATTTCTAAAGGTAATCAGAAAACTGATAAGTAGATACAAGGATAGTCAAGTGTCTAATGTAACAGAACAAATAAAATCGATAAAATGGATATGGGCAGGATGAATAGTAAGAAGAAAAATAATAGATGAACTAAAATCATTATGGAATAAAGATTAAGAGATAAAAAAGACCAATGAAAAACTATCAAAGAATGAGGGAAAAATGTCAAGTACGGTGGAAGCGAGGGTTCGATGAGATTATATGAGGGCAGAAAACAATGAAAGAATCTTGGAAAAATATTTCAGAGACAGTAATATTCTATAAGACTTTCACCCAGTTGTGGAGTAATATAAGTTTTTATGACGATAATAATATATACAGTTACTAAATAAGTCATAGGACATGGATATTCATACTTTTTTATATATTTAAACATAGATATTGAATAGTAATTGAAATATAATACAGCTGTTTTGAGAAATACTATATCAGATATTCATTTTTACATCTTCAATTCCATTTTAAAATATTTAAAAAAAATATAAAAACTCAAATATTGCTAATAAATAAAAAATGAGATCTAAAAAGGCATAGGATAAAAAATAAAATTAAAATAATCCTCGGTTATTATGATTGTGAATAACAAGATTTTTCATTTATTAGTTTTGAAAGATATTACGTAGTAGAAATCAGCATCCCGGTGTTGATACAATATATTTAAATTATTTTTTTAAAAAAAATAATTGACACAAGGAATTGTATAGAGAAGGTGGCATAAAGAATTTCATCAAAACAAATAAGAAAATTAATCATTATTCACTGTAAGGAAAACGAAACTATGAGAGAAATTGAATAAATCATCGTAAGAGAAAATATAGTACAATTCTCTGATATTATTTGCATGGTCATCGAAATGCGTATCAGCTTTTAAGCAAAAAAAGTGAACCATAAACAATTATTGAACATTTTTACAATATCTTGTGATGTTGAAGTAAAAATTTTTGTAAAATAAATTAATCATTCATTCTAAGATCACGACATTTAATAAAACTGTTCAATAATCACATATTGAGATTAATTTATGTTCAGTTTAAACGCTGATATTATTTTGATGACATGCTATCATCATCAGAGAGGTGCGTTATAAAATTTACGATTTGAAATACATCTGGGATTTATAAATACCTAGATTTTATAACATAGCTCCATTATGATGATGACATGGCCATTGAAATCGTGGTATAACAGTGAATATTTCATTTACGTATCCATTATTATAGTTAATTAAATTTTATCTGTGACTAAATAAATAATACTCATAACTTATTATAACCAAAGTAATATTTTCTATTATAAAAATTAATATAATTTCTATTGGATGTGTTTTTCGAAAAAATATTTTAGAAAACTTATATTATTCTCTAACAATGATAAGTATTATAAATCAAGACTAATTGTATGAAAAACGGAGAATTGTATCCATAGAAGTATAGTCTATTAAATATAATCTTTATTTCTTCTCTGATATACGTACAGGAACTGTATAATACAGCAGATCAGGTTAAATATCACCAACAACATGTATGCGCATTTTCTTGAATCGTATCTCGAAACAGAACACAATAGTCTCGGAAAACGATTTAATTCAAGACAACAAACCCAGACACTGGATGCCACATGTCTTGCCGTTTAGTTGACACACTCTTTATGCACGTATGGGTGTATGCGGATGTGGTTGATGTATCGCATTCTCGAGACCCAAGGTTCCTTTGTATGTACGTATATGTATATGTGTCTATAAGAATGTATTTTCAGTAAGAGTCCACACATGTGTTATATATATATATAAACAAATGTGTGTATGTGTGCCCTTACATACTCGTCCAGACTCCATATAGTTTAAATTGAATTCGTGTTTTCTGCACAACCGTCGTAGTCGTCGGCGACGTTGTCTACGGTTGTGCTCTCCTCTAACTTTATACAATAGGATCTCGTGTGTTTAATGTGTTTTAAACATGTACATACTGTGTGCCAAGATTGTGCGATAATGTTTTAGAGTGATTGCGTTTGGATACACTTGTGATTTAATGGGTTTTGTATGATAAATTTTGTGACGACGGCGGCGACAATAACGCGGTATTGTTTTGGGAGAAATTCACGGTGATCGATGGTGTGTTTTCGGGAAACGTCTTCATTAATATGAATTACTTATATATCATACAAAAATATATACATGTATTCAAATATATGCACGTATTTATATTTATAGAACTCGGTAAATTTAGACGTATATGTCGAGTTGATTTCATTTATAAAAACATTAAATTGGATATCGATCAAATATTTTCCATATGTATGTACATACATATATAGAGAGAGGGGAGAGAGAGAAGGGAAAGATCCAAAAACATTTTTTTTTTATTTGGTTAATGAAAATATAATTCTTACTAAGTACTTGTTTTTAACACAAAATTGTGTTCCTTGATGAACCAATGAATGTCTACAATACAACCGATGTAATTTCATTAATTTTGGAGGAAAATAAAAATAATACACGTAAAAAAATATTATTTGGATAGCAACAAGACAATCGATACATTTATATTCATTTTGATAAACTATCAAAGTAATATACTATTTTATTTGTTAGAAAATAGATTCATATTAAATCATGGAAATAACTCGAAACTCTAATTTTAAAAAAATATAAAAGCTGCAAATTAAGATGACATCAATTAAACCAAAAAATAGACGCTTGTTCAATCCATTCCATTCTGTATAATATTTTTTTTGTTAAGATATTATGGTCATTCCTAATAATTGGATACTGTACTAGGACATTTTTAGGTAGTTAATTGATAATTTTCGATTTTTTATTTTTAGACTGAATTGAATTCAATCATTTTAAACACTTTTTTATGTAAATTATACGTATATTTATTGACATCTATTAGAAATAAACTAAACAGACGACATTTATTATTTTAATTTTTATTATTTTCACACGTTCCCATACCACATACATATATTGTAAAGTCACAATTTTTAAATTTTTCTAAATAACTTGAATACAGACGATCACACACTATTACGTTACAAAGTTTTTTTTATAAAAGTGATAAATAAAGCGAACGACAAAACAAAGAGAATAATAATTAGTGAACACTTTTATAAAAAAAATCCTATGTTGTTAGAAAGACTTATTTATTTTAAATAAATTTGCACAATACCAAAACAAAAAGTTTTAATTAATTTTACTAACTGTATTTTTAATCAATTACAAAATATTGTTTTAATAATTACTAAATTAGACACTTTTTTTAAAAAAAAATCTGTTCATATATCCAGAGATTTACGCGTTGATTATTAAGTTTTTTTAATTTATAACTTATTTAAATATGTTTTAAAACATTAATATAAATACGTTTTTTTATATAAGTATCATGTATATTTGTTAATTAGATATAAAATTATTATTTTTATATTATTCGCCATATTTTAAACAACGGCGGCATAAAATAAAAAAAGTTTGACTACTACTACACACACACACACACACACACACACACACACACACACACACACACACATATATATATATATATATATATATATATATATATATATATAAATAAATAAAAATATTTAACTAGTAAAAACAGATCATTACATCTAGAAAATAGTGAATATATTTTTATACTAACTCATATAAATAATCATTTTTTTTACAAAATACATATATATATATAATGTAAAACAAAGATAAATAGATATACATATAAATCTATTTAGACACAAATGTGCACACTACATAATCTCCCCTGTGAAGGTGAAAAGTAACGCAAACAGAGCAGCTCTGATAAATCAGTCAATCAAGTAATTAATTGTGCACAGACGTACGCTTAAGGGAACAGATCAAAACAGTAAACTTCTTCCTCATGTTCTTACCTTACAACGTACAAAATTCTTTACTATCTCAAAGATTCCTCTCTGAATAGTTAATGATATTTATTGAAGAGAAAAAAACATATCTATCTATATATATATAAATGAGACGAACAACTAATTAATGGATAAATATTTTATACAATATTATCAATTAATTACTTTACAATGTACTACATAAGATATATTGGCAGAATGGATATTATATATTAAAAAAAATAGATAAATATGAAATAATAATAACGTACGGATATAAAGTATTTATAATTTAAGAAAACAAATTTACAGAATAAATTTCTAAATGAAATTACTTGGATATTAATTTAAAAAATACAACTTTAAAAATATAATATATTTTATATATATATATATATATATATATATATATATATATATATATATATATATATATATATGAGAGAGAGAGAGAATAAGAGGATTTGTAAATGTATTTTAAGTGTATTTGTAATGGTAAAATATTTTCTTACAATCTCATTTCACATTTTTTGTTTAATTATAAAAATTCATTTTTCAGGGAAATTAAAAATTTATATTATAATATTAACTAATTATTTTCATATTAAAAGTTAATTACATAAACAAATACATTAGATCAATATTTTAATGTTAAATTTTAAATGAAATTTCAAAATATAATTTTAAGATATAAAACAATTAGTAAATATTATAATATAAATATTTCTAACAAATATTTTAGTTCTTGATAAATATTTAAATTTTTACTCACATTAATAGAAATCAAAACATATCTTTTCTATCAGTTTTATTGAACTTTTACATAGATAATCAAGAATATTACAATGCGAACTGATATTAAAATATTTGAACATATATTAAATGATTCTTCAGAAATATATATACGTACAAATACGTTTTTTTTTTAATTATTTTTTATTATTGTAGTATTTCGGAATATATGTTAGTTTATATTTCATAAAACATTTATTCCAATTAATCTATCATTGTATCCCATTTGATAATCACAAACAAGATATTACATCTGGAATGTTTTAATTCATACATACATATATATATATATATATATATATATATATATATATATATATATATATATATATATATATATATATATATATATATATATATATATATATATATATATATATATATACATATATATATATATATATATATATATATATATATATATATATATATATATATATCAGTATATATATATATATATATATATATATATATATATATATATATATAAATGATATTAATATATATATATATATATAAATATTTTAATTTTTGTATGAAAATTTTTATAATTTTTAATTAACGTATTTGTTCATGTTTTATTTCTCTGACTATATCAGCCTCAATGCCTTTACATAGTTTGTGAATTTATTTAGTTTCTGTATATTTAAGAATGTGTAAGTAGCAATTAGTCTCAATAACTAGCTGTTGTTAAAAAAATTTTGTAGAAGTTTTTCAAAAAGTAACCAATTAAAATGTTATATTTTGCTTGTGGTCACTTTTTTGACATTAAAAATTTTGTTTTATTTTTAAATGTAACAGTTGCAAATCTGAACGCAATTTTGAATTAATTCAAAAAGAAATAAAAAAAATAAACATCAACAAATATATATAATTTTCCAACCTTGTAATAGCAAAGCATATTATTAAGTCACGAAAAGTAGTCAACAATTACACAAAAATCAATAAAATTATAGATGTGGTAAAAAATCAGTAGTTTAAAAAAACTTTTTTTTTCAAATATAAAGAAATATACACTTCATAATGCATTTTTTTCAAACTGATACTATTCTACCTATTTTTATTCTCCTGTTCATTTATCAATAAATGTTCTTTTGATGAGTTATCAAATACACGTAGTTTTTATTTTTCTATCTCTTTTTTTTAATTTAATTTTTCTCTGATCTACAAATTTACTATACATTATTTTGTCTTGCAGTGATTCATCATAAGATCATTTTTTTAATTCGCTATTTTTATTCTATTCTTTTTCAAGATCATTTAGATTTGCTAAAGAGTAATGATGCCGACAAAAAAAATAGGTAACCGAGTATCTACAATAATAATTAACTTTCATTCATTCAGTTACAATTTCAATGTTATAAATGCTATTTCTAAAACCACTGTATGTAATTTTAGTTATATCCAAAGCACTGCCTCTCTCTTTTCATTATTTTAAACTTTTCCTTTTTTTATGTATTTATACGGAGGATGTAGAATTTTTATTATTCCTTGTGACGGTTTTGACGGTCTGTGTGAAGGTTTAATATATGTTTTTTCAATTCCTTGATTTTTCAAATCAGTTGATATTTCTGATGTATTGAATGAATCGAAGACTTTTTTATAAATTATAAATTCGAGATAGAGTACTATTTGACATTCATTATATTCATTATATATTTGACATACACTGACTGATGACTTCGTTCACTATTTGAAAATGATTTATTGTACTAAATTTGTTTCAAAATCCTGCTCGTTATCGTAGACAATATATAATATAAAATTTTGCTGAAAATTTTATATATCGTCGAAAGTAAACTAATCGATCAGTAGTTTTTTAAGTTTTCTTTGTATCATTTTTTGTATATGTATAAGAAACACTGTTTTTATAGACACTGAATAAAAAAACAACCAAAATTATTCTATTTTGTTTGTTAATTTTACTATACACACACATACATACATACATATATATATATATATATATATATATATATATATTAGGTTGGCAAATATCTCCCTTCCGCCTTCTGGTCTTTTGAATTTCGCAGCTATGTACAAAAAAAATCGGAAGGGAGATACTTGCCAACCTATATATATATATATATACAATATATATATATATATATATATATATATATATATATATATATATATATATACATAACATATATAGATATATATATATATACATATATATATATATATATATACACAAATATATATATATATATATATATATATATATATATATATATATATATATATATATATATATATATACATACATACATACATTCATATATATATATATACGTATATATATATATATATATATATATATATCAAAATTTGAGGTAGGAAGTTATTATATGATAAAATGTCAAATATTTAACTGTCATTATTTAACATTTGTTTATTAAAAATGCTAAACGCTTGAAAAACGCATTTCAATAGTGAAAATTCATTATAAAAATTGTAAAAAATTTACAACGTCAACGCGTAAAATTTGTGCATCTTTTCCTCGTGATTCACATAAGTATGTAGATTCAAAACAAGATTATATATATTCGCTATATTTGGTGATATTGAGATACTTTTCTCGATTGACGTATTTCCAAAAATCTTCAAGTTCTCTGGTTTGCAAGATTAGATTAATTTGTAGAGTTATAATTTCATTTTCTAACGCGTTTTTTTCAATATTAAATATGTCAGAAATTTTTGCAGCAATATGATTTACATTTACATCACTTTGCGATCGACCGCTCAGATAAGACCCGAAGTATATTTCGTACAAAATTAGAGAATGGATGTAATATAATAAACCGAAATTGGTAAAAACCCCATCCTAATCACCAGACTTTAACCCAATTGAAAATTTGTGAGCAGAATTGAAAAATCATATGAAAACTTACAACCCATCTAACAAAAACGATTACGTACAAAAACTGACAGAAATATGGCAAAATAGACCTAGTTCTGTAACAAAAAAAAATAGTCAAATCAATATCACGGCGTCTGCAAGCAGTCATAGATGCTAATAACTATGCTACAAAATATTAATTTTATGTATCGTAAAGAAATGTTAATAATTTTCACTACTGTACGCTCAATTTTGTGTGAATAAATTTGGAACTTTTTTATAACTTTACTGAATATACGATGATATTTTTATGTCTTTTTAATGAAATTATAAGTGACAATAAGCATTTATTATAAATTTGCAATTTTTGTTTAAAAAAGATATTTAATTCTGTTAATATATGAATAAACGATTATAATTTATCAGTGTACGCTCAATTTTGTGACTAACTGTATTGTTTACTATGAGTATTATATTTGTTTTCAATTAATTTTTTTTTTAATTTAACGACTTCATTAAATTATATCAATAAATTGCTTATGTTACCCATGTGTGCTATGACGTATGTACATCAGTGTATTTTATAATATGGATTCTTATTACTCAATGTATTGTTATTTTATTTTATTTTAAATGTACAAAATTATATCAAAAAATGTTTCAACAAAATATCAGGTAATTATTATACTAAATAATATTTTTATTGTATACTTCAGATATAACAATGACAAAATATTTATAAATCTAATCCATAAAAATTGAAGTGTTATTTTAAACTGAAGTCGCAAATATTCTAAGCATAAACAATGTTACAGAATATGAAACATATATATATACATATGTAAAAAATTGAACTTTTGTAACGGACTACTTCTACAGTATATGTTAATTATTAAGAGTGTATATAAATTATATATTTATACATGTAAGTCATAAACACAGTTGCATATACACAATGCATATATTCATATTAAATATTTCTCACCCTTACATTATTTCATATATATATATATATATATATATATATATATATATATATATATATATATATATATATATATATATATATACATTGTATAAATGTTTGGTAAATGAATGAAGGGGTGTGGGGATATATGAGACGATGTGTTTGTGTTTATGTTAAACGATACTCGTTTACTCTAAGCTACGCTGAAATCAACAGAGAACCGAGCTGCTACACTTGCAAAACTTTACAGTGTTTACACACAAAAAAACCTTGATTGGCCGTAAACAAACATTGATTTTGATTATCGAAGCAATTTCGAATTATACGGCCGTAATTTTAATATGTTTTGTATATTTTTTGTGTGTACATTATTTGCAATTAACTGAAACGGTGAATTTTTCATGGTTAAATTTAAAATTAAAATTGAAAATTTCCACACAACGAGGAAAGAAAGAAATTCGAGTAAAAGAGTTATACTAACATAACTTGCAAATGAAATTTTTGGTGGATTTTAAATTTGATTATTTTGTAAAAAGAATATTGAGTGATAAATTTGTTTAGACATTTTATTACACTTTTAATTTCTTTATTCGATTAAAAAAATATTAAAAGAAAATAATATCTATATCCTATATAATTATTTTAAAAAAATATTACTAATATTCGAAAAAAAATACGAAATTAATTACATAATTAAGGAGGTTGGTCTGTTAAAAAATATGATAAGATTAGTCTAAAATTTGAATATAATGATCAAATTCTTCAGGAATTTTTTTGAAATTTTTCTCCATCCCGTTTTAGAAAAATTAAATCATGAAAATTGTGTCTTATAACATGGGCTCTCTTATGGCGGTGTGATATAAATTGTAACTTAAGTCATTGAAACTCCACTAAAAAATGCCAAGATTTTTTTAAAAGATGTTTTATTGTAAAGCTTATATTTTTAATAGTATTATCACTCAAGTAAAACAAATCTTCACAACGCCGTATGCAAGTTTTTAGTTGAAAAAGAATTGTAAATGAATGATTTTAAAGTTACAGCCAGTACGAACTTTACAGCCAGAACGAATCACGGCGCAGCACAGTAGGCACGTGACACATACGATGCGCGTGTTAGTCGTGTTTATTACCATGTATACTATACAAAATTATTTATTTGGAGTTGGCAATCTTTATTTTAGCCCATACAAAAGTGTAGACCACTACTCCTTACCCCACGGCCCTGTAAGACTATGACCAACCACCTTAAACTCTTATCGCTCATAATCAGTACCTAATGAAGATTCATTCAAAACAGATAAATAACATAGACCAAATGAACAATATTTTTATTTGTAATTTATGTTGTTTATATTTTTATAATTTTCTCCCATTCCTTTTAAATATGTATATATATATATATATATATATATATATATATATATATATATATATTTATTGTTAAAACTTAATTATTTGTCTCAATTTGTCTTATCTAATTAACAATGTCAAAAAAATCGATTTTTCTCTATGTACATTTTTATTTTAAACTGATGTTTGCAAGTTGTTTTGTATAAAATAAAAAAAAATTCTCAAAAGTCGACTTCTAGAAAATAATGTCTCTTTTGTGTTTCTTTCAAAACTTGTTTTCTTCAATTTACGTTGTAAAGTTTCTAAATTAATAACTTATTTTTGTATAAACCACTCCATAAATGTATATTACATTCCATATCTAAATAATTTAAACGAGTTTGATAACCAAAAAATAATTTAAATATAAAAATACTTGAAAAGGAGTTTATTAATCAAATCTCGTAATTGTGATTATTTAAAACTAAATAATATTTTGGAAAATTATATACATATATAATTTTATAACATATATATATATATATATATATATATATATATATATATATATATATATATATATTCAAATTAAATATAGCGTAAATCAAGAAACTGAGCGTTGAGCTTTAAATTCGGATAAAATGAAGTCTCGGCCGGATTTTTTCGTATTCTTATCCTTAAATAGAAACCAGTGGAAAATATATGTCAACGAGAAAAGAATACATAAAAGAATATGACTGAACTTTTAAACAGCATAAATCGTTTTAAGAGAACAAGGAAGAGATTCATTTCTAACTGTACGTACAGATACACATTTACTCAAGAAAACACACACACAGATAAATACATATACGTGTATATACAGTTCCAACTTGACGTTGTTAGGTACCGTTTTTTCTTCATTCATTTTTCATGAATATTTTCTTCACGGTAGAACGAGTCTGCTAGAACAGTGCTTTTTTGTCTTTGAAATAGGCGACCGTAATGCATTCTGTCTACCTTGTACATACACATACATTTATTTAGAATATTGTTTTAAAATTTCATTTTCTTACAGCGCGTTATTTGCATAAACGCGCGATGTCAACGGAAATATACTTTTTTACTGAGAGGAGAAAATATGTCCGAGTGTTTGTGACGATGGGACATTGTGTCTCTTTTTCTATGAAAAAAAATATGATGTTAAATTTATGTTATTTTGACGTCTAAAGAAATGCTTTACTTTATGTTATAAAATCGGATTATTTCAATTAGATAAAATAATTTAAAGTTTACTGAAAACAGAACATACAATTACATTTTATTTGATGCTTGAACATTTTCTTTTAAAATAATAAATTTCATATACAATATAATTACATATATATATATATATATATATATATATATATATATATATATATATATATATATAAACATTTTGAAAGTTGTAGTAAAATATTTTCCATTAGGATTTCTAAGATAATAATATTAAGAATATCATATTGATTGTTTTTTTTATTTCAAATAAATTGATTATTAAAAGTTCGTTTTTGAAAATAAATATAAATGTTAATTGAATTAAAATTCATTATCACTTTCATTAATTTTAATTAATTTATTAAAATATAAAAAAACATGAACAAAACTGATTTTCAAAACAGTATAATGACATAATTAACAACAGATAAAAAAGAGATTATCTCTAACGATTGAGTAGACTTAATAATTATTTTATTCTCTGAATCGAATGATCAGCTGACGAAAACAGTTAATTCATCAGAAAAATAACAATTTCACGTCTTGTTTCAGATCCATTACACAGTGGATGAACAAATATGCAAATTTCCAACGGTTGTTTATTCGAATAACAGCAACTCTGTGCAAAATATAATCTCATGCACGTCGTTCTGTTTGTCCGAAAATCAGAATTCGCGTTATATTAAACAAATTCCTAATATGGATGATATTTTTCACTGTTTATTTTCCATCAGTTTATGATTGTGTATCGTGTGTCTGACCGAACATACGATCACGTATGAAACGAATAAAGAAAGAAACCGTACTACGTTTCGTTTATTATTTTTTTTTATTTTTGTAATTTTCAGGAAAAAATATATGTTTTATTTACTTTTCTGTGTTTACTTTGGTGAAATTAATTCGCTACGGTTGATTTAAAATGTATGTATTTTGTATGTTGTATTTACAATGATACAAACGATTGTGTATATATTTTGATGTCGATTGTGACGATTGTCAACATACTTTGTTACATTATTAACAGACTAATTATACACAATTCAGTTCGTAGGCAAAAGTAATGAACTTTTATTGTCTAGATCGATTATTTTACATAAATCTTTACACAGCGTAAATTGGCAAAAAGGTAATTGATTTTGTGTATTTACATAAATAATTTGGTTACTAAATTTAATATTTGCAAAATATATTAATAATAATTTATTCAGGAAATTTATTCAGGTTATATGTTACCTCATAAAAACTGATAAACGATTGCCATATTATAATAATATTATATTGTTAATTTATAAATTAAAAATCGGTTGATTTTCTAAACATAATTCAAAAGATTTTGAAACTTATTTATTATCATATATTTTATTTAAGTATGCATAATATAAATAACAATACAATTCTATAGTCGCAAATAAGTGTTGGTTATATTTATGAAACAGTTAAATAACTGACCGTTAATAACGTAATTTGTCATTTACACATCAAAATATATTTTATATTTGAAGTTTATTTATTACAACTCCTTTTATATTATATAATAGGAAATTAATGTCAGATTTTATATATGCCAGTACAAACATGTTTCGTATCGCATGTATGGACAGGTATTTCCTCATTTTTTAGTGAAATAAAGTGTGAATAATATATTATATAAACACACACATTTTAATTTCTAACGTTAGTATTTGCCAAATTTTTGTAGCGTTAACATGGAAGCCAACAACGAACATTCTAGGAGTTCCAAAAAAGCAATAATCGCTTCAAGAAATTTGTGTGAAGTTTTTGGGGAATATGCTATATCTGAACGCATGGTGCAGAGTTAGTTTGCAAAATTTCTAGATGGCAACTTTAGCCTTGAAATTGAACCAGGCAGAGGAAGAAAACAGGTACTTGACGATGACGTTCTTATAACGGCATTAGAAGCAGATCCGTTCAAAACAATAAGAGAAGTTGCAGAACACTTTAGAGTGGTTCAATCTACCGTTGTTGAACACATACGCAGATTAGGATTTATCCATAAGAACTCAAGGTGGGTCTCACATAAATTGAGCGAACAGAACTTGGCAGACCGGGTACGTGTATGCAATTCTTTACTTTCTCGTCAGAATTCAGATCCATTTTTGAGTCGTTTAATAACAGGCGATGAAAAATGAATCTACTACGAGAATGTGAAACGAAAAAAGCTTATTGCAAACCCGGTCAACAAGTGCCTACAACAACGAAACCGCCAGTGCATCAAAAGAAGCGTATGATGTATTTAGTGGGACAAGGAAGGATATGTACATTACGAGATTCTTTGAGAAAAAGTATCAATTATAGCTGAGGTACTGTGAAAATTTAAAGTGTTCAAACCAAGGCTATTTATCAAAAACGTCCCATACTGGTGAATAGAAAAGGAGTCGTGTTCCAGCACGATAACACGCGACCACATGCCAGTTTAAAAACGCAGTAAAAATTAGTTGAATTTCAATGGGAAATTTTAAGTCACCCACCATATTTGTCAGACTTAATACCTTCGGATTATCAATATTTAGATCACTTCAAAACTTCTTAAGCGAAAGAAAATTTGTTAATTTTTTTTGTTCACAACACGAAATTTAATGCAAATTTTTTGACAACAATCACCGTATAACAAATACCACTGTAAATTATTTGCTAATAAGTATAGAGTCATGAAATTTGACACAGATGTCACTAACAGATGTACCAACTTAAAAAAAATATAATAACATTCTACAAGCGTGCGGTTTAAATGAGAAAGTTGTTAGTTTTTGGACAGAAGGTGTATCTATGTACGTGTATATATACACCCGTCCCTCAATTTACGCGGGACTTTTTTTACGCAGCAAATTATACCTCTATTTATGCGGGACTTTTTTACGTGGTATTGATTTACGCGACACTTTTATATGCGGTCAGATAGATTTCATTTTATATAATTTTTCATGGAATTGATAATATATCAGAATGACGCAAATTCTTATTTGAAAGTATAAAAGCACGATATAAATATATAAAAGCACGGTATCTATATATAAAAGGTTGATTGTTTTGAATTACAGTAGCGATAGTGATACCGAATAAAATTTTTCTACTTTTGTTTTCTAAAACGTCATTATTTTTTTGTTAAGCTATGTGAAATAAATATGTTTCTACAATTTTACTAGCTTTTATTTTTAATATTTTTTCTATTGTACTGACAGACTCAATTCATTCGCGTAAAACAAATCCACGTGGAACGGATACTCCGCGTAAATTGAGGGACGGGTGTATATATATATATATATTTATATATATATATATATATATATATATATATATATATAACAATTTCTAAAAGAATATTGGTATTTTAATTTTTAAATACAGCTTTTATTTTATTTGTAAAACTTTGCAATGAATGTTTTATAAATTAATAGTGATTTCAATAACAGACAAACTATTATGAAAATATCATTATTCTTTGAAAATGTAAAACAATTGTTTTATTTGTTGATTCAGTGTGAATTAACAAAGTTATGTTTTCATTCTATAGTTAATCAACTTTAAATAGAAACTGTTCATTTGAAATTTTGCTTGCATCATCTTTAAAGATAAACATCGAGTATTCACAATGCAAAGTAAATTTATTTTAACAATAGGAAAAGTAGATATGTATATAAAAAACCAGATTATATTGTAACATGCAATTTTAATAACCGAGATGGGAAAGTTCATTTGTATTAAAATATATCAAATGCTAAATTTGCAAATTTTATTTGTTTAAAATTTGAATTCATGTTTGTATGTGAAAATGAGAAACATAAAGAGGAAATATTCGTCGACATCGTAACACACACATATAAATATACAGAATCGTGATTATATAGCGTATGTTTGTAAACAAAGATTTGATACGTGAGATGCGTGTTTGTTGATTTTAGATTACATATACCTGCGAGAACGCTTATTATTTCAATTTAACTCGAATAAAACTCACACACGGTTAGAATAATAAGCCTTCGGTGAAATATTTTTCCAACAACATTTTCAACGATACTTATTCGATTATCCTTTACAATGTTTATCAGGAAAATGATCCCTTATTTCGCAACGAAAATAAAATATACGAATTTAAGTAACATTAAAAGTAGTTAAGTGAATATAAATCATTTTCTAAACAAGTTAGATTACCTACTATTAAATATTAAAATGTATAAAAACATAAATTTATGTATATTTTTGTTCATAACCTTATTTTTTTTGTATTTTATTGATATTGTATATATATATATATATATATATATATATATATATATATATATAATTTTATTTATTTTATAAAAAAATATTTAAATATCGACTTTTTTCATTGTACAGAAGTTACATTTATTATTTGAAATAAATTTAATCAACTGGGTTACATAAAATAAATTTTCGTTTGGGTGATTGAGTAAAAAATCATTTTTGATTTGATTGATCACCGGAGATAACAAATGGACCAAATGAAATATAAAAAAGAGATACATTATCAAGTGAAATCAATAGATCGACGAAGATTAATTTGTATCTGAAAAAATATTACTACCTACTTGATGATGTTTTAGGATATAATTTTGCATTTGCTACTACCTTCTATTGAGATAACTATATCAGATAGCTATTGTATTATTAGTAACTGATATAATTGAAGCAGGAAAATATAGAGAATGTTTTATTTTAGTTAACTAAAAGGATGTATTATAGTTATTCTCTTCACTACAACTCCGATTTATTTACTTCGATGCAATTCTGAACATAAACTGAGAATTAAATTGAGATTTTAAAAATATCTTAAGTTGTTCAGACAAAAAAATGTTAAATTTTATTGTACATTTATAGTTATAAGACTTGTTATTCTGTGGCATTTTCCCTATTAGGAGTTTGTTTTCTTTCTATCCAAAGTCTTTTATAGTTCCAATCTCCTTCTTTGTAATCCTTTTTCTACTATGGAATTGTCAATATAATTTTTATTCAGGATTGCAAGCTTTATCGTTTTTTTTCTATTGGTATCAACTGTAAAATTTGCCTTGCCCATCATTTTGCATCCTTTGCATATGTCTATACTACTGTAATCTTTGTTTTCTAAGGTTTTGGTGATAGTTCTTATAATTTTCATCATTTGTCATGTAACTTTGTTCTTTCTGTATAGTTATTTTTAGACATCTTAAGTAATTCAATTCTACTGCTCTGATTCCATTCCTAATTCTAGTTGTTGATGATCACACTTATGTATCATATAACAGAATAATATTAACTATGCAATGAAAGATTCTCTTTTTGTTTTCTCATAAAATATGAATACTTCATATTATACTATGTAAAGTCCTAGCTCATTTATATTTTTCTAAAAAAAAAATCCAATGGTATCCTTATTGTTCATAGAAATTTGTATTAATAACATTTTAAGGGCGTTATTTTTTATTATTAAATTTGTAGTTTTTGTCTTCCTATAACAGGGTATCCACACACCCTCGTATAACATTGTACTTACACAACGCAGTTTCGATATAATTCGGTCTAAAAATTGTAGTTACTCTTTATTTTTTACATATTTTTCACCATGCGACTTAAAAATCAAATATTATCTTCGATAAATTTATGTCTACCCGTTTCACGCATGTAGTTACAAGTAGCGAATTTATACTGGGAAAAATATCTTTTACCAGTGATTTTAGTCTTGCATGATATAATGCGATTTATATAACGCGATATTTCTATAGAACCTAATATCTGCGTTATACGAGGGTTACTTAAATATAAATATATATATATATATATATATATATATATATATATATATATATATATGTGTGTGTGTGTGTGTGTGTATGCCTATGTTTCGTTTCATTCAAATTTGTTATTCGTTCAACTTCTTTACCATATACATCATGTTATCCTGGTACTAAGCAAAAATAATCTGATCGTCGGCATACAACAATGCAGTGTCTTGGTCCTATTGGAATACCCATACCCGCATATTTTCTATACCATAGTTCTGGAGCTTATTCTACGTATATATCAAATAATAGCGGAGATAACGAACATTCTTACTTTAGACCTTTTGTAATATATATATTTCTTTTATTATTTCATTTTTTATTTTTATTTATGTCTTTGTATTTGCAAACATACATATATCTTTTACTAAATTAATCCAGTTTTTGAAATATTTGATCTTTAATAGTTAATTTTAATTATAGAAACGTATTATTTCTTCTACTTATAAGAGTTAAAAAAGATTATACATAATAATAAATCCTATTTACATAGATGACTAAAAAATATTTTTATTACAAGTAAAATAATGAATATGTTACAAGTAATAATAATAATTTATTAAAAAATGGAAATTTAAAAAGAAAAAACTAGAATTAGAAAAAAAACGGGAATTAAGAGTTAAGATGGGAGATTAGAAGTTTAAAGTTCAAAAATATTACATGTTTTATATCAAGTAATGATATAAATGAAAATAACTTAAATGATAAAAATTGATATTAATTTTAACATATATTTTCTGAAAAAAGTTGTTTTATATTTGAAAAATCTGTTTATCTACCAAATGTTATTAACATATTATTGAAATAAATAATGAATTGAAATAAAAAAAAACACTGAAAAGAAATATTTAGAAAATAAAAAACATCATTTTGTCAAGTTGTTGGCAAATATATTCAATTGAATTAGTAAGAGAGTTTACAATTAAATTTTTCTGGTGCAGTGGGACCAAATTTAATCATTTAGCACTCAATACGAAAACTTCATCTGAAAATGTAGCAAGATGGCAATTATCTAACTTCACATAAGCATCTTTTACTACTACACGATTAAATAAAAATATTAATAATTTGTTGTATTTCAATTTACAGCCATTACAACAATAAATTTAAATCAGTATTATAAATTTATAAATTAAAAATGAATATTGAAAATTAAATTTAGTATTTCACACCTGATTAATTTATTCCCTCCCAAGTTTTCACTATCCAATAATCATTCAATTTTAATTGTTTTAACTAAAAGAGTTACAGAAAAAAAGAAATATTTTTAGAATATAATTCATTAAAAACTACAATTTATTTCCAAAACTGAAAATTATATTACAAACAAACAGTTTAGTTATATTATTTATAGCTTTTACTCTAATTTTATTAATTAGTTTTACCTAAACTTCACTGAGAGATTTTAAACTTATTATATACAGTTATTAACAAAAATACATTTTAGGTGTGTAAATTATTCAATGAAAAAATATATAGTTATATAGATATCGACAACTGATTTAGTTGCTTCTAAGCCCTTCTAGCTGACAGGAGAAGAAAATATGTAGCAAAAGTCACCACAAAAAATGTAACTATTTCAAAATTGCCACTGAAAATCATTTAAACAAAAATATAATAAGAAATCTATTTAAAGCATGTACACTTTTTCTATGAAATCCACATGGTTATAATTACATTTTTAAAAAATCCAAATATCTACAATCTAATGATAAACATATTAATTATATTGATAATAGTATGAATAATTCCATTATCAAAAATACAAATGATAAAAAAGTAATTTTATAATTTTCTTTTTTTGTAAATTTGAGAGATTTAATAGACAACAAAAATATGTAAATTTCATTAAGCATTATAGAATTTGAAACTATTTTGTATAAAGGAATTTTGAATGTGAAAATTCTGAAAGTAAAACAATGAATTTGGAAAGAGAAAACCATCTGAAATATTCTGTAATTAAAATAATTCACAACTGTTCGACGAAAATCAAAAATCAAATTTATTTGTTAATGAGAATGCACCAAGTTTATGAAGGATTTTCTGAAAATATTAAGAAAGTAACAAATAACAAAACAGGTAATATTATTTCATAACTTGAATCTGTTCAGTCCTTATTTATTTGATAAAATAAATATTTGTTAAGAATTTTCTAATATATAAAAATTGTTTGCTAGCTTAAAATACCTGATAGAAAAAAGAAAAGTAACTGTGAAAGTACTTCATTTGTCATTTCATTTTCTAAATGATAGGAAATTCAAGAAAATAAAATTGGTTTAAGAAGGAAAAGAAAAAATTGCAATCAAAAAAGCATAAAGAGAATAAAAAAATTCAAAAATAACAAAGCTTTATTATTAAAGTAAAGAGCGAAAAAAATAATAAACGGTGAAAAATGTCAATTAAAAATGGCAAAAAATAGAAATTTCATTTTAAATTCTAATACAACCAAAATGAACAAAATATATATAAATAAAATTGTACTTCATATAACTATAAATTTTAAAAATACTTTAAGATTTTTTTGCATTGTAATACAAAATATTAATGAAAATCAATAAATATTTTTTTGTATGTAAATAATCTTAATATACCAGTAACTGTTCTATTTATCATATATAGATATATATATATATATATATATATATATATATATATATATATATATATATACTAGACATTTTTTTAAATAAAGAACAAAATACAAAGACTAGATAATCTTTATATCATCTTTGTATAAAATTAATCAAATTTTATTTGCCTCCTTCCAATTATTTATAATTAACGTAAGATTAAATACGACTTAATTTCAAATAGAGCAGAATTTATTTTGGGCTGTAAGCATATCATAAACATAACATCAACGAAAATAAACAACATAAACATAAATAAACATGTAAGAAGATAACTTTATTTGTACATGTAATATATAAATCGTGTTCATTCTCTTACAACACCTATACATGATCACATTCGTAAGATCTAGGCACTCCATCCATCTACATCCAGTCTCTCCATTTCAAATTACAATTGTAAATAATCTAGCGTATCTGGTGAGCTCATAGACGACACGTCACATGTAAACGCGACAGTCATTTGAGTTGCAAACGGATCCATTGAAACGAGCTGCCGGATTTTGCCGGCAGCCATTCTTCCTCTTGTTATATAATACCTATACGATCTGTCTAGGTTTATAGGGAACATCTCACAACATTTGTATATATGTGTGCGAGTGTATATGTGTGTGTGTGTGTACATATATCGCACGTATACACGCGACACAATATATATAGTATATAAAGAAGCGTTGGAGCGGATTATTTGCACTCGTTGTGGCAGAGTGCAACGTTTTCTCGTTGATAAAACGATATAAGAAAATGTACAGTTCAATGTAGTTTCGATTTTATTTTATATATAAATGAAAGAAATTGTTTCTCAACTAGAAAAATGCAAATAAAATGATTTGAAAAATGTTTTGGACATTGTATGCAGTAAATACATTGAGTGGAAGTACACAATGTGTCTGAAAAGAAACCAAACTTTCATTTTCTAGCGATTTAAGATCTAAAGAGCGATTTGTATTTAAACCTATATCGTCTATCAAATTTAGAAACTTGGTCAAAATTCTGACATATGCTATTTAAAGTTTTTTTTTAAAAAAAAGTGTAAAACATTCACTGAAATAATTGAACTAATGCATCAAATTTAATTTTAGAAATAAAAAAAAGTTCATTGGAAATAAATTTGGAGAGTAGGTGGGTAAAGGGGAAGAGTAATATTGTTCTTCGCTAAAAAAAAAATTGCACGATTGAAAAACAGCCTATGGGTAGAAGCGCTATTATGGTATAGCATTACGGTTTTATTTTTTCATACTACGCTCCTCTTCTATCCTACTGCCTTCCTCAAAATTACATCACAACTCTATTAACTGTTTGATCACTTGGAACAAATTCATAATGATAAACATGTTTCCAATTTAAAAAAATAACTATTAATATCATCTTCATTTTGAATAAACTAAATATGAGTTTTTTGATGGCAGAAATTATACCCTACTCACAGAGATAATTATACTTTTATTTCGTATTTATTTCGATTTTATTTCGATACTTTTATATCGTATTCATCCATCCATTTTTCATTATGCCAGTTTTAATCAGTATTTGAATGTTTAAATAGCTACTGATTGACTATGACAAAGTTCAGTTTTTATTCATCTGTCAAAAATGTAATACAAAGTTTACGACAACACAGTACATTCCCGTTTTTCTGTTAAAACTGTGTAACATATACTGACTGATATCTACTATTTCACAACTATCACTAACAATAATGGTTTTCACGAATCACATCACACACTTTTCCAACGTAATAATCTCTTGTAGAAATGTAAAACCGTCCAAATTTCAAATTATCTTAAATTGATATCTGCCTAATTTAAAACACTGATACCACTCATAAACACTACGTACGGTTTAAACAATCTTCTCCTGTAAACTTATTTCAGCATCTGTAATATCTCAGTAAATATTTTTTTACCAATTTTCTTTTTGAACAAATCTTGTATTCTAACAATTACTTTTTTTTGCAAGAAATAAAATCTTGCTTGAAAATAAAAACAACTTAATAAGTATATTATATAACATTATTATAAATTTATTTTTTTCTTTGTATCGTTAGATTATAGTCATAAAACAAACGTTTCACTTGAAAATATTGTCAGCTATTGTGTACTGATTTACGCGAAATAATCAAATGCCTTGCATTTATCTCATCCAAATTTATTTTTTTTATACGAAATGGTGTATGTAATGTAAATATTTCAATCAGTAAATACAAAATTCCATAAAGAAAATTAAAAAGATGTAGAAAATTAAATCAAATTCTATTCTTGGATAAAAAAATCTCTTAGTCGATTAAATACCAAAAAAATATTTTAATTTGAGTTTACACTCAAATATATGAAATTAAATTACAAAATAAAAAAATTAATGGATAAATATATTTATTTACATTCATTTAGTTAATCAAACATTAAATAAAATTGTAGTTTTTATATTCTTTTTTTGATAATAAAAAAATATTCGTACAAAAGTAGAAAATTAAAACATGTTAAATTTTTTTTATTTTTATTCCATTAGAAAATTAATTTCTCTCTCTTTCTCTCTCTCTCTCTCTATATATATATATATATATATATATATTTATATATATATATATATATATCATATATATATATATATATATATATATATATATATATATGTATATATATATATGTGTGTGTGTATGTATGTATTATTATTATTAGATACTTATGTAATTTAGAATATAGCATAAATAGTTGTATCATAAGTTACGTTCCTATAAACAAAGATCTTTTGCAATATTTTTCAAGTGCCACTCAGTTTTTTTTAAGAAAAGTTAGTAAATTCTTGAGTATTATGATACTATACATCGAACAGTTAATATAAAATGGAGTATCAAACAGAATAATATCACTATATCACAATACAAGTTTAACAAGTTGTAATATAAGTCACAAAATAAAATTTTAAATCTTCTTAAACCTTTGAAAATAACAAAGAAATTTATTTATCGATCTATTAGTTGACATAAAGAGATGTCTTCAGACCAAAAAGTAGTCTAGCACGTATAATAAGAATGCAAGTAGTTTGGAAAAATTGCATAAATCTACTTCGCACGTGGAAATTTTGGCATAAGAGATGATTATTCCGCCTAGACTAATATTTTGTATACAAAAAGACTTTAGGCTTATAGTCTATCGTAGAAGTATGGATTAGATCAGGTTTCATAGCAGATTTACATTACATAAGAGCAAAAAGGCTACGCGATTGACTACCACCAATGAACTTTTTTTAAGATGAAAAAATTTTTACCGTAAAAGAAAAAATCAACTACCAAAGTAACAGAGTGTACGTTCATAGCTCTAAAAAAACCGCTAAAGAAAATTCAAAGGTTTAAAGAGGCATTTTTTAATTTCATGAATCTTTTGATGGAGAGTGGCATATGTTAGCGTCACACGACTTAATTTTTACTAACAGAGAGTCAAAACTAAGGCATTTAATTACCAAAATGAGAGTTTAGGGAAGGTAATGAAGTACTAAATGATATCTTGTTTGTAGGAAAATATTAACTTTTCCAGCAAGATTTTAAATCGGCACATAAAGAGAAAGTGACACTGTGTTATCTAGAAACCAATTTACAATACATCATCGCTAGAGAAAATTAACTTTCAGGAAGCTCAGATCTCTATTTTTTGATCTATTGCCTGTAAAATATTTTAAAACATAAAGTTTTGGTATAAGCTATACTGAAATTTTTAAGCTCTAGAAGAAAATTTGTTGAAATTTACAGTTTATTTTTCTTTATAAATGATGTATGAAGTAATAGATGAGTGACTGAACAGTTTAAAGAAGCATGAAAAGGCTAAAGATGGATATTTGAAAAAGTTTTAAAATTGTATTATTAATAAGATATAAAAAGTAATAATTTTTATATTAATATTGTTTTGTAGAGACAAATTTATATTAGTAACAGAACTCATAGAAGAACTTCGTAATTAAGTTTAGTTATTAAAATGTTTATTATTATTTATATACCCACTTATATGAAATTTAATTCCAGTTAATAAATATCTTAGAAGAAATTTATAAAATAATATTTACAAAATGTAATATTTATTGTGATTTTTTTAAATACAGTAAAGTGAAAAAGATAAGAGATATTTATTTATCGAAAATTAAAGAAAATTTGAATATAAAAAATCGATATATTGTAAAAGAGGTCAAACTTAATGAAAAAAGTATAGTTTAGAAAAATATATAATATTAAGTGTATAATATTTTAATACAATATATTGTTATAATAATAAATAACGTTTTACTTTTTTTTATAATTATTATTTTACTTAATATTTAAGTGCTGATTAACTTAATTTATGTTAAGAAAAAAACTCGTTATTCGTAATTTATTTAAATACCGCTTTGAATAAATTTGCAGAATGAATTTAACGTTATCATAAAAATTATACTAAATTATAGTAATATTTGTAATTTCATTCTGTAATATAAAGAAACTATTCTAAAACATAACTTTTATATAGACATACGAGTATTAACCTAAAATTATCTTATTTAGATAACCATATTATAAAAATTAAAATTAAATGTTTCTATTTAACAACTTTGTTTTTAGTATTTTTTCATAGTTTGGTTTTGTAAAAGAAGTACTTAGGAATAATTTTACGAACTGATTTTCGGTAAATTTTATACTCAACTGTTGATCTTCATATCTTATTTACTTTATGGCCGTACTATAAAAATATATATGTACGTTATAACAATAACCGTTTTATATGTGTTATAATAATTCGTTTGAAATTTTATTCCACAAAACTAATTACACCATCCAAACAATTTAAAATTTTATAGTTTGATGATACAAAAGTAAAATTAAAACTAGTTATTATGTAAATGATAGCCATAGGGATTTCATATCAAATTTCTGTGAATTCATTTGTTGGTTTTTAAAACTACATAAATACGAGAGCCGTTTGATATGTATGGTAAATTTATTTATTGTTTAATTTAATTAATTTTTTTAATTTAGTTTTTCTTACTTTTTTACTATACTTATCAAATGACCCTCGTATATAATAAAATATTTTTATGTGAGTAACATTTTTCTGTGGTAATTAAAATAATTTATTAAATTATATATATATATATATATATATATATATATATATATATATATAAACAATATATTTCATTATAGAAAAATAAGATACAATAGTGGCCATTAAAAATCCGGACACTCTGGCAACAATGTTTTTCAAGTAGTTTCAGCCAATAAAACGGAGAAGTCTCTGTTATTTGCATTGATTTTATACAATCATATATGAATGACACTTTCTTTTATTCTGTGATGAGTAGTTGGTAAAATAACATTGTAAGTGAAGTTAGAAAGTGTGAAAAATATAAAAATAACAAATATGAAAAAAATGACTAAAAAAGATAAACTTAATATTTTGGCTTTGTCGAAAAAGAATTAAAATGTTCGTAAAATAGCTGATAAATTCTGATTTAGCAAATCGTCCGTTGCTAAAATTTTTAAAAAAATCGCGAAACATCCTCTATTAATCGGAAAAAAGGATCAGGAGCCAAGAAGAAAACAATGGCTTACCAAGATCGCACCCTAATCAAGTTTTCTTTGAGAAATCGTTTCAAAACTGCGGTGGATATAAGAAAATAGTTTGTGGATCGAGGTGGATCGGAAATAAGTACGCGAATTGTTAAAAGAAGGCTTCAAGAAGGTCAACTGTGCGCTAGAAAACCCGCCAAAAAGCCACTACTCACAAAAAAATGCTTCAAAAACGACTTCTGTTAGCCAAAGATCATGAGAATTGGACTAAAATGGACTAGAGAAATGTAATGTTTTTAGACGAATTTAAATTCAATATGTACGAATACGACGGAAGCCTATATGTCCGAAGAAGAAAGAGTGAACGTTTCAGCGATCACCGCATCATAAAAACTGTTAAACATGGGATCAGCTAAATGGTCTGGGGATGCTTTTCTTCTCACGGGGTTGGTTAACTGACTAATAAATGTTACTGTAAATGATAATCGATACAAAAACATTTTGGAAGAAAGTTTTGTACCACCAATAGAAGAGCACCTTTCAGTGGCAGGAGAAATTATCTTCCAACACAACTCTGCGCTATGTCATCGTGTTCAACTGATAGGTACTGACGCTTACGTCTTCCTGCTTATTTACATAACTTAAAACAACAATCTTCAATGTCTCTTTTCTTTTAAGGTGGAAAACATCTTCACAAACTGCGGGTTTTAAAGCTGTCATAGCCCAGGAATAGCCCCGATTTGAATCCCATAGGAAACCTTTAGT
>CP092087.1:45245286-45352786 GCA_029203775.1 Neoneuromus ignobilis | reverse complement strand
AATAGTTTTCGAAATTTTAATTCCTTTTAAAGCATACTGTTAGTGGATAGGTATTTTTGAATGTATGAATATTTTGAATCATTAATGTTTATTTTTTCTGAATTTCTTATCTATTCTAATTTGAAAATATATTAAATATTTAGAAGTAAGCTATTGAACAACAATTAAAATATTTTATAACTTTTTCTTCTATTTTTACCTTTTTTTGAAATTAAAATTTAATAAATATGATAGGTGTTATAATACTTTTGTGACTGACTATATATAAGCAATTATTTTATGCAATTAAGCTAGTAGTGAATAATTTCGCATGTACCTTATGAATTATTTCCATGTTATTTTCTTCTATTATAATAAACTTTACAAAAACATATTAAACTTATACACACTACTACAATTAATACATTTTAATTGAATTTGATAACCGTTTGAATGCTATATTAGTCGACGAACAAAGTTACTAACTTATTCGAATAATGAAAGTAATTTGTATACTTCATATTATCTTCTATCGACATTTCTCTTATTCATAATATATTATGTGATTTTAGTTTTGTGAAGTTAACTCTTAAGAACGACTTTCAGTAATATTCCTTTTAGATAGAAATAATAATATGAATATTTAGGACAAGTAATTCAGTGATAGAAGCCCTAATAATGAAAATACTTATCTCATAATTTTCACATGTTATTTTTTTATATTAAATTGTTGATAAATTAGATATTCGTAAAATAAAAAATAAAACGAATGAATTCCATTAAGAGAATTAAAGATGAAGGAAATTAAAATATGATTGATGACGCACGCTGTAGAATCGATTGTAGAATGATACTATAAATGAATAGTGACCGTACGATTTTGATAAATAAACAATTATTAATGAAATTTTTAACGATGTTTGTGAACGCACCTAAAAATAAACATGAATTTGGTCATTTGTTCTAAAATGGATTTCATATCTTATTTCTGACATAATGAATCAAAGAATATACCCTCTAAAAAAAGAAAATGAGGTTTTATCATTATTACTACGTTATATATTTATACATTTTTTTAAATAAATGTTATATAAAGTCATTCATATGTGACGCCTAGATTTGTGTTTTTTTAAAAAAAATATGTATATAGGGTGGTGTATAAGGAAACATGTGTATAGTTTTTTTTTGTTTCTTTTTAATAAAACAAAGTCTAGGCGTCACAGTTAAATAACCCTGAATTTTGGAGCATATACATATCCTGTAACAAAATTTTTCATTCGAACTAAAAACATAAGTCGTATATACATATATTGAGATAAATCTTAAATTTATTTATTATCTATTGAT
The DNA here is from genome assembly GCA_029203775.1 of Neoneuromus ignobilis. Classification (NCBI taxonomy): domain Eukaryota; kingdom Metazoa; phylum Arthropoda; class Insecta; order Megaloptera; family Corydalidae; genus Neoneuromus; species Neoneuromus ignobilis. The sequence goes on along the minus strand of CP092087.1, from coordinate 45,351,460 downwards.
GAGGTGATTAAAAAGGGTAAATAATTTTCTTCAATGCCAAAAAATTATGTACTTCGTTACATAAAATATTTAAAATTAGAATTTTAAAAAGCTAATATATAAAGCTTAATAATTTCCAAATATTAGTCAAAAATATTTTTAAAAAAATACAACATTAAATAAATAAAAAAAATAATATTTTGATTAAAACAATAATCGAAATAATTTTTTCTGTAGGCGATCGAAAGATTATTCAATCTTTTAAATAACATGTACATATATATATATATACATATATATATATATATATATATATATATATATATATATATAAACATATGCATACACACACACACACACACACACATACATATATATATATATATACATATACATACATACATACATACATACATGTATATATATATATATATATATATATATATATATATGTAAACTTAGGAGTATGCGTAAAAAAGCTAAAAACTGAAATAGATCAAAATTTGTAAACTGTTATGCGAAAAAATATTTCCACATTTTTAAAAAGGCACTGGACCATCTAATCGAATTCTCTAGACGCATTCACCAACGTCGGTTATAAAAAAAAATAATAAGAACTGTGCATGTGGAATACAAGTTCAAGAATTGTCGAAAAATATCCGCGTGAATAAAAATCAATAATTCATATCGTGACCTAGCCCAATTTTGTTCGACTTGGTACAAAGAAACTGTTATCAGCATAATATAAACTTGAATTTTATTAGATTTCATATGAAACGTCTGTGGCCAGTGTGATGTTTTTTTTCAATAAGCTCGATAACAAAATTCTTCTTCTTTTAGTGAATATATAGCTATTGGACAATCTTGTAAATAAATTCACTGTATTTTCTAATATACATACATACATAAATCATATATATATATACATATATATATATATATATATATATATATATATATATATATATATATATATAATTGCACTGACAACACCGTATATGATATTAATGTGAAAAAAAATATTTATTTAGTCGACAAAAAAACTATTTATTTAGTCGACTAGATGATAGATGGAAATTATATAAGTAAATAGAAAAATAGGTATATAATGGACGTTATCCATAAGTAGCAATATTTCTTTTCACTAAACAAATATTTGTATTGTACATTGAAAACATTTCATTAATATATATAGAAGGAATAAAATTGTTTTTTTGTATATAACATGTTTTTATATAAACAAACATTTTCAAACCTGATTGAATACAATTATTTTCACTAACAAAAAAGAAAAAAATGTTCGATTTATATGATAAAATATCATAGGAAATTATTAATAGTAAGTAAAAAATACTATAATAAATAATGTATTTCAGAGATTTTTTTTTAAAATCATTTGAAATTTAATTACAATATGTATTTAATAATTATTAAAATATTTTTTTTTGCTGAAAGTAATATTTGCTGAGCACAATGATATACAATAAAATTTGTAACTAAAAAATAATTCCTTCTATTAAATAAAAGTTTTAACCTGATAATTGATATAGTTTAAACTAAATATAAGATTTAAATATACGAGTAAATTGTTGAAGAATTAAGGAAATAATTAACTTTTTTAATTAATTTATGTTGATGATTAAGAAACGGAAATAAAGAAAAGTATCTACATACTAATTCAGTATTAATTGAAAAAAGGAATGCGAAATCATCTAATTAGTTCTGAATAAAATATTCTTATTAAAATAAGACATCATGGAATTATCTATTAAACAAAGAATTAAAATAAAAATTAAATTGTAATTCTAAAAAATGGAAGTAAATTTTAAACAAAATCCATAATCCGTAATTTTTTTCTGGGTATGTGATAATATTTGTTTAAATATATTTTCACTTTTAGGAGTGGATCAATTATAGACAGGTTTTAATGACAAAAATACATGAATTGAAAGCAATATCGAACAATAATAATCCTTTTTAATTCGCAGATAATATGTCAAACTACAGAGTGTATAAACTGATTAACAAATATAAAAAATACTGATTCTATATGTAGAATGTTATTTTATTCACTATAGGATGTATATATTATATTTTTTATAAATGTTGTATTTTATTCAATACGTTTATTCTATAAAAAAATTTGAAATCTTTGTAAACTAATATTTTGATTTTTTTTAAATAAAACTATTAGCATTAAAAATTGTATGCTTTACAATTTGAATCAATAATAAAAATAAAAAAAAAATGTCAAATCAAATTCGATATAGGATCCACCAGAGCAAAATCGATGTCGAATGAGATTCGACATAGGACCGGAAAGGGTTTACTACCTTATTTATATAAAAATAATCAGTTGGGTACTTCACAAATGTCATATATACAAAAAAAACAATAATTTTTTTATAGTGCTCGCTAGTGGTTCTTGTACTTTTATAGAAAGATTAATTAATGATAAAAATGAAATTTAGTATTAACAAAATAATATATATATATATATATATATATATATATATATATATATATATTACTTTTAAGAAGTATTTAAAATAATTTACAATTATAAGTTATTATTTACATTAAATAACTTTTTCTAGAAACTTCAAGTAAAAAAATGAAATTTTGAAAATATTTTTACAATATACTTTTGACAAATACAATTAAAAATTATTCCAAATTAAATACGAAAAATTAATCTGATGATACGAGAATACAATTTAATTTATATTATTATTCAAACTATTTATTTTTTCGCTAAATAAAAATCCTTAAATTCTAAGAAGAGAACAAAACTAAAACAAATGATAAGAAAATCATGACGATAATGACCGACGCAACTACAAATACAGCTAGCGAATAATACGATCTCAGTTAAGATTACATTGTGGCCGTTTTATCTGCATTTCCTTAAAATCCATGTCACTGAAGAACTTTTAAGAAAGCCCGTAGCAGATAGACTGTAGCAATTAAAAAACCATATCCGAAGATAATCAAAAGTTTAGTTAGCGACGAACGAGAGTAACAAAAAAGAAGTACGGATTTACTTCTGGAACAGCTATAAACGGTAACGATTAAAAATTAACCGAACCATTCCGTTGCGACATTACATTTGATTAAAAAGTCAATCTGAGGTAACTGTTACATAACACAAACTTAATTTAAATTCGTCGTCAGAGACGACGTGAATTTTTTAAAAACAGAGTCAATGTCTACAAGACACGATCATGAATCGTTTTATTTTAAGATTCATTAGAGTCAAACCTCTCTATACCGCTGAAATAAAATAAAAAGAAATGTTACACTTTTAAGAAACACGTATTTTTTATCAAATTATTTATTGGATCATTTATAAATATTCATGGCTATATATATATATATATATATATATATATATATATATATATATATATACACATATATATGTGTGTGTGTGTGATATGTAAGTATATATGTGTATATATGTGTACGAGTATTTATACAAATACATCTATAAGTATAAAAATATATAACTTGAAGGGAAACTGGAAACTTTGATACGTTAACGATCTGAGTTCGAGGGCAGAAGAAAAAACTTTTTGCTCAACTATTTTTCAATTTATGTGTTTACAAGGATAACTTTAAAGTTATAGTGTGTATGTTTCGCGAACTTGTATATCAATAAAATCCCACCGTCTAGACATTTATTGGCATCCAGTTTACTTTTTTATGTTAAGATTTTTTACATTGCTTATGTATGATGACCTTATACTAAAAAAATTTGATTGCATCGATAATTTTGTAAACTTTACTGTTAGTACTTACAGTAAAATATATATGTGTGTGTGTGTGTATATGTGTGTGTGTATATGTGTGTGTGTGTGTGTGTGTGTGTGTGTGTGTGTGTGTATATATATATATATACATACACACGAAGGTCGTTTGATAAGTATAGTAAATATATATGTTTAATTTAATTAATTAATTTAATTAATTTTTTCAATCCAGTTTTTCTTTTTTACCATACTTATCAAACGACCCTCGTGTGTGTGTGTGTATGTGTGTGTGTGTATATATATATATATATATATATATATATATATATATATATATGTCTATAAATGTATGTATGTACAATGATAAATGTTCTGTAAACCACATAGAAATGTTATTGATATAAAACAACCAATTAATTTCAAATATTTATTACAAACATACAGATACCGTATTGGTAAACATACGTTATTGTTGTTTTTAAAATGTGAAACACCTATGTTTTTGCAAAATATATCAATTTGAGTATAAACACCGTGATAAAAAATAGCCTGTATTAATGTTGATGTCTTAAAATAAAGTGTTTTTTCTGATAACATTTCGCTTATAATTATGTTTAATTTGATTGAAGTTTTATACATGTGTCATTAGTTATATAACTAATATATTATATACTACATATCCTGTGACTATTTTATGTTTACAAAATTTAACATAAAGCTGAGAAGAAAGTAATTCAAGGACATTTTAGAAATTCAAAACGCTTTAATCAATTCAATTACAATCATTCTGAAAAAAGATTACCAAACATGTTTTCGAAACTTACAAATATTAAATTTCTTCTAAAAGAACGTATTTTTTTAAAAAAAATTATAGTAATAAGCATCAAGTCAAAATTTTTTGAAAAAACTAAAATTCAGATACTTTTAGAACCGCTGTGTATAATTTTAATTATATTTCATAAAAACTGATTGTTTTTCACAAGTATTCTCAAAGTATTTTTTTCTAATGTATTTTATTGTATAGTTTTTTTTATATTATTTTATAAAATTACCTTAATACCTTATAATTTCACATATAGAAAAATCTTATAAATAATAACTTATAATCGAATAAATAAAAAAATGAGACAATATTTTTATTGTATTTATTTCAGTATTTTTTGTATAAATTAAAAATGATTAAAAATACAAAAAATAAAAAATAAACTTTTTGATCAGAAAATAAGAAAACATTTTTTTTGCTGCATTTAAATCCTTTATAATTGAAATATTTATTTATTTCTTTGGCAATTTTTATTTTTAAATGTGTTCAGTAAATTAATTGATTTTTAAATAAATGAATTTTTATCGCCAACACCATAAAAGTTATGAAGTGTTTAATAATCACGAATTGTTCACTTTTTATTTATAACAATAGCCTTTCTGTTAAAGGTTCTAACGATGGTGGCATCGCCATCGAAATGCGCATCAGACGACTATTATTATTATCACAAAGTGAACAATAAATTATTATTGAACATTTCATAATCATTGTGATGTTGGGGATAAAAATTCATTTGTGTTAAAATGAATCCGCCACAGTTCCAAAATAAACAATAAATTAATTGATTTTATATTTTCAATTTAATCACGTTAACTGCGTTATATTTCATTATAATGTATTTTGTTTTTATTTATTTTGAACCAATTTGCTAATTAATATATGAAAAATATCAAAATAATATGTATAATCAATAAAAAAAATATTTTTTTTATTCCATTATATTAATTTTTACATGATCCGAAAAATTATACTAGTTTTTTTAAAAAAGGAATTATGTATGAAAAAGGTTTTCATTTAAAAACGTAAATTGTAATTATTTTTAAAATAACTTATTTATATTAATTATTTTTTAAAGTAGATATTTGTAATATAAAGCATATTAAAAATATATTTTTGTATTTACCAAAAATATAATATTTAAATTCTGAGAATATATTTATAAACATTTTTGGTCTGCTTTATAAAATATACGTTTACATAATTAGTTTCATGTCCGGTATTGTAAAATGTTTCAATATATTAAGCACATATTTTTGTATTCTCATACAATCAAAATGATAAATACTAATGAAAAATAAGTGATTGTTATTTATAGTTTATTAGTGATTATTTTTATAAAAGCCTATACAGTTCAGAAATAATTCATTTGAATGTCATAAAAAAATTATATAATTAATGTAAACTAATTCTCACTGGAATTTTTTTATGTAAATTTTAATGAAAAGTTCAAAATTATTTTTGGAATAATTGAATAAAAAATAAGATATATCTTTAATAATTATTATATTAACATTAAAAAAAATTGTGTATTCATAAAAATTAATGGAGAAAATTCTAAACAAACTGATTATTGATAATCTTAAATAATATTAATACACACTAATTGGAAAAATAATTAATTCTAGTCTGAGAAAATCTAATATGTATATTAAAGTATTTGTGTGTGCTATGTTTACAGTCTCGTTTTTATTTAAGAAAAATCTTACGATTCTAAAACTTTACTATAAAGGTAAAACGCAAAAAAGTAAAATATTTCATCGTTTTTTTATGGAAGCTGTAAGCCGATCAAACATTAATGAAACCACCGACAAACTGACTGAACGACGCATCATCAACTCGGTATTAAACATCCTTCACAAAACGTCTTTTTATTACACTAACAACAGACGAACAAAAAATAAGTATACACAAGCACGTTTATTATTACAGCTAGTGAAACGTTTTTCGTGAAAATTATAATTAGCAACCGGATTTTTTAAAACGAAATGAATTTCTTAGAAACAGAAAATTGTATTAAGTTGAAAAATATATTTTTTAAAACAATACTGATTTTTTTCATCAAGTAAGAGTGATATATTTATCTATTCACTATATAATATTTAAGTTCGTAATATTTTTAAATTTCAAAGTATTTATACCATTAGGTAGATTAAAAAAATCAATAAAAATACAAGTATTAATGATTTCATTTTTTTTAAAAAATGATAAATATTTTCTGTCAAAAATTTATAAAAGCTGTATTTTTCACAGAAAATTTTCATAAAATATTAGTGAAATATACTTTTCATTTTATTAAATACAATAGTATTTATTATTTAAATTTATTAATTAATTAATAATGTTTTATTTAATTGATGAATATATTTTAGATATGAGTTTCTATTTTTAATTTTATAATGAAATGAAGGGCAAGTTTTTCAATTTTATCCACATAAGGTAAAATGATTGGTATAATAATGAATCTATTAAATCTTAATCACAAAATGATTATTGCACTTTGATGAATAATTATTAGTAGAATATTTACAACTTTTTTCTTTAATAAATACACTATCAGTTTTATTCTTACAGAGTAAAGTTATCAAGCTTAATAAAATATGATTTCGATCCTTAATGTTGAAAAGGTATTAACGAGGTAAGTTGAATTAAATTAAATGAAGCACTATATATCAAAAATCGTTTAATGAACAGATTATATTTCACTAAAATAATTCAAGGTCACGTATGGCTATGAACACATCAAAAAATAAAGGATTTTCATTAGAATATCTTTAAAGATTAACTATATTGACTCGATCAAGTAAATTCAGGTTACAATATTTACAAATTTGCATTAAAAAAATAATATTATACAAAGAAATAAAATCATAAATAAGGGATTTTCTGCATCTGATCCTTGTACAAAAATTAGATAAATAAATTTTCTAAAATAAGAAATAATAAAAATTATGAAATGCAATGAACAAAGAAAAGAAAAATATTTTTATTTCATACCTCAAAACAGGACAAAGGAAAATAGAAAGATGCACGTTAGAAATAACACGTAAATATATATAGAAAATAGAAAAAATTAGAAAAGTAACAAAAGTTAGGGACGTTATAACATGTCAGAAATTTAAAATGAAATTAACCTAGTCATACAGAAAATAATTAATTGCAATTTTATTATATTTGTGAACGGAAACCGAACGGTAAAAAGATAGTTGAAGAGAATTTTACAAATTTATCAATATGTCACGCAAAGGAAAAGAATTAACAATAAAAGAAAAATAATCAAAATTGCAAGATAGAAAATCATAAAGAAAAGTATTAATAAACTTATTAAAAAAAATATTTCATGATGTTTTGTATTTATATGTTCAAATATTTCATATATAACCTTAGATTTTCAATACTTGTTTTCATATTGTAACAAATTCTCTTTAATATAAATGAATCACTTACGAGTATATCCAACTCAACAAGATTTAATAAAGTGTCCAATAATCACTTATTTCTCACTTTATATCCTCAGAAGCTGATGTGAATTCCAATGATGTCCATGGTGTCATTGTCAGAGCGCTCCATTATAAAATGTGCGACTCATTTACGTTAAAGAGAGTTTGCCATAGTATCAAAACTAATTGTTATTTACTAATCTCAGTAATAAAATTAGGGTGTCTTTCTATGATTAGACTTGTTTTTTAACTCTATAAGTTATACTTTTACCATCTTTTGCTTAGTCGTTACAATTCTATTTTTACATGGATTTTACTTCCATAGGAATGCATATAAAATAATCAGCGATTTGATTCCGAATTATACCTTAATGACACTTTTTTTAATTAACTATAATTTATTTTTTTAAAAATTAATGTAAAATTATAGACAGAAGTTCAAACACAATATTTTACAAATGTCAATAAAAATAGAAAATCGACAAAATTAAAATCCCCTTCAATAACCTTGGCTTTTGTACTGAAACCTGGTTCAAAATTATTGCTGTAAAATAAATCAGGGATATTTGTATCGTGAAATAGATAAATAATTATTATCAGTGTTGTTGTTCCTGATGTTGTAACACTAACGTACTGGTAAAATAATCATTGATTGATTGATTGATTGATTGATATTGCGTCAATTTATTGTTTATAGAGTAAATGACGTTTGAACATCAAACGTATGTTATATCACAAATGAAAGCATTGTGCTGTATTATTACACTCGAAATAATTTCGTCGGAATTCATGTAATATCCAATCAAATAGACGAACATTCGTTTATATTCGGATAATAATGACAGCGGATTGAATTAACGGTCGTTTCGTTCCATTTTGAAATTCATTATATTATGTCGTTGAATACGTACTTACATTTGAAATTCCTAAATTATTTTATGACAATAAATTTATTTAATTCGAAAACTATGCAACATAATATTTATTTATTTGCTTGATAAAAAGGTGAATAATATAAACAAAACATTTTTTTGTAAAATAAAATAATTTATATCGAAATGTTATAGTTAACATCACAAAGTCGAGTAAAGTTACAATTTGATTCCTAACAAATAAATGATCAATTCAATAACTTTAATAAATTTCGAAATGTTCAATGATACTTATTTTATATTTTTCCAGAAATATCAATTCATTATAAAAACGACAAAAAGGAATTTCTAATAGGAAAAAATATTTTTTTTCAAAAATAGTATAATTACTTTTCATTATTTTACAACATGTATATATATATATATATATATATATATATATATATATATATACAGACACACATAGTTATTTCCAGTTGTATTTGTATAGTGGTAAATTACGAATTAAAAAACAAATATTATTTAAAACTGACGTTTTATCCATTCATTTTCCCCAAATAATACAAAACATAATAATAACTTTTTTAAAAATCAAATAATTTTAAACATTAATTCATAAACAACAACAAAAAGACAGAATACAATAATATGAAATTAACGTAGAATCATTTTAAACTCATATTCGTACAAAATAAGTTGATCATGAAAATTCAGGTGATAAAAATTTGACAAACACAATAGTCTTACGACTAATACTTTAATAAGAAGCTTTCATTTATAATTACTAACTTGTTTAACATCAATTTAATAAATTGTTTGTTAACTTATTAATGATATATACCAGCTTAAAATTCATTCTATGTTTAAATTTATAATTGCTAGTAATTCCATATTTCTGAAATTGAGGTTAATTTTCTGTCGAAAAATTTTCAATCTTTTTATCATATGATTACGGAAGTATTTTCATAAATTTAGAACAATTGTAAAGAATTCTTAGATTGCAGGAGTCTTGTATTTGAGAATATTTTATAATAAATTCTATTAAAATAAATGAGATTTATAATACTGTACTAACTGAATAAAATTATTGTAATTTGGATTCAATTAAGTTTATTTTTTTAAAAAAAGAAAGTTTAAAATAATAATATATGTTGCAATAAACAATAATAATATTTTCTAAAATTTTATATATTCATTGCATGAAATCATCTAAATACATACTGAATGAATATAAATATTTTATTGATTTATTTAATATTTTTATAATATATTTAATAAGAATAAGAACGTATGTATAGATAATTAAAAATTTATAGAATATAATATACAATAGTTCAGTACACTTAAATACACATAAGAAACACATTTTTTGATTTAAATTATTTTAACACTTTTGAATTTTGAATCAAACAAGAATAAAAACGTTTACTGATTTCCATTTTGATTTTTAATTGCTTGTACGATTTGATAATACTGTATGCAAAAGTCGAATCCTACCTTTTTTCCAGTAAATATTAAATAAAACACGATACATAAAACCGCTGTTTTATGTTTCATAAGTCTGGTACCGGATTAGATCTGGAAATTTCCGGACTGACGACGATAACGTGGATATTTTAAACAGCAGTTACTACTAAATGAACGACTGTAGATGTAAAACACGAGTTTTGTTTATATTTTATTCCTCGTCGTAGTTTTGTATATTTTAAACGATTCGAATGGACCTTAAACCGTTTTATGATACGTTGATAAAAGACCGTATTAAAATATTTTCTTTTGAGATTTACAAATACGTTTAGAATATATTTATTAATATTTGAGTTGTTATAACAGAAAATAAAATAAACATTTAAGAAATATCAAAGAACAATAACAGTTTTGAAATCTTGATTTTATGAAAAGATACTATTAATTTAAATGGCTGATATTTAAATTCTCTAGTAACTTAAATGATTCATCTCGAAAGATATTGAAAACTTCAAACTATTAATCATATATATCTTAAAATTGAAAAAATAAAAAGATATGTTAAGAAGTTATATTATTAAACAAATTCTATATTATTTTAAAAAAAATGTTTGCAATCAAATCTTTTATTAATAATTCAATTCGCCAAAAAAATTATGGATTACATATCTGTATTCCTTTATTTCATAAAGGAATACAGATATTTTCTTAATTATCATAAAGGAATATCTTTATTTCCCCAAAACATATATCTATGTTTTGGGGAAAGATATATACACCATTATATGAATATTTTTAACATTAGGCTTACTCTACCATTATCTCTTTTTTATGTTTGTAAAATCGTTAAAGAACTGATTACATAAATTTATAAAAAAGTGAAAATAATGAAGATTTAAATAATTTTAAATACAAAAAAAAATAAAATTAATTCAAATCAATTCATCAAACAATAGAAAAAAAACATTTTTATATATTAGTAACTCTATCTTTCCTTTTCTCTCTCTCTCTCTCCCTCTTTCTCTTCATTTATATATATATATATATATATATATATATATATATATATATATATATATATATAACGTTATTGCATATGAAATTGCGGATTTTCTAATGAAATTTCAAACATCTGTAACTTTTGAAAAAATAATAATTGAAATAAGTACCATTGGACTAAATTACTTCTTCCAGTGAAATACAATGCATTCATTTTAATTTTGTAAAAATCTTAATTTTTACACTTAAGAAATTACTTGAACAAGTTTTTGACTGCTTCTTCAGTATTGTTTTTTTTCTCTAAAATATGATCCAAATGTTTAAAAAAGTGATAATTCTTTGGTGAAAGATCTGATGAATATAACGAATAAGGAAAAGTTGTATACTGTCATTTCTGAATCGTTATTCTTGGAATATATGGCTGAGCATTGTCATGAAGTAATATAACTACATATTTGTTGATCAATGCAGGTTACTTAACAAGATATGATGCTTATACAATTATCATAGAGAATCAATTTTTCATCATGTGTCACTACTCTAAAAATGGCTTACTTCTTTTTCGGATAAGTACAGAACTGTAAACTTCTTCCAATCAGTAGATCATATTTCTTTTAGTGAATTCAAATGGAATGCACTTATCTAACTCCTAACTTTTTCAAATACCTACAAGACGAAAAACTATCAAACATTGCACGTCAGTTTCTCTATTATGTCTTTTACAGATTAGCTAGGGCCGAACTCCATTAGTGTACGCCACTACTTCGTTGTAGTTGACGGCTTGTTCTTGACGACTATAGAACTCACTTTCAAAGTTCATATCTCATGATCGAAATTTTATGAACCAATATGTAGTTTGTGATTTACTGTTTTAATTCCAAATGATCTGCTGATATTCTTGGTTACTTCTGTAGCGTTTTTTCTAAGTTAAAATTTGTAAAGAAAAATGTTCTTAATTTACATATTTTTTTACTGGTCGCTTAGATTGAAATCTGGAGTTGAAATTATTTCATAATTCTGTGTAGTGATAATTGTACTACAATATGAAATACAATCCATCCCTTCTGCTAATTATTTTTATTATAAAAATCATAACCAACTTCACTATACCTTTAAATATACCATTTCAAACACAACAACCTAATATATCCCGTATTATATCACATTATCCGGCTTTCCTATTTGAAAACATTATTTTTTTTATTAAGAACATAATATTCGTGCAAACGATAGGAAGTAATTATTTTTCTTATTTTACTGTTCCAAGATTTCTTCAGCTATCCACTCTTTCTCTTTGTAGAGGGAGTTCATTTAAAATTCTCTTTGATCATCTCTGATCGCTTATTATTAGTAAGAGCCTGTAATTATTTTTATTATTTCAATGTTCCAAGATTTTTTCAGCTAACCACTCTTCCTCTTTGTAGAGGGGGTTCATCTAAAAAAAAATTTATTATCTCTGATCACTCATTATTAGTAAGTGCCTAAACTAATTTAGTCTTTGTCTGCTGATTGTATCTGTAGCGCTGTTTTGGATGTCCATATAATATTATATTTTTCCATTAAATATATGTTTCATTCTTGATACTCTGGCACTTTTGAGGTAGTTCAATTAAATTGTATTTTTTTACACTTACTGTTAATTGTTTATGTTTCTCATATTTAACATAGGACAGTTTGGACCACTGATTTTTCTACCTGTCTTGATTTTGAGAAATATATGCTTATTCAACCTAACATTTTTTGACTATTCTTTATACGATATTTAATTTTATCTTGATTTACGCTATTTTTTTATCAATGAATCCAGATACTTATATTTATAAACTTATTCAATATCTTCACTATTATTATTGGTATTTGACATCGTATGTCATTATTTATAGCTAAATATTTAATTTTATTAATATTTATACATAAACTTTACCGCTTATAACCTTCTGAGGATATTTTTAATATTAAATCTGGATCATGCGAGTATATGTAATGGACACTTGAGCAACAGTGAAATTAATCGTAACAAGATGGATATTCATAATGGGAAAGATCAATTTTTTTATACTTTTTTTCAATCTTAATAATACAACTTCTACATATATTATACATTGAATAAGATAAGCATAAATTATGTTTTTGTTTTGGAAGGTTAATGGCTGTTATGGTATAGAAGGAGATACTTATACCTAATAAATACTATTATTAAATATTAAATAATACCACTGTGATATTTTAAGCAACTCTGCCAACAAATCATATAAATCATATTCATAAGTTCTCGTCGTATCTCCTAACTGTAATCTAATAGGGCCTTTCCACACTAGTCAGCATGCATACAGTATTCACGCTCAATACCGCTCGTCTCACACCCTCTTTTATCACCAAACTCCCTCACCTAAAAAAATTAGTTTTCGGATAAGAGAGCGTGTGAGACGTGTGGTAATAGGCCGTGAATACTGTATGCATGTTGACTAGTGTGAAAAAGCCCATAGACTCTAGTTAACATGTTGACGTAAATGACGTCTACAGCCGTCCAATGGTAATGATTATAGGTGCAAATGACGGCAATGGCCATCCTATATTCTTAGTATTATAAATAAATGGTTAAAATGTATATCAGTGTTAAATCCATTTTCTTCTAAATTCTTTAATCTTCTTCAAAGTAAGAATGATGAAATATTTCTCATTAAGTGATACAGTCATTTTATTTCAATTGCTCCCAGAATTTGAAACTGGTTGCAAAAAGTGTGCTCGTAGAATTTAACGACGTGCATAGATGCAAACATTTCATACATTTTGTTTCAATCTCTTTTCAAATGTGATTTGGAAGCTTCAAAAATTTTGTTTGAAATTATTACTGGAAAATTTTTATAAAATTTGCTATTCTCCTTTTTTTCGTTACAAATGTTTTTCAAAATTGAATTTTGTATCTCTAAATGGATTATTTAATTTTTGTTATGCTATTATGAATTTTTGTTTTTGAATTTTGTATTAAAGAAAAATCTAGTTATATGTTTATAAAAATATATTTTTTCCTTTTTACTAAATTATTCTCAAAAAATATCGTTATACAGCTACCAAAACTTCTATAGTTGTCTTTTATGTATTAGAGAAATCGAATTATTAAAAACAAATGACGGCTATAGACGTCCACCATTTTTTAGAAAAAATTGTTAGAAAATATAATAATTTTATTCTGTAAGTATGAAATTTTGATCAAACTCCCCATGTGCGGAAATGTTGATGTAAAATCGCACACGATTGCTCAGAATGTCGTAGTCGAAAATGGTATCCGGGGTAATTAATAGATTTGATTGTTGAGTTTATTAATGTACAGAACACTGATATATTTATTTAGAATACATACATGAACACTTGAGTAGTTAATTGATGATGAAATGACCATATAAAAATTGTATTAATTACTGGATGAGCATACTAAATATCTGAATGAGTCTTGAGCCTTGGTTACCACGTGTTGATATTTGCAAATGATGATTTATGTGAAAATAGATGAGAAACCGCAAAAATAATAAGATGAGCAGTATTGGGTGATATTATTAATCACTTTGAACACACAATGATGATTTAGAATAGTAAAAACAGGATGATATCTTGAGATGATGCAAGATTGTTGTAGAGTCGAAGAGCGGACGTGCGTTCACGAGCCTGGCTAGACGAGAAGGGCGCTTTCTCGGCGCGTCTACTTGCATTCAAGCCTATGCACCGCTAATTACGAGAACTTTTCTTGCGCGCTAATGAGCGAACGAGTTATGCTAGCAAGTGAGCACGCGAGTATCCGCAAGCAATTTATCGTTCTTTGTTCATTTAAAGAAGCAAAGCTTAGTCACTCTGTCTTGGCGTGTGAATTCACACACCGAACACACGCTGCGTTCGAGATTTTTTTACACATATGTACAAGAGGGGTCGCGGGAGAGAACGAGCATGAATGTTGCTTGATTCTCCAACACCCCAAGAATCAACTATTTAACAAAAAAAATGTTTTTGTCGTCCATCACCGATTTCAAAGTGAGCGTCAACGTGTGAATAGGAGAACATAAAGAGCGAATTTTTGATACCTTAAAACTAAGGATTTTCAGCCATGGGAAGAAATTATAATAAAAAAATCCTATTCTTCCGGGTTTGGAATTAAGTGTAAGACCAGTTGTTCTTCTCTAGTAAAAATACAAAATGCTAACAAAAATAAATAAGTATCGAAACACGAATGATATCAATAAGTTCACTTTTTAAATACATGTATTTTAATTATATTTATAAAATATTTAATAGAATGAACTTATTAATTTAAATACTATGTTTTTACTTATCTAAAAAATGGAATCAATATTTATGAATGCGAAAAAATTAGTTACATTAAAAATATTTTGATTTAATTTTAATTGAAAAATTTAAATACCTGAATTCGAAAAAACACGTTTTTACATATAAAATTAAATAATTACTAATTATTTATTCTTTAATTTTTAGTATTTAAAAAGATTTTAAATCAATACACGGATATTCTTGTCAATGAATACTACCTTTTATTTTCATAATGAAATTTCATATAATACAAATACATATATTCATATTTCCTATTCTTTACAGGTTCTATATTAAAGTATGGTATTATATAAAAGATTAATAAACGTACATACATAATTCCATGATGAAATTTATGTCTATTGTTACCTGACGACACACACACACACACAATTAAATTGCACAAAGTAAAACATCACTCGCCAAGTATTGTACACACGCACAAATATATAATATACAGCATTAAGCTCAAATAATAATCATGCTGGATGGAAAAAATAATCATTTGAATAAGGGGATGAAAATGATGTGGCAATATAACATACAAAAAATGTTAATTCAGATAGGGAATATTTTTTGATATCATTCAAAATGACTCTCATTTCATCCAATCTTTTTTGTATTGTGTAATATCGATGTATATGTTCAGTTAAAATATTTTTATGTTGATACAAGAGTAAAACGATTATTTTTTAGAATTTGAATATTTTGTAACTAAATTCTCTCTCACATCAAATAACATTAATCATTGTACATACATACAAATAAATAAATATAAATATATATATATATATATATATATATATATATTAAATTCCATGTAATTAAATATATATTTGATATAAATAATTTAAAAATAAATATATTAGAAATTATAAATATTTATTCACAGAATATAATGTTTTTTGCAAAATATATGAATTAATAACAACAACGTTTAACTCTAAGTCAATAACTATTTATAAGTATTTCTTAATTATTTAAATATTTGACTTTTTAAGCAAAAATAAAATGTTTGATCCAATAGAAAATAAAATTTTAATATGAAGGAAAATAATGACTTATGTATCGATGTGATATTCAAATATCTATACTCACTAGTCTATATAAGTGTATGTATATTATTATATATATATATATATATATATATATATATATATATATATATAATAATATAAAAAAGGATAAATTTATTGTTATAAATCTTTCAAAATTCCGGTAAAAGTTAACAACAGAGTATAACGAGTGCGGTAATTGAAATTCCAAAATTAATCAAGTGAATTACCAGCTCTCTGGCTCAGTCAAACACAATATCTTTATAAAGAGAATAATTCTTGCGAACCAATTACCTCAAGAACTCTAATCTATGTCTCCAATTTCAAAACCTTCACTTCACAAGCGAACTGGCTCGACGACGAAAAGTGCTACTACGTCGCCGCTGTCAAAGGTACTCTCTTATATAAGACGCGTGGAATGATTATATAAAGGTAGAGATGAAGAGAAGGTGAACAAACGAGTGGGTGGGTGCGCGAGACTCGTGTGGTATACATTATGGAAGAATTAGGTACTTTCTTTGAATGTAATCCGTACCGTACAAGACGTGCATTTTATACACGTTCAATAGATCTGACAAAATTAATGAGACGATTTTATTGATGTAATAATTCAGCCTTATAAATCTTTTACGTATTTGATTGGTTAATGAATAGAGAATGAATATATATTAGAAAAGCAAGTTGGGAGTTTGGTGACATTAAACGTTTATTAAATAGTTGTCAAAAAAATGTCGAGACAAATATTTATACGAAATGTAAACTTTAATTGTTCATGGAGCTATGATATTTTTTTATAGAAATATATTCAGTTTTACTTTAAGTATACATGCATATACAAATATTAACAGGTGCCATACACACACACACACACACACATATATATATATATATATATATATATAAAGGTAACCCCCGTATAATACGGTTGTTACCTTCCTAAAAAATACTGTGTTATGCGAATCCATGTTATACGAAACAAAGAACTAATGCAAAAAAGGGAGTTAGATTCCAAAAAGTAAAAAAACTTACTATTATATTTTTATAATTAGGAGAAATATATTTATTAAAGAAATTTTCATCAAAAGTATTACATATTAATATTTATTAAATAATGTTTTCTGTCATCACTAATAAGCACCATTAACACGTTCGTCGCCAAGCGTGAATCGATCGAGATTCTCGCGGGGCCCAAATCCGATAGTCGGAGCATAAGAGCGTAAACATATTTTTCTGACAAACATATCAGTGATTTTTTCATCCTCAAAATGTTTGTTGGACGCTGTAAAAAT
This sequence comes from Neoneuromus ignobilis, assembly GCA_029203775.1. NCBI lineage: Eukaryota > Metazoa > Arthropoda > Insecta > Megaloptera > Corydalidae > Neoneuromus > Neoneuromus ignobilis. The sequence goes on along the minus strand of CP092087.1, from coordinate 45,333,470 downwards.
ATAATTTAAAGTGAGAAGAGTAACCTCAAATATGTTTGAACTGATTTAGCGAATACCATGCTACGTAATATAATATTATATTTTATTTTAAATATGAATTTATATATAGTATATGTATATTTTTAATTTTATTTTATATATTTTTATTTTTTTGTATATTTTAAATTTGTATGTGCTAATGAAATTCCATTAAATACTTGTGTTAATAAATTTTTATAAATTACTTGCAAAATCCTATTTAAGGACGAAAAAGAACGTCACCCAAGTGTGGGTGACGTGGCGACGAACGTGTTAACCGAGGGCGTTTTCTTTTTGACAAGATATTCTCATCCTCTGAACTTTCTTCAGTATTATATTGAGTTCTATGCTCTATTTTTCGTAAAAAATCTGTTATTTTAGATTGCTTGCTTTTAGCTGAGAGTAAAATCTGTAATTTTTGTTCTAGTGAGATGAAATGTCTTTGTAAAGGTATTTTTTTTATTAACGCTAGACATAGTTCAGGACTACAAATTAATTCACAAAAATGAAAAACATAATTACCATTTCTAAAAAAGGTTGAATAATACGCACCTGAAAAATGTTAATCTATATATAATGTAGTAAAAAGAAAAACACAAAGTTTTAAAATGTACTCAATACTTCACGAACAAAATGGATATCAAATTCTAATAAATTTTAAAATTTTGCAGGCAAATCTGATACGACATACACGCTCAAATAAAAAATTTCCAATGAAATATCTTGTGCACTTAAAAGCTCTTATTTCGTTTGGTGTTGTACGGGAATTTCCCTAATTTTGAATTTTGTTCTTAAAAATTTTAAGCGTTCTACGGGGATTTATCTAGTTCTCAAACCGTGTTAGAGTGAAACCGTGATCTAGGTTGCCGTGTTGTATGAGGGTTTTCCCTAATTCTCGAACCGTATTAAAGCGAAATCGTGTTATAGAAATACCGTGTTATACGAGAGTTATTTGTATATATATATATATATATATATATATATATATATATATATATATATATTATTTATAATTTTATTTCAATTGTGGGAAAGTGTGTGAATTAATTTGCATTTTGTGTTTTTTACAATTAATAATAATATTGTATTTTATGTTTTTCATTTATGTGTTTGTGTGTGTATATAATTGTATATGTGCATGTACACAAATATACAAATAGCTTTGTATGCCTATAAATTACTCAGCAATTGGCTGGTTGGTTTCTCTGACGATCTATGACATATGTCACACATGACAGCAATACTGGCTTGTACGGAACTACAACGTGATCTGTATACAGAACTGCGTGAATATTATTAACTGACATTGACGGAAGACGTATAGATTGAATATGTTCGAGTCTGTGTTTACAGTTGTCAATTACATGTTGATCTCTACAAGCACTGACATGGAAGTTTGGCTTTATAATATTGCTTTGACTATTCACAATATGTGTGCAGATGACTTTTTATATAAATGTTTTTGAGAGTACATATTCATTAAAATGTGCAAATTTTCAGATTTTTTTAAAAAAATGTATGTTGATTCATAAAACAGTATATACTTATTTATTTAATAGTATTAATAGAATATCTTATAATTAATTACTAAATAAAATAGAGTAATTTATAAAAAAAAACAATTTCGCACATTAAAATGTAATTATACTATATAAACATACAACAAAAAGAATTGAAAGCAACTGATATAACATCAAGATTTTTTCTGCGACAGAAATTCTTACTGTTCCCAAATCATGTATTGAAATAGTAAAAAATATTTTATGTGTTCTAATTTCGTCTGCAACACACACACACACACACACACACACACACACACACACACACATATATATATATATATATATATATATATATATATATATATATATATATATATATATACCACCGTAGTATTCAATGAATATTTATTTCCAGAACAAACATGATTAAAATACGAAATAAAAATAAAACGATAAACACATCCCGCATAACAACAAGAAAAAGTATCGTATATTAAATAAATATGACTAAATAAAATATCGTTTATTTTTTAATCAATTGACATTCGATATTTCATAAGATTCTGCTGAAAGAAAGTTATATTTAAACAAAACTCTATAATGAGTATCAAAAAAATAAGAAATTAAGCATTTTAGACAGAAATTTTATTATAAAAAGATATCATAAGTTTAAATTTCTATAAAAAATTGAAACTTTGCTTGTAAAAACCATGCTATTGTACAAAATACCGTTTATAAATAAGCAAACAGAATTAGTAAGTCTTCAAAATTAAACAACAGTGATCCGAGAATTTTTTTAAAAAAGAAGAAAAATCTTTTAATACTTCAATAAAATAGCTACAGAATTGAAAAAGTCAGTATTCAAAATGTAACATTTAAAACAATTAGAAACGATTTTTAAAAAATAAAGTAATACTGAATTCACAGCAAGGAGAAAACCTTTCATAAACAAGATAAATAGAAAGAAAAACAATATTTCGCGAAAATATACTATAACAATCATAACGTACAGTTGTGGAAAAAGGTTTTATTTATTGACGAAATACAATTTATGTTTGTAAATTGTAATTACAATTTATATATGTAAATACAATTTATGGAGATTTGATAGCTGAAGAAAATTCTGGAGACAGAAAGACACTACTTTCTAGAAAAAAAACCTACAATCAACCATTAAGCATTATGTTGCAATTTTCTAAAGTGGGGATGTATGGCAGTGAATAAAGTGGGGAATCTTGTCTTCTTGAGAAAATGGAAGACTAAATTTATTTGAATATATTAGAGAAAAATTTTAAACAAAGTATAGAAAAAGTAACACTTGTAATAGTAATTTTTCCATTGACGACAGTAACCTCAAGTACAAATAAAAATTAATTGATGCTTAATAACAAGCCAAGTTTTGTAAATTCCACTCAAATTACCAGACATAAAATCTAAACGAGCCTTTATGGGAGAAGTTTGATTACTGTGTCTGAAAACACGTGTCTTCAAATAAAAATAAAATGAAAATCATATTATATAACAATGGAGTAAAATAACTCATGAATTAAAAATAATTTAGTTAGTTCAATGCTATGACGCTTTAAAACTATTATGAAATCCACTAGATATCCTACTGAGTATTTAGTGTTTGGGTATAATAATAAAAATTATTCTTTTATGTTTGCAAATATTTATAATTTCGAAATAAATTTATTCTAAGTTATTAATAATGAAGGTGCTTTATAATAATTATAATCACATTGTAAGGTCAATGAATTAAAAAATCATGACTTTTTTATTCTTTAAAAGACATTCCCCTTCAATGTATATATATATATATATATATATATATATATATATATATATATATATATACACAATGTTTTCTTTTATAATTTCTCATATCAATACATGAAAATAAAATAAAATTATAGGGTATAAAATGTAAAAAGGAAAAAACATAATAATTTGAAAATTCTCTATACTTCATTCTTGATAAACATTTATTTTAATAGATATTATTTAATATATATATATATATATATATATATATATATATATATATATATATATTCTTTAGTGTTATTTTTAAATTATAATTATTTGTAACAACAATTTTAGATACTCAGTGTGAAAGTAATATTTTTGCACAAAGTATTACTTTTTGATTTTCCCTTCTCTATATCAATATATTCCTATGTATGTATGATACATATGTGCAATGTGTCATGTCATGACAATCGTACTATCAAAATGGATATAGCGCCCCAGTGTTATGCGTTATATACATCCGTATATTGGTCGCGTATGCAAGTCAATGTCAAGACTACAAATTGTCACTTCCTTCAATCAATCTTCGCATTGACACCTGTACACGCAGATTTACTTCCGTAAACGTTCAACTTCGTATAACAGTACTGTTTCCTGTTTTGCTTTTCCGTACAGATATGGTGAAATCAAATGACGTACGAAGAATATTACGATTTGAAAATTCAAAATGTTTTTTTATGTTTGTATAAATTTATATATATATATATATATATATATATATATATATATACTTTCCGGAAATTATTAAAATAATGAAAACACTAACGAATTTTTCTGATAAAAATTATTTAAAAAAAGCGAGTTGTGAGTAAAAAAATTACGTACCATGAATAAAGAAAGAAAAAGAAAATGTAAATTTTAATATTGTTTTTAAAATAGTTGTATTTTTAATTTAAAAATTCAACTTCAGACAAACGTAACTGAAAAACTCGAAAGTAATTTTGTTGATATTTTTAAGTTAGATCATTTTTAATGATAACACCATGATTAGTTTAAATTTACAATTTTCAAGACCATCATAAGAAGAACCTCTTTTCCTTCAATATGTCATTCTACAGGTCAATTACCTTGAGCGTATGATGAATTGGTCTGAAATATTGACAAATGAACTGTAGTCTGTACATTTCAAATATGATGATGAATTACGAACTGTATAAAAATATGTTATGAACATATCTTATTTTTTAAAAAAATGTAGAAATTTTAAAATGTTCATGCATGATTCCGTTTCTTGCCATAAAGCAAAATCAGTTACAACATTTTTAAAGGAAAAAGGGATTAGAATGCTTGAATAGCTTCCAAGCAGTCTTGATATATAAACTTTATCGAAAATATTGTGTATGAACCATACTTAAAGTAACAGTAATAAATTAATTGATTTAATTTTTATCAATGCTTGATTTTCAAAAAATAACATAATATTGCAAAAACATTTAGTTCATAATATATTCTAGCATATATATATATATATATATATATATATATATATATATATATATATATATATATATATATATAATGTATGACTACACTTTGATTGGTTAAATAACTACTAGATTTATTTTTATTCACATTGGTCCTACTGCTTTTTAATAGAAAAAATGTATCTCACTAATGATTATAATATAATGAGCGAATGCAAAAACAGGCATGACAAGCAGTCTTCAAAACATATTTTATATCAAATATCTAAGTAAATGTAAAATAAGAAACTGCTTCGATCCGTAGTAAATTTATAGTAATTTATTGGATTATATCTCATCAGAACTGTCAGATTACGAAATACACAAGAACATTTTAATTGAACTGTTAGGATGTGAAAATCGATATTATTTAGATACGAGTCAAAAATAATGAGTTAAAAATAAATTAAAATCAATAAATGTATATTGAAAAAACTAAAATAGATATGAAAAACAAGACTAACAAAAATATTTATATTATATTTGTTATTTTCGTAAATATGTATAAAACTCTCAAAAATAAATAAATAAAAATAAGACTCAAATCAAAAAATACATTGTAAATAAACAGAACCTTAATAATAATTTCATTAAAAATGAATAACTTGAATTAAAATTTATTTTACACATCAAATAAATTGTAAGTAAGTGTTTTCATAAATATTATTATTATGTTTATCAGTAGATTTAATGATAAACTTAATTATATTTTTTCCGTGCAGTAATAAAGACAGCATATAAAAATTATTTATGATATCATAAATATTTAATTTAATTTTTAAAACAGCTTCATTCAGAATATAAGAATTATTTTTCTATTTTTTTATATTAAATCATATTTTTTCTTAAAAAATACATTTTTATGTATAAACAATAAAACAAATATTTTTTTACAGATCACAAGTATCATCTAATAAATTATCAAAACTATTAACAACATAAATAACAATTTAAAAATTTACTATAAATCAAAAATAATTACAGGAATAAATATCTCATTTAACTTGATAACCACTAAAATAAATCCTCGATATGAGCTGTAGTTTTATATTATTTATAATCAAAACAAGTTATAAAAAAAATCAATCAAAACGAAAGAAACCCTCATCAGATGTTAAATACAACCTTTAATATATCATTTTATATTTAATGGCGCTATAAATGTAATGTAATCATTAAAGCACGTACGGGTACCTGCTGTATCCTTCATTAATAGATCGTTATGATTAACAGCTAATCTTAAATTATTATTTTTATGCTCTTGAGATTAGATCAGTTTTCAACAGCTTTTGTTTCCAAATAAAAGATTGTAATTAAATGTTACCTTTTGTGCCACACACACACACACACACATATATATATATATATATATATATATATATATAATTACTGTGTGTGTGTATGTACATTTGTATATGTGAATTAAGTATATTATTACTTGGTTGCTTAATCAATGACTATTCAAGTAATAAATGATAATAGATGTTCTGAAAATTAATTTTATATTGTTTTTTTTTTAAAAAAAATACAATATTATTTGAAAGAGTTTTTTATACAATGGTGGTAAAATAATAAGTGTGAGATTAACGACTAGCAGTTATTTAGTACAATATTTTTAATATTTCATTTATATTCAGCGACATTTGTTGCAAGATAGGAATCTAACGCCATCATATATCTGATATAATGAATTATAAAATACAATTTATATAGCAGTAAAAAGAGTTAAGAAGTGTTTAAATAAAGTGGTCATAATAATAGGTATGAATTGAATTTTTTAATGATTTTCAATTTTAACTATTAATTAGATTTATTTTGTACTGATGGGGTAAAGTGAATCTTATATAATTAGGTAAGATAAATGTAATGGAAATTCTTTTTATGTAGGAAATAAAATATGGGGACAAATCAATAAGTCATTTCTTAAAAAAAATATTTTAATATATTTAAATTCTGTGGTTCGACGTAGATTAAGAAAATATTATATAGAACATTGAAGTCAAATTTTGTCTAAGATTTGACCATAAAATGATTAATAATATAGGGTCGTCTAAATGTGACATCTAGATAAGTGTTTTATTAAAAAGAAATAAAAAAATATACATGTTTCTTTTTATTAAAACACAAATCTAGACGTTACATTTGGATGATCCTATATAAAAATAAGTTTGAAAATTTAAGAATTTCATAAAAGTGAAGATTAATGTTATATTTATTTACAAATTCTCTATATCCTTAGCATTATTTTTTACATTTTTAAAAGAAAAATATAATACTAGAATATCCAAAAAAATAAGCATTAATGAAAACAAATAAATTATGTGATTATTAAACACATTTAAGTATAGGGAGGAGTTTTTTAAGCATGATAGAACTTTAAATTGAATGCCTATCGAAAGTTCTATTTAAATTAAAAAACACTTTATGTGTATATTATATATATATATATATATATATATATATATATATATATATATATATATATATATATACATTGTTTTTTAATTTGAATATATAGGTGTTTTTTTAATTTTATATAAAGGTGTTTTTTAATTTTATATATATATATATATATATATATATATATATATATATATATACATAAAGGTGTTTTTAATTTAAATAGAACTTTCGATAGGCATTCAATTTAAAATTCTATCATGCTTAAAAACCTATTGCTGTTAAGGAATACTTTATTTATACAGAAGTGGCAACAACATGAAACCAATTTAGATTGCAATTTAAATTATTATATTAAATTATTGCTGAAAATTAGTATTTTTTTTAAATTATGATAATTATCTATATTTCAATTATATATTCAAAAATTTTCATTAAAAAAATAGTCAAAATAAAAAGACTATTCATCAAACTAATATAATAGCATAAAATATTTAAAAAAATGAAGCTTATCTCATAAATAAAACGTATACTTATATATATATATATATACATATGTACACAATTATATGTATGTATATATATGTATATATATATATATATACATATATATATATATATATATATATATATATATATATGTATACATATTTTTTTAAATACATAAATGTATTTTACACATATTTATTTGTAATTATGACTTACAGAGAATTAATTTATTGTAAATATAATAATTAAGATGAATTGTATCTGTACGAATAAAATTTATATAAAACATATTTTCAATAAATGATTTATTTTCAAAATTGTGAATAAATGTTTTAAACTCTTTTAAAATAAAACTAATAAATTAAAAAAAATACAATTTACAATATTATTATAAAGATTTGAATTTTTTTATAGTAAAAATAAAAATAAATCACAAAATATATAAAAAGAATATTGTTGTTAGCGATATATAAAATATTTTTTTATACGAAAGTGAATTATTATCAGAAAAATTAATAAAGTAAAATATAAAATAATTCAAAGCATTCAAAAAATTAAAAAAAGAAAACATTTACTTCAAATGCTCTTACTTTTTATATTTCTGATGTAATTATTATGATCTATTTTTTTTCCTTTGAAAATTCATGATATTGTTATATGTATATTTCATAAAATATTATACTAAAAATCTGACTTTTTATCTTGTTAAAAATAACATTACATTGTACAGAACAATTTTAAAACATATTTACCTTTTTTATTTATTAAATTAATTTTGAATGATTTTAGTTATTATTAAATGTTTATATGGTGTAGTAATTTACGGAATTAAATGTGTTAAGAAGATTAATGGAAAATAATCTGACTAAATAAAACATAACTGGAAATAAATGATACACAATGTTAATAAATTCTTATTCATAGATTTTTATAATTAAAGTATATGTTTTATTTTTTTAGTTTCATATTCCTTGATAAACAGAAAGAATATTTCATTGATTCAAAGTCATGTGTAATGATTTTTTTCTCAAATCTAATCAAAAAGAAATAAATACTATTTTATAAAAAGAAACACTGAATTATATATTTAAAAACCAGTGAATAATTAATGTACTATTTATAAAATCTTATTTATTAAAAAATGAATATATATATATATATATATATATATAATATATACAAATTTTAATTATTCACACTAAAATATAATGTTAGGTATTTGGATTGTAAATTAATGAATGGAATGAAAATTGATATTTTTTTAAAAAATATTCCACAAATTAAAAATAATAAATAATAAATTTAGAAAATCGTTATATCGACATGTCAATGTACATAGAATATCAAATAGTTTCCGAACAAAATTTAATTATAAAAGTCGTCAAAACACTCATAATAAATGTACTATCTGCACGCGCCTCTTTTTCCTATATCGGCATATCATTAAACTGGTATATGTATTTACATTCGAGTTCGTTTCCCGGTCGAGCTTTTTTTAATTATATCTCTAATCAGTACGTTTTATTAACGTCGTAAAATCAAATGAAATGATTTATTTGATACGGACACACAAAACGTTACGATGTTATTTCTAATAAAACCGCGCATATAAAATATATGACACGGTTTTTATGACTTGTTTGTGATATTTGAAAGTGATTTGTGAACGAATCTCTATGTAATTGAAATAATTATTTGATTTGATGGCAGTTCATTATTCTGATATATATATATATATATATATATATATATATATATATATATATATATATATACACACGTGTGTGTATATTTAATACTGTGTATGTATATACAGTAGTATTAACAAATATTTTTAAAAAAGACCGTGTGTGATCCTAAAAAATATAGTATACAATAGTCACACATTCGCACATAATTATCGCGGAAATAAATTGGAAAAATGTAATCCACGTTTTAATGTCTTATATTCTTTTAAAAATAGTGTTTATATACGAAATATATATATATATATATATATATATATATATATATATATATATATATATATATATAATGCATAAGTATGTGTATATCAATCATCACCATTACAAATGTCTATATCAGTACACTGTTAGGCAAAATCCTAATTGAATATTATTGATTCTTCTTAAAAAAAAATTACCAAAATTATTTCATTGCTTCCTGTCTGTGGCTAAATTCATTTAACCTTCATCTTAACTATACATTATACTTTTATTTCTTCATATTTTATTTCCTTTCCTTGCTATCCTTTATCTCTTGGTCGCAATTTCATAATGATTTTTGTTCATCTACTGCCCTATTTTCTTGATAAGAGTCCTGTTCATGCTCAATTGATCCATTTCATTTGTTCTATTATATCAGACATTTTTAACTGTTTTTGTATCTTTTCACAAAATTTTCTGATTACAATTAGAAATTCCTAAAATTATCTTTTTTCTACTTTGCTGGGTTATTAAATTTTTGAATTGATTGAAAAACATTATTAATAGCACTATAATTGTTGCAGTATTTTTATGAAAAAGTTTTTTTTTTAAACAAATGGTGAAATATATTAAATATCAATTAAAGTCCATTCTTTGGAAAGAAAATGGGCAAAAGAGTGTTCTTTTATAGATAAATCCAAATGTGATTTTTTTAGTATAAAATGAAAGCTGTTTTACCACCCTTAGTTAAAGAAAAGTTGTTAAAAAATTAAATACAGTAACTTGGAGAAGATATTATTATAATTTGTATATGTTTGGAAAAAAATAAATCGAAGATATTATTGTTATCTTGTAAAAATGGCAAGAGATACATATACATAAATGAACTATTGCTCTAACACCACAAGATAGTGAAAAAGTGTTCCAATAGTTATTTATTTTTCTCGTTTATAAGCTGATGCACATTTTGATGGCAAAGATATCATTGTCAGAGTGCTATGATAAAATCTAATTAGTTTTATAACACAGATAGTTTTTAAATACTGTATTGTGATGGTAATTATATTGCTATTATAAAGGATATCAGCCTATAAATAAAGAAAATTAACAATAAACAATTATTGAACTGTTTTTGAATATCTTGTGGTGTTGGAGTCATAGTTAATTCAGTGAAAATTAATGTACCAGAGTTTTAAAATTATTACAGACACATATTTTGTTCTATTAAAACATTGATTCAAGGTATAAAATATTTAATTCCAGACTAGAGTTATTATAAAACTGTATCAAGAATTTTTTAACAAAAAAAGCATTTTAAAAATTTGTCGATTACAACCTTATTGAACTCAATCATAATATAAGAAATTAAAAAAATAATATAATAATAAAGCTAATATAAGGCTTACAATACAAAATATTTAAATTGATTAAAAATCTAGTAATCAATTTCAATACTTCAATCCGGATAACCAAAAAATTAATTCAATTTGTTTAGAATAAACTAATTAGTTAAAAAATTATCTTACATATTATTATGTATAGTTTTATTCAGTTTTAAAAAATTTTACTATATATGAATACAAATGACAACTTTAGTTTTAGTTTCTTCTGAATCTCCATTAAATAATTTAGTTGTTAATAAATTAACTGTAAAAAAATAAAGACTCATTTAATATAGGATTTTCCAATAAGCGCTTCAGAAGTTCTAATAGAAATAAAACAAATAGTATTTAGTTTTATGAAATAATGAACTCATTAAACTCTTATTTCAAGTAGTCTATTGAAATTTTTATAATTTCTAAGCATTGTTGAAGTGTAAAACATTCCATTATAATTTTTCAAACTATACGGAGTTGAAATCTCAAAATTAACTTAAAAAAAATCAAACATTGCTGCCATCAGCTGTCGAAGTTCTGACATTCTCATTAGAAAACCCTTTATTTCTTATTTTTGTATTGTAATAATGTGATAGATTCCATGAATATTCTTATCGAATACTGTATGAATTTAATTTGAAATTTTTTAAAAGAAAAGAAAATATATTTAATAAAATGTATTATTTGTTTATATCAAACAATTAAACACAAGTATCATAATTTAACATATCGTAATTTAAATATTTTTTACTTCTATAATTTAATTAAAATCTTAATAAAAATTCATATTAATAAACGCGAAAGAATGAAAATAATAGAAATAAAGCAATTTATATCACATCAAAAGTTTTAATAAAAGTGTTAAACGTATTAAATTTTAAACAATTTGTTGCATATAATTCTGAAAAATATATACAAAGTAAACTAATACATTTATTTATATGAACTGCATTAATTTAAAACTCGTTCGAAAATGTTTGAGATTAAAAATTTAATTAAAAATTGAAAAATAAATGTGTATGAAAAGCAATAAACAATTAATTACTCATCAAACATTATAAATTTTCGGAAATCTAATGTTTACGAATCATGGAAACTTACATAATTAAAAGGAACATTTTATCTTCATGTATTGAAAATCCTTTTTCATAATATTAAAAGAATATTTAATTACACGCCATATTCATTAAGAAAATGAGGACAACAAAAATGTATATAAAAATGGAAGCGTAAACAATGTTTTCTTCGCACCGTAAAAGTCGAAAAGTAAAATACGACGAATTAAAAATGTAACGATTTCAAACAGAACCACTTAATTAATTCCGCCGATATCTCCGACCTAATTCTTTCTTAATGAAAACAAACCAGAGTGAAAATAATTTCAGATCTCGGAACGAGATGGCGGTCATTAAGCCGGAAAGGAAGGGTGGTTGGCAGAATCGGATCGAGGGTAGTAGATATAGAAACGACAGGCGAGCAAGTTAGCAGGTAGGAAGGTAGATACAGGAGGTAGATCCGACGATACCTATAATCTATTCCGTTAGTTTCGCTTGCTGAGAGCCACCCAGTAGCGAGGGTTAAGTACACTTGGATAGATTTTTAAAGGGTTCACCAACGTGACTATAAATTATAAGCATTCGTAACGATTGGAATCCCTAATTAAATCGGCATACTTTGCTACCGACATAATCGGTCGGTCTTGAATAGAAATTATAGACATGTCGCGTGAATTATTAACAGTTTCGATAATCCGAACGGATCATTAAAAAAAATTAGTCCTGTTAATTACCAAGGGTTTATATAGTGCAGTGTAGATATACACAAACATACACGCACATATACATACATACATTCGAACAGGATAGTAAGCCCAAGATTTGTTATATCGATGTTCATTATCAGTTGAATGGGTATTGTTATTTATAACCAACAGGAATAAACGCCAACGGAGTTTCACACATAAACTATTTATTTGTGAAACTACAATATATATATATATATATATATATATATATATATATATATAAATTAATTAACTTGTATTTATCTGTAGTATGATTATAAAGTAACTTAATATAATATTCTAATTAGACTTTAATTTCTAAATGAAAATATAAACTTATTATATTTTTATTTACAAGTAAATTTTGTTACATTGAGTGGGACAAAAGTACATTTAGATTTTAAGTAAAAAAAACAAGCTCAAATATTAACTTCATTCTATTACATACACTCTTTTCTTCAAGAAGTTTCTCCCACCTGTCAGATAGATTTACTACTCCACCAATGTAATTTTTTTCGATTTTTGTAAAAAAAACACAAGATGTTTTTGTAAGCTTCCAAAGATTATTACTTTTCCTTCGTAAACTATTTTTTTAAGAGACCAGAATAAATTGTAATTCTAAGGATAACGATTGGTAAATATGATGAATGATATAAAATATCGTAACCCAACTACAGAAATTATTATTGAATATCCAGAGATACTTATAGTCTAGAATTGTCATGTTGAAACATAATGCCGTTGAGATTTTTCACTTTCGGATGCTATTTTTTGATTGACACATTCAACTGATTCATATGTGAACAATATTTTTTAAAATCAATTGTTCGATTTCTTGGTAAAAGCTCATAGTAGAGGAATCCAATCCTTCCCAACTTTTCCATACACAAAGCATAAGTTTATTAGGTGTATATATGCTTTTGATTGACGTAATGAAGCTTACCACACTTTCTCCAGAATCTTTTTCTTTAAATATTATTTAATATCTTATCTTAACAGTTTAATATCTTTAAATATTAAACTGTTTATTTATCGTCACCTATCACTAAATATTTCAAAAAATATCAGTTTTCGTTGAGTTTTAGGATATAACCGTAAACAGAAATACGATATTTTTTTGTTATTCAGATCATGTGGAACCCAAACATCTATCAATTTAGATAACCTAAAATCTTAAATATCTAACAAGTGGCATATGAAATATGCTAATTATTTTAAAATTGCCTCATGTAGTTTTGGACTAATTATTTCCAATAAATATAACGATTTAGTCATTATTACTGTGCTGAGCCTTTTTAATTGCATGTCATTTTCCAAAGAAAAATATCTCAATCAGAACTTACAGCACTACTAAGAACATTTACACTACTAACACTTTTTTCTGTCATTGAAGAGTTTATATACGTAGGATAAGCCTATTTTTGTTTCATAAATTATATGACAAAAATGTAGTTTTGATTTTTAGATTTACACAGCATAAATTTAATTGAACAACTAAATTGAATAAACAAATTTAATTGAACTGCCGAATTTTCTTTTCGAATATATTATATAGAACTGTTAAGTAATTATATAGGATTTTCCAATAAGAATGTCTGAACTTTGACAGCCGATGGCAGTCGTATTTTATTATTTTTAGATAATTTTGACATCTTAACTCAGCTTCAACAACGATTAGAAATTGTAAACACTTCAATAGACTTATTGGAACAAAAGTTTAATGAGTCCATTATTTCACAAAATGAACCATTCAATTGGCTACTAAGATCATGTAATCTAACTCTATTGGATTATTTTCTGTGGAATTATGTGAAATCATTGATTTATGTAGACAAACCACAAAAGCATTAAAAATAAACACTGAACGTAATTCATGATATTGGACCACAACTATGTGAAAGAGTGACTAAAAAATAGACTAAACGAAAGCATTATGTCAAGCGACGTCTTGGTGGTCATATAAGTCAAATTGTGTTCCATCATTATTCCCATAAAATATGCTTAAAAATAAAAAAATTACCAATTAATTAAATACTTTTTATTTTATTTTCATTTAAACCTCTGAAGTGCTTATTGAAAAATCCTCTATGATACAAGATTTATAAGTTATAAATCACGTACGTCAACACAAATGGTTGTCAAAGTAATCTATTAAAAAATCCGAATGAACTTTTGTTCCAAAAGAATATATTTAAATAGTTTATATAACTAGACTGAAATAGAATATAAATTGGAACTTATATAAATGAGAGATATATTTTTGTAAATTGAAATTGTAATAGTGTTAAAAAAGATATTTTTTTATTTAATATAATGGTTTACTGTAGAAGTTTAGTAAAATGATTTTTGAATAATTTATTCCTAACTTAATTACTTTGTTTCATTTACCCTTTACTTCCAGAAATATTACAAAAACTGTGGTTTGATTTTCGTTAGATATCCTTTATTTACAATTTTAATTTACATTTTATATACATCAACTATATCTAAATTTGTAATCTAATCCATACAGATAAATAACAATCGTAGTTTTAACTACTTATACACATAATAACATTAAGTCTTAACCGACGTTTCACGGTTTTTATGCAAACTCTGCGATTTTTTAACGCTTAAAACTTCACAAAGATTATATCGAATTAATCGCCTGTATTAAATTACGAGTTTTTTAAACACTAGTGTTTTGGTAACTGGACATAAAAAAGCATCTCTCTCGTATATAAGCAGTACGTGCACTGCATGTGACAAAGGATTTATAATAATAAAAAAATATAATCGTATGACATAACATGAACAAAGGTTCGCAAGCAACAAAAGCTAAACAGGATTTTTAATCCCTGTTCATACATACAGATACTCATATACATACAGAAACCACAAACACATTTTTATACATTGATATAAAAGGTATGTTTAAAAAGTATTGAATCACTTTGATGTTCATTCAATGAAAAAATATCTTAATAAAAAAAGATACAAAAATCAATATTTTTATTTTAGATCAAATATTATTATCTGAAAAGAAATAAAATAAGTATTTTTTTACAATTTACTTTTTTCGGCAATCAGCTTTATTAAAGTACTTCTTTAACACGTTCGCGGACGTGAATGCCATAGCATTCATTTTCATTGTGATGCAGAATGACATGAATGCTATAGTATTCAAATTTTAACGCCAATTATTATTAATTTAATTTTATATAACCTTATTTTTTTAATTAATTGTATATAACTATCAAAATATAATACTCTTACAAAATATGTCTAATCAAATTTCGGATATCAAGATTAATTTTAAAAAAATCGCGTCTATTTTTGTAGCTCACTGAAATTTTTACTGTCCACGAATGTGTTAATATTTATAAAATATACCTTTATAGTTTAATATATACTTTATAATATTTTAGAGAAATTTTGTTCATAAATTTTATAAAGGATTATTCATAAATTACAAGAGCTGTTGCAAAACCCTAGATAACAGAACTGTAGTAATATGTACATCTGTAAATAATATAGAATAAATGATGATTTAAGAAGATTTGACAGTGGGCACCGATAAGAAAAAGAAAATTAGGAAGACTAACGAAGTACATGGTAAATCTATATCTACAAAAAAATCATTACAAAGAGTTAATGAGAACAACAAGCTTTGAGAGCAGAAGAAGGCAAATTCCTAGTAGGGAAAACATAAGAAGAAAAAGAAGATAATAAAAAATGTTTTTATCTAAAGAAAATCATGCTGTATAATTGGTTTGATTCATAAGTACAGTTTACTTATATTTTTCTATAGAAAAAAAATATTTTTAGTAAAATCCCTTTATTGTATAAACAGCTGTTAGAAGAGTGTATTAAGAAAAAAAATGTATTTCCTCATACCACAAACAAATCAAACACATATTTAGGAATTAAGTACAAATTATTAGAATTTAGTTAATAAGTTAACAATAATAGTTCCCTATTAACAAGAATTATATAATTTAGTATTCTTTGTTCACTTCTATAATAGAAAAGTTTTAAAAATTATTAAAAACTACATAGAAGACATCTTCTTGTGAAAATCAGTTAAATATTTTTACGTAGCCATTGTATTAAAAATGAAACACACAAAATAACATTTAATAATGGTACTCTTCGAAAATGATGGCTTAACCAACAACAAGCATAATTATTAAACTTTGTGAACAATAATTAATTAGTGAACACTTTTATAAAACCCACTATTTATTTTAATATTGTGGAAATTTCACATTAATACAAAAAAATATGTGACAACATAATATTTTTAAAAAGATTTAATTTTATTCGTTAATGTGCATTATAATGGTTACGTAATTATTAGTACAATAGCGATGATTGCATATCCATCGAAATGACCATCAGCAAATAAAGTCACTAATAATAAGTTATGACTACTTATAAAATATTGGTGTGTTCAGCATGTGTGATTTATTTATATTAAAATGTACAAAGACTATTTACGTAGAAGGTAATAAATCCATTTGTAAAGAAGTAAATTAGCTAATACTTAAAATAAATAATGAAATAATTTATATCTTTCTTTAAATAAAATATAAATAAATTAAACAAATATTTGAAATATTGTTTTTAATTCTGTATATATAATTTTAAAACTTCTATATATTATACGCATATAATATATATATATATATATATATATATATATATATATATATATATATATATATATATATATATATATACACGTCTGTGTGTGTTTTATGTATAGGAGAGTGTACGTTAGTGAAAAATGTGTTTGTGTATATTTTTTACGCTACAACGTTAATCAAGTTAAACTCGCATTATGAAGATGATAAGGTTAGTTTGTCGGTACATACACGTTTGATGTTTATGTGCGATGCCCTCTGAAGACCACTAATTAAATCTGTTGGATTTTGACGACGTCATAATAAAAGTACGTGATGCGTGCCGATGACGTTTGATGATGAGATCAAGTGAAATTCCCATGTTTAAAAAAATATTAAAAGAGAGTGTACAGAGTTAGTCACCCGTGATGACGTTATTATTTTGATAACGGTCAAATTTAATTTTTGTTAAAAAATATACGAAAGAACTTCATATTAAAATACAAAATTCATCAACCGTATAATACACCCATGTACTTGATAAGAATTTTATTTTTTCATTTTAAAACAAATGACAGTCACACACACACACATACATACAAACATATATACACATATATGTGTGTGTGTGTATATCTATATATATATATATATATATATATATATATACATATACATATACATATATACATATATATATATATATATATATATATATATATATATATATATATATATATATATATATATATATATATATATATATATATATATATATATATATATATATATATATATATATATATATATATATATATATATATATATATATATATATATACACACACACATATATATATATATAATATAAATCATTCAGTTAACTTTACAATTTTAATTTTTTATTACTTTTTGAAAGCTGAATTTCATAATCAAAATCTAAAAACTTAAATACTACCTAAGTGAAAACTGGTATTGATAAAAATGGTAACAATTTTTGTAATTAAGTTTAATATCAACAAATAAATATCAAACGCCATTATTGACTTTTTTATTTAGAAATAATATGCAGATAGAAAGTTTATACTGAATAATATGGTCAATAAGTAAAAAAGTATATAATTCCAATTAATTAAAAAATTAATCAAATATATGAGCAAATGAGAACAATTTTATCATTAATAATAAAAACATGTAATTTTAATATAAATTATCACCTTACCTGTTAATAGTTGAATTAACGGCAAATTAGTTGAAATTCTGAAACAGAATAAAAATATTAATTTATTTCATAAGTATTTGTAAATATATATATACATATATATATATATATATATATATATATATATATATATATATATATATATATATATATATACACACACACACACACACACACATGGTCTAATAAAAAATTCTGTCTACATAGTGCTCAATAATTTTAGGCACGTAGAAAAATGTTTTAATGAAAGGTATGTTACTCATTTTTTACGGTTTTATGTTATCATTGATGTCCTTCAACATACACGAAAATAAATGTTTTATCATCAGTATTTACCAAGAAATAGTAAAGAAAAGATGTTTGTAGATATGGTTCTCTAACGGTACTATATACTTTATGAATATCAGTAAAGAAGGAAAACTGCAGAAGCATGTTGGAATTATTTAAAATTATTCAAGCAAAAACAGTATCTAAAAAAACATGCAGAAGATGATTCAAGAAATTTAATAATGGAAACTTTAACCTTAAAGATGGACCTTGCTCTAAAAAAACTTTCTGTAATCAATGATGATATTCTCGCAATATTTTGGAAGGCCAATTTTAGATTCATGTACAAGTATACAAAATTGGTATTACATAAATTGACTGCTGGGAACAGGTAGGATCGTGTAAGAGTTTGCTTGTCTTTATTCTCAAGCAATAAAAATGAAACATTTTTGGAACGTCTCAAAACTATAAATAAAAAGTGAGCTACATATGAAAATGTAATGAAGAAAAAAGCAAAGTTGAGTAACCCGCTCTGTCAACATCTGAACAAAGTTTAAGTGTGATAAAGATAATGTCTATATTATGGTGTAAGAGTGGACCAATTTTTATGTATTTCTAAACTCAAAATTAAAGATTAGTTCTGAACAAGATTGTCAACAATTATACAATTTGAACAATGAAGTTGAAAAAATATCTAGCTCGTGTTAACATACAACAAGTTATCTTACAGTATGATAATAAAGGTCATATATTTTTAGCAACACAGAAGAAAAAAGAATTTAGTTGGGAAATTTTTAAGTTACTCCGCGTATTCTATAAATATAACACATTCAGATTAAAATCAATTTTGGGTTCTATAAAAAAAAATTAAGTGCAAAAAAATTAATAAAATGGAGATTTTAAAAAGCACTGGATGAATTTTTAACTCTCTAGGCAGGTCATTTTATTAGTGAGAAATTCAAAAGATTTCTTTAAGATAGCAAGAAGTTAATTAATAGAAATTATATTGTTAATTAAATATAATTAAACAATATATCAATTTATTACTTTCTTTTACTTAAAAAACAAACAGAATTTTTCGATAGACCTTATATATATATATATATATATATATATATATATATATATATATATATATATATATATATATATAATAAATATAAAAAATCACCAATCCGCCTGGTCAGCGTGGTGAATGTGAAAAAATATTGAATAAATAGCTCAATGAGCTTATAAACTAAAAAAATGTAATACATTCAATAACAAATAGAAAAAAAATATACGTTAAAATCAATATTGAAAAATATAAATCAAAGATAATATTTCATTGCATTTGGTCAAATTTATATTGAGGTTTTCGCACGTTCAGTTTTAGAACAATCTTATAGATATTTTCGTGTTATGAATATACACTTTTAAACAACACGTACGGAAAATGGAAAACCTCTTGAAAATGTTTACAAATCTGATTGCAATAAATTCAATACATTACAGAAACAAAACAGTAAAATGTGTTCCGCAATGCAGTGTAATTAAAATATTACTATATATGTATTTATTCATGTACACACACACATATATATATATATATATATATATATATATATATATATATATATATTTATATACACATCTGTTTAAATAATTGTATTTATGTATTGTATGCATAACAAAATTCAATCAATTATATTTAAATACACGTTAATAAATTAATATTTTGGTAAGCTTGAAAAAATATCAACAAATTATTAACTTTAAAATTGATATTTTAAAAATATTTAAAATGTTCTAAGACAGAAATATTATTAAATAAAAATTAATGTAGATAGATATCAACTTTATATTTGACAAAAATACCTATATTATTTTTGATATTAATATTCTATATTAATTATAATAACATTAAAGTTGATTATACATACTTTAATTAATATTTTCAAATATTTATATGTATTTATAAACTATATATAAACTGAAAATAGACAAATATAAACACACAAACACAAATAAATAAATAAATAAATAAATATATATATATATATATATATATATATATATATATATATATATATATGAATTCATCTCAATATTCTTTCAAATATTAGGCAACTTAGTGCAAGATTTATGAAATATTTCTTAAAAAAAATATTCAAATAGATTCTTTATAGATTTTCATAAAAAATGACTGTTATTCTACAATCCACGATACTTGATTTGTATTATTTTAAAGGTATTTTGAAAAAGTTAAATAAGATATAATTCAAAAATTTTAAATTCGACAAAACGAAAAGTTTTATTCATTTTTAATGAATAACATTTTTTATTTTAATGAATTTAGTGAAAAATAAATTGTAAATATGTAATATAGATTAAAATAAAAAAAAACATGAATTGTGAGAAAGTAAACAATTTTTATTTAATTTCTCAACACAAATAATATTATTTAAGAAATCAAGAAAATATTTTAAATAAATTGGATGCTAACTAAAAATACCTTGTTTTCTTAGTATACATGCAGCAATGTTTATTATTTTATCTACATTTAGTGTTAAACATTCTTGAGTTACTATATTTTTAAAAATGAAAATATTTACAAACTCACATATGAAACCTACTAATTTAAAATATTATTTCAAAAATAGTAGGTGCTGTGAAGCATGATTCCTAATGACAACAAAAACTTAAGAATTGTAAGAAAAAGAACAGGTTTGGCACATCAAATTTTCTAGAATACGAAACGCCTATGTATCAATAAGTACACTAGTCTTGATACGAGAATCATTTACAAAACTTTATATTTGGAATGTGTTGATATATGGATAAGAAAGTTGGAATCTAGATAAGCAAGAAATTAAACAGAAGTAGTAAAAAGGTAACTAAGAAAAAGGTAAATAAGAACAAGTTGGACAGATAAAAAAATAATAGTTAAATATTAAGAAAAGAAGACAAAAAAGGTATTTCAAAACATATAAAAAAATAAGTTTATAGAGCACATAAGACATTTTTTTTAAGAAAATTTTCGTAAACAAAATATTAAGTAAAAATATGCGAGGATGACTAAAATTAAATGAATAAAGAAGAGTCACAAAAAAGTATATTTTGAATCCGATACAAATAACACTAAAAGAACATCGAAATAAAAAGAATAATTTCAGATAAAAAAATATGAGTTGCAGGAATACAGTACTGCCTTTAATTGATAATTTCAATGTTTATCATATTTATAAAAAAACTAACATGATTGTGTATAATTTCAAAACGTTTAAGTAAGTTGAGTATACTGGTTACCGATGATTGGCACAATATTAAAATTAATAAACGATAATAAGTCAATATTTGTGCCTTTTAATGTAATATATTAAAACAAAATATATATGGTCATCCAAATATGACGCCTATATCAGAATTCATTCGAATAAAAATATTGAATTTTTAAATATTCACTTCTTTTATAAATAAAATAACGTTTTACATCACGTGAAATTAAATTAACATATTTATTTTTTTTATTAGTAAGTAATTAATTTATAACTTTCAAATATAGAACAAAAATTAAAAAATCTGTTTTATTCTCATAAATTTTCTTTAATATTAATATTTATCACACACACACATATATATATATATATATATATATAATATATATAAACAAACAATAAATCTTCATTCAAATCAGACAAACTAATTCAACTGACGGAACTAATTTTTCGATAAAATCAATCGTGGTACCGGATGTGAGTTTTATGGAATACGAACTTTGACTACTATCTGATTACAAAAAGGCTTCTGAATCCAATTAAAATAATTCGATCTTTGAATCACAATAAATTTATGTTTACCGTAAAAGTCAACTGATTGCATCGAGAAGTTACTTTGTTCGTTTTATATATACATATACACCGCTTATACACATATGCGTGGTTTTGTGCGTATATGTGGGTGTTTCTGTGACGTAGTGGGTAGTTTTACGACAGGTACCAAGTGGCCGGTTAACGAAATAGCGGCACTCGACAATACGGCCCGTACGCGCGACACACAATCCCTCCGATGTCCACTTTTGCGGCCCATTTAATTAGGTTGTTGGCCGCAGATAATTGGATTCCGGTGCGTACACGTGGGCCACGTGAACCACTAAATGGCGACGTACGACCGGAACGCCAACGATCGATTTTATTGTTTACGCTCAATCATCGCTGATCTTGTCGTTGTGCCGGTTGGTGTATTTCGGAAAACGGTGGTAGGTTATTTTATTAGCTTGTTACAGGTTTCCAATGAACTTGACAGATTATTTATATACGTATGATAGTTTCATGAATTGGATTTGAAACGAATTCGTAGCTATCATTCAATTACGTTATAATTTGTTACGCGAACTAAAGAAAGTGAAACCTTTGTAATTCATTCAGTTACTCTATTTTATTAAACTCACATTTTAATACTTTTACCTAATATTCATATATTAAGCTATAATTTCTATTTTCAATTTTGAAACATTAAATATATGTATATTGTTCAATTTATGTAAATTCCCATATACACTTTACTGGTTAACTAGTACGTACGTACGCACGCACACAAATTTACTCGAAAATTTGTAATTGTCAATAAGGATTAAAAATCATATTATCCAGTATATAACTTTTTTTTAAAAAAAATTATACTAAAGAACATGATCATTTATTAATTCACATAATTTGTGAATTATTAAACGATTCCAAATTAAATACTTTAAATTAATAACCATTACATTGAGATTAATAATTATTTACTATTTAATTTTATGTTCTTACTAACATTTTTTGTTACTATACCAAATATCAAAATAAGTATGCTCAATAAAAATAAATAATATATAATCGAAAAAATTCGTATAATAATTTTTGACAATATAAAACATAAGTGTGCGAAAAGTATGGAATAAATAGAATAGAATGGATCTGCAGAGCACATTATACGAAATAAAGTAAATATAAATAGCATGAAAACTTTTTAGATAATCTAAATAAATAATACAATAAAAAATAGTGAATACAAAATGAACCTAATTTCTAACACTAATAATTGTAATGAGTGTAAAAAAATAAAGAGCTTACTATTAAAAAATGGACGATAGAAATTGTAAAGTACGAGTAAAAAATATAAAAAATAAGAAAAAATCAATGCCCTTTTTTTAAATAAAAATACTAGAATGTATTTTGAATTTTTTTTTTTGAGAAAAATATATTAACTATTCGTTTTGTATTATTATAACTAATTCACTTTTACACAATAAATTATATAAAAGCGTTTATTAATTATTCATTATTAGTTAATTATTATTTTCTTTATTTTTTGAAAGATATTTCAATAATATTTTAATATCATCAGAGCGCTATATTGGAACATATACTCGTAAATTGTGCAATGAGATTTTATAATCAACAATTTCATAAGAACATAACCATACAAATTCGAATGAGTGAATAAACGATTATCGAACTCTTAAAATATTTATGCAATTGAAGTAAGTAATTCATTTGTGTAAAAATGAAAGAAAATTCTTTACAAACTTCTTTTTTTATTTAAATAACAAAAAATAATTGATATAAAAATATTTCAACTCAATGTAAAATTATAAGTCGTTCAAATGAAATAAATAGACAGCAATCGTAAAATAATTAAAAATAGTTGAATGTATTTTCAAAATATTTTTCATTATAATTAGATTTATAGCAATGAATTACTAATAAAATATGATGCAAGTCTAACGTTATTATTTATGCATATAGAAAATAATACACGATAATATTGTTATATAAACTACTCTTTCCTTGTATAACAATAAAAATAAAACAAAATTTGTAGACTGATAATATTTTCATAAGACGGTCACAAATAAATATTAATATGATAACAAAATAATTGTTTTAAATCATAAAACATTGATAAAAAGGTAAAATACTTAAAAATAGATATTTATAATTGACGAATGAAAATGATCTTAAACACAAAAAAAAAACTAAAAAATATTTAACGTTTCAAGAGTATTAAGCATATTACCATTACTAAAATTGAAATGAATAAAATGAATTGAAATGGGCAGTAGATACATAGAAAAGTATTAATATATGTTATATTTCATTTCTAAAAATATATCATAATTTTTTATCATTATTATTTAATTTATTCGTGTAATTAAACATTATATTGTATACAAAAATTTACCACTGTATTTCTTTATTCTTTTCATATTCCTGCTGGGTTGGTATAATTAAATCACAAAGAAAAATGAATTATTAGAGGACAAGCACAAAACTAAAAATATCAAACCGACTATAAAACTAAATCACAAATAGTATTCACACAGCGATACCGGGTTACAATAAAACAAAATGTTATCTAACACTAGATTTTAACACAACTAATGCGGTAACATTGCAAGAGCAATAGTAATAATACGGTAATACTATGATATAACGCGAACTGTTTCGACGACAGAATTTAACTAACTGACCAAGTGATTGATGAAGTGGGGATGAAATTGCATACCAGTGGGAAATAATAATTCATACACTAGTATATGGAAACATTAAATATAATACATGAAAAACAACTGTTTTTAAATAAATAATCAATCATCTATTCAAACGTATAACTAATATTACGAATAATTATTTGATTATAAATAATTATTTAATTATAAATACTTTTCAGTAGTAACAATAAACTATAAATAAAACTTTTTATATATTTAAATTGATTATTTTAAAAGATTTATTTTGAAATCAAATTTTTATACTGATTTTTTTGCATGAATCAATGTTAATTCATTAATCACAATTGACATTTTAATGGGTATATATATATATATATATATATATATATATATATATATATATATATATATATATATATTATATATATGAACATATATGGTCATCCAATGTGACGGTTAGATTTGTGTTTTATTAAAAAGAAACGTGTGTATTGTTTCTTTTGCATAAAACACATCTAGGTGTCGCATTTTGATGACTATATATATATATATATATATATATATATATATATATATATATATATATATATATATATATATAAGGTAGCCCAAATAAAACTGAAGGATAATAAATGATAATAAGGAAGTTAATGTATGTCTAAACCCTTCATTTTTATTTGAGTCACCCTTCATGTGTGTGTGTATGTATGTGTATTTATATTAATCTACCATATAAGAGATCGGATTTGATCCATAGTAGCATCTTAAATCACACAAAACTTCAGAAATATAGGTGGTGATACACATGACATATAGTGGCGTGCAGTTTTTACTTACTACTCATGCTCAGTTATAGCATACGTGTGTATTTTAACAAAATGGCGCAGTCTGTGGCTTACTGATTATGCTTCCTTGTGATCTAACAGGGCCTTCCCACACTAGTCAACGTGCATACAGTATTCACGGCCCATTACCACTCATCTCACACGCTCTTTCCAGAAAACAAATTTTTTTAGGTGGGGGAATTTGATGGAAAGAGGGTGTGAGACGAAAGGTAATGGGCGTGAATACTGTATGCATGTTGACTATTGTGAAAAGGCCCATACAGTCCGACGTCATCAACATACCAAAAATATGGCAGGACAGTGAATCGGCCGACGGTCTATTTTTCGCGCCTGGCTGCAAACATACATGTTGCAAACTATCGAAGATGTCAGATTGTGTTAGATCACAAGGGAATATGGGCAGTAAGCCAGAGGCTGCGCCAGTTTGTTAAAATACACACGTATGTTATAACTGCGCATGAGCAGTAGATAAAAATGTATACCACTATATGTCATGTGTACTATCGTCCTTAAGACCAAATAGAGCAGCATGGAAAGATATATGTAAGTAGTTATATGTAGAGATTAAAAAAGAAACGAATGAAATCGAAAGAAAGCAAAATTTAAGGACGATGTAACAAAAATAAAAAGTTTAAAATTAAAATAATTTCGTCATAGAGAGACAAGAGAAGATTACTAACGAACAATATAAATTATTTATTGAAAACCTAAGAATATACAAATGTAAGAGACTCATGAATAGATAGGACCCATGAAATTTCAAAATCAGACTTACGGACAGTTAGAATAGAGACATGAACAATTTTCGGTGCATAATGTAATAGAAAGATATTGAATTATTGAAAGTGAAAAGTTTTAAAGAAACGTCAATCTAGCAGTGTTCAGACATAGGTTAAAGATTAAATATTTAGAGAGGTCCAATGAAACTAAAAGGTTTAGACATATATTTATTTACTTAATATCATTTACTAGTTTTTACTATCCTTCAATTTCAATTAGGCCATCCTTTATATATATAATCATAAATATTTTAAAATGAGAAACTGTTTTTTTATTTCAATTTTAATGATTATAAACTCTTCTAAATTACATTTTCTTTGAATTTTAATGAGAAATACAAATTTATTATTCTATGTATAATGAACTGAAAATACACATTTACAACTAGCTTAATACTCGTAAATACACAAGTGTAGTCTAGTGAGATATCGATCCAACTAAACCTGTAAAGTACAATTCAAATTAGTTTATATTTTCATGAAGACGTTCATCTATTTCACATACATGCGTCGGTCTGTTAAATACGATTGTTGAATTATTAAGAGATGATCTTCCGGATGTGACGAGACTGACTATTAAAGACAAAACCTTTACTATTAACGACGACATTGAAACTTCTCTTCAAGTTGTGTATCCAACGACTGTGTCAACTAGCTCGATGCGCTCCAGTATTATTATATAAGTCAGCGACTATTTTAATTATACAATTATATTGGATGAATCGACGGAGCTTTGAAACTTGAGCGTAGGAATGGTTATCCGGTTTGTTCCGGTCCGTTCGGAATAATTTATAGATATTATATACCGATATATATATATATATATATATATATATATATATATATATATATATATATATATAGGTATATGTAATTACATACATACATATATAATTGATCAGTAGCATAGTGCCATATATCACAGCTTTTAATTAGATCAATCGTTGATCGGAGATTTCCTAGATTGGGAACTGGGCTTGGGACTGACAACCCTATCTCGTAAAAAATATAAATAACACTGAACATCATCTTACATATTCAGAAATCTTATCTCTGCATATGTTGAGAACATTTATCAATATATTATCATCTTCACTATTATATATTTA
Organism: Neoneuromus ignobilis; assembly: GCA_029203775.1. Classification (NCBI taxonomy): domain Eukaryota; kingdom Metazoa; phylum Arthropoda; class Insecta; order Megaloptera; family Corydalidae; genus Neoneuromus; species Neoneuromus ignobilis. The sequence goes on along the minus strand of CP092087.1, from coordinate 45,305,401 downwards.
TCAATATATTATTTATCTCTTTCTCTCTCTCTCTTTCTCTCTTTCTCTCTCTCTCTCTCTCTCTATATATATATATATATATATATATATATATATATATATAAACAACCTGAATTAGAATACAAGATCTCTTAGGCAAAATCAGACTAGAGAAAGGGGTCAGACAAGAAGACAATTTGTTAACTCAATCATTTAATGTGACTCTTGAGCAAGTAATGAGAGAGACTTCGAAAATAAAGGTATTAAAATAAAAAAAGAATATTTATCACATTTATGAATTACCGATTAATTACTACTTATAAGTGAAAAATCCAGAAAAGTTAGAAATGCTACTTGAAACGTCTTCAGAAAAAAATCGAATTGAAAAGAAATATGAAAAAAAAATAAAGTCATATTTAATAGATTTCTAGAGAAATAAAATCTACAGTTAAAAAGTCAATGCTTGAAATAAGTAGATTAAATAAAATACCTAGGAAAAATTATATGATATGATGGTAATCTATGACCAAATATTATATCGAGAATTATGGTTACACGGACAATATTTGAAATAATGAATAATATAATGAAGAGTAAAGTATCAATGAGTTTGAAACGGAAAGTATATAACCAATGGGGCTGTTTACACTAGTATGCATGCATATAGTATTCACGGTGTATTACCGCTCATCTCACACCCTCTTTCCATTAAATTCCCCCACTTAAAAAAAAGTTTTCTGGAAAGAGGATGTGAGACGAGCGGTAATACGTCGTGAATACTGTATGAGTGCATACTAGTGCGAACTAGCCTAACTAACATAATGTATACAACCTACTTCTACTTGTGAATCAGAATTATATATTGTGGAACACTGAACATAAAATTATAACAAAAACTTTTGACAATTCAGCGGAGAATAAAAAAAATAATGTTGGGAATTTTTAAAGGTGATTGGAAAATCCATAAAAGAATACGAGAACAAACAGGAATTATTGATATAATATAACAATTAAAATTGATAAAATGAGAATGAACATAATATATAGTAAAATGAGAAGATAATAGATGGATAAAAACCATTATAGTGGCAATGGATATTAAAAAAATGATATTGGAATCTTATGTATATATATATATTATATATATATATATATATATATATATATATATATATATATATATATAAATATATGTAAAAATATATACAAATTATTAATTCAATTATATGATAAGTATTCATAAAAATAGTATTTCATCCTTTATTTGCGTAAAATTTTTTTTTCGAAAATTTCATGCCATTTTTGGAAAAAAAACAATATACATAAATAATGTTCTCCAATAAGCGTTTTAGAAATTTAATTGGAAATAAAATAAAAAGTATTTAATGAATAAGTTATTTATTTGTTTATTTTTAAGCATATTCTATGGAATTAATGATTCACTTATATGACTACCATGACTTCGCTTGACATAGTGCATTCGTTTAGTCCAGTTTGAGTTACTCTTTCACATAATTGTGGTCCAATTTAATGACTTACACGTTCAATGTTTATTTTTAATGTTTCTCCTTTTTGTGGTTTATCAGCATAAACCAATGATTTTACATAACAAAAAAAATAATCCAATTAAGTTAGATCACATGATCAATTGATGGGTCTAATTTTATGAAATAATGGACTTATTAACATCTTGTTTCAATAAATCTATTGATTTTTTTACAATTTCTAAGTGTTGTCGAAATGTTAAACGATCCATGATAATTTTCCAAACTATACTGAGTTGAAATGTCAAAATGATCTCAAAAAAATCAAACGTGACTGGCACCAGCTGTCAAAATTCTGAATTCTTATTGGAAAACTCTATATATGTAAAAATGTATGTAAATGTACATATATATATATATATATATATATATATATATATATATATATATATATATATATATATATATATATATACAGTAATACCTCGCATAGTACGGCTAATCGATTTCATTGATTTACCGGACTATTTGAAACCGGACTAATCGAAACAACTAAATACAAAAAACGTTAATTGGTTTCAAATAATTTTTTTCCAGTTTTTCAGTAAATAAAACGAGGGTAATATATTCAAATGTTTGTATGTATCAACAAAACAAAATCAGGGGTTTATACATTCATTTTAAATTCATTTTCAGTTAAAATTTAATTATCAAAAAATCAACTTTACTCTAGAGTTATGAATGAAAAACTAATAGAAAAATAAAGACTACAAAACTAAAACTGCGCATGCGATGAGTATAATGTGCGCATGCGCATAATTATTTTTTTGGAAATTTCAAACCGTACTATAGTGAAACCGTTCTAATCAGAGCATTACTATACAAGGTATTCCTGTATATATATATATATATATATATATATATATATATATATATATACATATTAAAACATACTAAATTTATTTTCAATCAATTATATAAATTGCATTTTTTGATTCTATCTTTCCATCCAGCTAGTAGACCCTTAATGTAATATCTAAACGATTTCTCAGTTTTGAATACAAATAACTGGTTAATGTATTTCTTGATATCACAGAGTAAAAATTATCCTGATGGTGCAATTATACATGAAGTCGAATGATTGATTACATTCAAAACGAAGTCCTTTAATTTCCGCTGCGTGTTAATTACAATTTGCGGTAGCACATTATCTTGATAAAATACAATTCTACGCTTATTGGTCAAAGAAGGGCGTTTTGAATTGATGCTTTCAAATTTTTCATTTCAACGTAGTATCATGAAATATTTAGGATCTTATTCATTTTAAGTAACTCATAAAAATCAACTCCTTACAATCCAGTTTTCCACATTTAAATCAACTCCTTTTTTCACATTATTATATAGTATCTATTTCTTATCGCTTGCAACTAAATGATCAAGAATAGGTCATTTTTGATCCAAGCGAACATCACATCCAGACATTCGATCTATATTTTTTTTTCAAAAAAAAAGATGAAATAATCATACATCATATCTTTTGCAAGCGGGCATGTGGTGTTGATTTCGGTATTTTTAATAAACAAACAAATTCAATAACTCCCTACTGTTAAGTTTTAATTATTTCTAAACAAGTTATGTCATCATCAACATTCGATCTTCCAGACTATGTAATAGAGACTGAAATTTTCGATATGAAATCTATCGGAATACATATTTCGGAATCTTTTAGTCACGCCTTACTTTATCAAATTTTTAATATTTTTCAATTGTCAATGTTTTTCAAAGGAGTTACTGGATTTTTTTCTTTTTGAAACTCGTACAATATTATATGATAGAAATGAACTTAATATTAATTTTAAATTTAAATAACCTTTCATAACAACGTTACAAAAAATATAAATGTACGTATGTTGTTTCACTGTTAAGTTATCAACAAATACAACGATTTTATGAGATGGGTGTATTAATAGTATACAATTAATTTAGTAGAACAATAATAAAACGGTACAAATTTTTGGGATAACGAAATAAAATTATATATAAGTAAGTATATTACAAGCTATATAAATAATAATTATTTAATAATACAAAATTTAACAGTAATTTTTTAGTGAAATATTTAATAAATAATTTCATTTTTTGGAGAAAATCTAAAAACAATTATTTATTGAATCTTTTTTAGATTACTGTTTTAATTCAAATCAAAGATGAATTTTCAATACTCTAATATTTCTTTTATGAATCATTATATATTTCTATTTATAATTCCAATTCAAGATATTATTCCCGAAAATCATATCGTTTTTATATATAAAAAATAGATATATTTTGTAAATGTTACATTTTTGATTTTCTACCCATTAATTAAACATCAATAGAAGTTTAATGAACATATATTTTTTTAACTAAATACACACACAAATTCATATATATATATAGGTCAATGCAACAGTTTAATGGAACACAAGGCTAGGTCAATTTCTCTACTCGACGTTTTTATCCTAATATAAATACATAAGAGCTAATCTTGTGTAATGGTGGTCGACGAAGCACTTCAGATAATCAATACAAGTGTGTTACATACATACATATACTCACATACAAGATGTGATGTGCAGTTCAAAGAAAGTGTAAGTCGGCTCTTAAGGATACCAACCCTTTTTTAGACTAACATTTAATAGACCGGATGTTTGCTTATAAAACATTTGAATTCTTTTAACGTAAGCACGTATGTTCTTCATTATCCCTTTTTTATTATAATAGTTATTATAATATATATATTTGTATAAATAAATAAATTTAAAAAGACTTAAGATAGAACAAATAAAATAAAATGAAGAGATTTTTCGAATTCAATCAATACAAAACAACGTTTTGTATTGAAGAATTCCAAATTAAAGAATTATCAAAAAAATATTAATGTGGACGCCAAAATAATACATACTCTGAGGAAAATTTAGACGAAAACCCTGGTATAAATGATCAAAATAATGATTAAAAATTGAGAAATAGAAAAAATGACGAAATACATAAATGGAAATTAAAAACGAATAGGCGTCTAGAAAAGTTATAATATTTTTAAAAAGTTAAAAAATACATAATATTCTTTTTGATATTATAAGTTAAAATAAAATCTACTTCTTAAAAGATCAATGATTTATACGTACCCACTGACGAGAAATTTAAGGTATGTAATCTATAATTAATTGTGAAGATATTTGAAAGCAATGATTCATCGATCGATAATAGAAACAATGTTTCATATTAGAGAAAAAAAATACAAATCTAAATAAAAAATTGTAGAATATAATAAAAATAATAATATTTGTTGAACACAGAAAATATACAAAAAAGCTTTTGAAGTTTATTTATAAATAAAAATAATTTTACTTAAATACACACACACACACACACACACACACATATATATATATATATATATATATATATATATATATAAATTATATTTATAAATAAACGAAATTTATTTTCAATTCATGTAAATCGATTAAACATGAAAGAGAATAACTAATGAACAAAAATAAAATCTACACAAAAACGTTTAACGAATATTTCCCTTTTGAAATATCTATTGTATATTAGATATACTTGTTATCAAATTAGTCCATATATATATATATATATATATATATATATATATATATATATATATATATATATATATAATGCCTGTCATTACAAACGAAAACAAAATTTGTCAAATATTCTGTCGTTCTTTCGTCGCTTGTGAAGTATTTTAGACAACCGACAGCGTCACTGTGGAAGTCGTTGTTGTATTATGTCAAACGTAGTATATTTACAAAGAAGTATAATTAGATGTCAAAACGAAACGAGAAAATAATATCGCTTCAAAATTCATAACAGTTTCAATTAAATCGTCGCCGGGAAAACATAAACAAATTCAAGCAGACGTTATAAAATGGCTAAATAAAACGAAGAAAAATCACACTCGCTTTATATTATTTTCTATTCTCCATTTGTATATACAATAAATACGTCTGTTGGTCGGTTGTTTGTTGGTAATTTGTGCAATATTTTGAATTTTCTTAGAAATATTAAATTTTCCTTCTCTTTCTCTTTCTTTTATATATATATATATATATATATATATATATATATATATATATATATAAAGTTCATTGAGCTTTCATATTAAAGTTCCTTTTAATTATTGATTAAGTATTCAAATTTCAACATAAACACCATCTATCAACTCTAAACCAGAAAATAATATTCAAGATTATGCAATATAAAACTTTTTTTAAAAAAACTACATTTTTATAAACTAAAATTGACAAATATATAAATAACTCATTATCTGACACATTATTGTTAGAACCATTTGCAGATTATTGTTTCTAGTTCACTTATTTTGAAAAATATTTCAAATATAACATAAATATATTATATAATAGTCTCTCTCTCTCTCTCTCAAGAATGTAATAATATAAATAAAGTATTAAATTTTAATTAAATCATTTATTAAATTTTGTAGATATTAACATAATTTTTTCATCTTAGCATGTATGAACTACTAGAAAGGTAATATGTATTATTTTTTAAAAAATATATTTAATATACAGAAACAATAGTTTTATTTCAGAAATTTTTAATATAATGAATATTTAATAAAAGTATTAAGTAAGACTTGAAAATTAAAAAGATCTCTTTTTAAGAAATTCATAAAATTTTCAATTAAATTTCTTGAGCAGATAAACATACCTTTTATATATTTTTTTTAAAAAAACTATGTTCTATAACTTATCAACAGTAAACAAAAGACGATATTAATTAAAAACGGTCTTGTTAATTTTAATTCTCAATTTCAGTTCTTTGAACTTTCTTCGACTATCTTTTTTGCAACATACAATTATTAATTAAATTGTCAATTTTAACGATATTAATTAAGATTGGCAATTAAATAAGAAATATAAATAACGAAGAACAATTAGTGTAGAGTTAATATTATTATCAGAAAAATTTATAACTTTATTTTTTTTAAATAACACAATTTTTTTATTGATTATAATTATATTATTTTGTGATAAATAACTTTTTTAAATTATATATATATATATATATATATATATATATATATATATATATATATATGTATATATATAGAATTTAATTAAATAAGGAAAATGTACTAAAAAAAATATCAATTTATTATGTACAAATTTAATTGATAATCTGCTTTTTTATAAAATATTTTTCTTATATTAAATATTTATCACAATAAATAAATGTATTATTAAATTGACAACGAAATAATTTTATATATAATTTTTTGAAATTTTACAAAAACATCCTTATTATTGTATTTACTTATTTGTTTAAAAAATACGTTATATTATTTTATAACTATCATGCATAAAAACTATTTTCAACATATATTATCTATTATAATCCTTCCCATTTATTATTTTTTTATACTTTAAGGTTGTTTATGAGATTTTTGACTTTTATTGATAATTTTGTGTGAACTTTGTTTATCTCCGTATTTATGTATATTAAAAAAGAAAATAAACATTAAATAAAATCTCTCAAAAACCAAAACGATTAATTCTAAAGAAACTGCAATACTATATATAATATACAACGAAGATACAAAAATTACAAGAATTTAAATGTGCTGGATTGGCCAATATTTTAGTGACCAACTACATATATATTCAATAAATATTTTAAGTGAAATCAGTTTACAATTTGTGGTTATCAATGATATTTATTAATAATCAATATGAAATGTAATAATAATTCAATCCAATCCAATTTTTAAGGTTATATAATTATGAATAAATATTATCTTTACACATACATATACATACATACATATATATATATATATATATATATATATATATATATATATATATATATATATATATACATACATACTCGTCTCTCAATTTACGCGGTATTAATTTACGCGGCATTTTTTATACGCGGTCAGATAGATTTCATTTTATATAATTTTTCATGAAATTTATTATATATCAGAGTGACGCAAATTCTTACTTGAACGTATAAAAGCACAATATAAATATATAAATGGTTGATTGTTTTGAATTGCAGTAGCGATAGTGACACCGAATAAAATTTATCTACTTCTGTTTTCTAAAATGTCGTTATTTTTTTGCTAAGCTATGTGAAATAAATATGTGTTTCTACAACTTTACTAGCTTTTATTTCCAATATTTTTCTATTCTACTGACAGACTCAATTTACGCGATTTTTATTCGCGTAAAACAAATTCACGTGGAACGAATACTCCGCGTAAATTGAGGGACGGGTATATATATATATATATATATATATATAGTAAACTCACTTATCGATTTAACAAAACCATAGTAGTAAGTATTTGCTACATAAGTAATTACATAAATTATACAAACGTCACTACAATAGTTAACAGAAACAGAATAAGTAGTAGACAAAACAGATTAAACAAGCTGTTGCTGGTGGTATTTACTTTTACATAGTCTCATTGTATAAATACAATCAGTAATAGAAAATCGGTAATTACAGATGTAATCGATCGTCTCATTACTGATAAAATAATTAATGTAATTTAGTAGTAAAGAATTTAGGCACGTGTACTTAAAAAGTTTTTAAAATTAAAATGGTTAAAGCTTTAATTGCCAAGTAAAATTAAATTCGTTTATAACATATTTTCATATGCAATTAATTTATATAGTGAATTTTACAATTTTTTGAACTTATAAATTTTAAAATAATATTATTTTTAACAGATTTATTTTAAATTAATAACATAAATTAGATAAGCATTTTAGTTATATAATTGAAGAAGAATATTTTGTAAAATCTATAAATATCTGCTTTTTTAAAAAAGTGAAATAATGTGTTTTTAACCACATTTAATATACAAAATCAAAACAACACTAACTCATTATTATCTACTTTGTTTCAGTATCACACGTACACATTTATTTTATGATTACTAGTAAAATTTTAATTGGTAAAATTATATATAGTTATTTTATAATAATTCATTTTTTATCTTTCACAAATATTCCATAACTTTAATATGTCCTAATAGATATTTTTTTATTTAAATCTTGTTTTAACTATTATATTTTACTACAAATCAAGACTGATTAATTTTATTTACAAGCTTTTTATTTTTACTTACTTTGTTTACAATTCTTCTATATTTTCAATTGAATTGTTCTTTATTTTTTATTTCTTGAAACGAATTTTATATTCATCATTTTACACATTTATTTCAATATATCAGGTGTACAAGTACGATTCCGCCGTTGTTTTACAAACAAAAAAACGTTTATTTTGAAAAAATTGTAAATATTTTTTTATTCAATATAATTTCCATCGTTAGCTACAATATTTTCCCATTTTTTTAATAACTTATGAATTTCTTAAAATTTGTTTTTCTTAATTTAATGCGATCTATCCATCAAACCAATTTTTAACGTCTTATGTGCTGCTTTAAAAGTGAGTGCTCCATCGACTGAAACAAATGAAAATCAGAAGAAGCAACATCTGGTGAATACGTCAGGTGGGGTAAGATTTCCCAGCCAAGTGCCTCTAACGTTTCTTTCACTGGTTTGGTAACGTGTGGTCTAGCGTTATCGTGCAACAAAATCACTTTATTGTGTCTATTGACCCATTCTAGTTGTTTTTATTTCAATGCAAGATTCAAATTGATTAATTGTTGTTGGTAGCGATCAGCAGTAATTGTTTGACCATGTTTCAATAGCTCATAGTACACGACATCTTTCTGATCCAACCAAATACACAACATAACCCTTTTCTCCTGAATATTTAGTTTTGCAGTCGATTTTGATGCTTGGTCTGGATCTACTCATGATTTTTTGCGTTTAGGATTGTCAAAATAAATCCATTTTTCATTCCCAGTGACAATTCGATGTAAAAACGATTTTTTTTGAATCGTGTAAGCAACATTTCACAGTTGTTTTTCTTCTTTCAATATCTATTTCTTTCAGTTAATGTAACACAAATTCTCTTTCTTTTTGAATTTTTCTCATTACATGCGAACAATCAGAAATACTTTGTTGTGTAACACCGAATGCTTCAGCGAACTGTTTTGTGTTTGAGTGTCACATTCATCCAATAATTTCATATTCATATAATTTTTCATCACCAAATTTTTTCGGTGACTTCCCACGTTCCTTATCACTCACACCAAAATCACCACTTTTGAATCATTGAAACCATTCTTTACACGTTCTTTCAGATAAAGCATGTTCATCATAAGCTTTCATAAGTAATCGATAACTCTCAGCAGCTGATTTATTTGAAAAGTAATGAAGTAACATTTCCCGCATATGTTGTTTTGTTGGCACAAAATTCGCTATTTTTAATGAACAAAAAAATTGTTGTTTACATTTCTATCACATATAACAAACTGAATGCTGAAGATTTTTCACAGCACATCAACATACAATAGGTGACAATTGAGTATTTGGTCCTAATGTATAACTACAGCCATCTATTTGTGAACGGCGGAATCATACTTGTACACTAATGCTAATGTTTCTTTTATATATAAACAACTTTTCTATTCCAAATTTATATGTGTATATATATATATATATATATATATATATATATATATATATATATATATATGAATATGTATAAAATAAACTTTTTTTTAAGACTTCCAATTTATTTTGTATTTTGAACTTTTATTACAACATTTTTAACTATAAAATTTTATCGTTATTATTTTATTAAGTAGATATTGTAGTTTATATTCTTTAATTTTTTTCCTCATATTATTCTTAATATCTTTTTATAATTATCGAATTAAAACTAATATTTAAAAACTGTTCAACCCAAATAAATCATTCACTCTCAACATCACAAGATTCTATAAATCAATTATTGTTTAATTTATTTTCTTAGAGACTGATGTGAGTTATGAAACCCTAATCATCGATTATCACCTAGACAAAACATTTGAAGATTAACAAGTGAAGACATCATCCGAAAGACAAATTCGACAACTTAGCAATCCGACGAACAATGAGCGACGAGTCATGAACAATCATCGATTATCACCTAGACGAAATATTTGAAGTGAAGACATAATCCGAAGAACAAATGTGTCCACTTAGCAATCCGACGGACAATGAGTGACGGACAATTTGTTGATATAGCAAATTATCACCACCTACACGTATCCGACGGACAACAACAGGATGCAGACCAGATAACAAATAAATATATAAGCTTTGTAGAAATTAATTTGTATTCGGTATTATTATTATTGTATTCAAAGAATCATTTAATAAATTCCACTTGTGATTTTTTTTTCTTTCGTATCACCGAAACCAAAACTTGTGCATTTCTATGGATATGCTACTATAGTTAAAATGCTACAATGTAGAATTTTTATAATGTAGTGCTATAATAGTGATGATATATTCATTGATACTCTTACCAATTTCTAAACGAATAAAGTGAACAATAATTTATTATTGAATACTTTTATAAAATCATGTTACGTAGAAGATAAATGATTTATTTGTAATAAAATCAAACTTATATCAAAATTTAAAGTCAAATTTTAGTATCAGAACAAATAATAATTAAAAAAAAAATTAAGGATTGTGATCTTTAAAATTTAACTTAAAATTAATGAATTTTATTAAAAAGTATAAAATATGAAAATTAAATATATAAAATATAAAATTAGTATTACAATTATGATTTCAACACCTTGTTTGTGTAACTTCAAATAAAAAATTGAAATTTAATTGCTTTTTTAAAACTTCCTTATCAGTTGTTGAAGTTGAGTTTTTTTTAAGAAAATTACATATCTATTAAATAAATAAAAGTTTCTCATTATTTATGTTATTTTTAAAAGTCACATAAAAAAATGTATTAGACCACCAAACTTATTTATAAATTTATCGTTCTATTGGTCATTTTTTTAAATATTTAACTTAATTTTATATTCATATATCTTTCGCATGATAGATAATGATATCATATCACTAGGCTACCGGTTGGCAACTTTTTTAACCTATAAAGAACAAAAAGTAATTAATATGAATATTAAACAAATATTGCTTAAAAATATTTACAGATTAATATTTATGTTATTAGATCGAACTATCTTAAAAGATAAAAAGTTTGTAACCTGATTGTTATGCTAAAACGAAGTTAATGTAAATATTTTTAATTTTTTTTTTTTTGCTATAAATGTTCTACTTTTCGAGAACATTTGTAATGATTCAAATATGACCAAGAGAAATGAATTTTACTACAATTTAACCTTTGATTTATGTTTTCATTCCAATAATTATTTATTCTTGTTCTTAGAAATAAATTTTGAACTAACCATTAAAATAAAAATATATTTCTATAAACGATTTACAAAAAGGTTTTTTCTTTACATTATTTTTATTGTACTTTTATTTTTATAAAATTTTTAAATTAAAAGTATTTTTTATTAAAAAAATACTATCGTAATAAATTAATTAATTTGTTTTTTTTAAGAAAAAAACTTTATTATAAAACATTTATTCAAATCATTTTATTTTTTTAATTGTCTATTTAATAAGTATTTATATGACACTATTTGTTTTCATCCTATTGAAAATTCAATAACACAAAAGAATCACTCATCCTTGACATCACAAGATTTTTTAAATATGTTCAAAATTACTTTTTATTTAATTTGTTCGCTTAGAAATTAATGAGTATTTCGAAATTAAAATCATTAGAGCATTGTACAAAATTATAAAATCTGATTTGATTATGATTTTTATGTAGTGCTCTAAGAATGATGGAATGGTCATTGAAATGTATATCAGCTTATGAGCGAATACAGTTAATAATAAGTGATTATTGGAAATTTTGGATATTTTGTGGTATTAGATGTAAGTGATCTTGATTATCTGTGTTATTTGAGTACAATTTTTTTATGTGATTTTTAATTGTCAATCCCAATTTTTTCGTTCATTATTTTGTACTTCACTATTTATGACATATTTTAATTACTGAATAATTTTCATTTTTATTGATAATGAAAATCCTTAAATTATTATGAACAACAATATAACGCTTTTTCTTTCACATGTATTCGGTAACTTTTTCCTATTTAATTACGAAAATTCTTATTTTAAAGTGTTAAAATCATTTTTTCTTAAATATATTATATAATTTTTGTTGAACATAATAAAGTTTTAACTCCTTCGTTGAATTTTTTCAAAATGTGTAATTTTTAATTTAACACATTTATTTATAAATTAATATATACTTACGTATATATGTATATACAGATCGAATTGAAACATAATAAACTTCAAAAGAACGAAAAGTTATGTTAAGAAAATAGAGATTCTGTCGCCTGTGGGTTCTTAACAGAATTGTTAGTTCCACTTCGTTTTCAGGCATACACCCTGCTCTTGTACCGGATAAGGAGATAACTAACATTGCTCGGCGCACGAGGTGACACGTCTTCCAGCCTTACGCACAACTCTACTTACACATATACGTACAAATGTATACATATTCAAGACTCACACTTGAAGACGATAATGTTTATTTTGAACTACCGCACGCCGAATTATAACTGCTGATACCTTCGTTGGCACAAGATGTATACATTATCACAAACACACTTTACTCACACAAATACAAACATATACATGCATATATATATATATATATATATATATATATATATATATATATATATATATATATATATATACATTTGTGAGGCTAGAGAGTATATTAATGTCTTACGTCGGTGCTAAATTGTAAAAGATCTTAGTCAAACGTTTCACTCTAACCGATACGCAGTTATGGTTATTTACGACACTAATAGGGTCAAATGGCAAAGGATGGTGAGTTCATTACCTCATGTTACATTTAGTATAATCAACATTACAAGATATGTGCAATTTAAACGAGGCTGAAATCTGTTGTTAGAGTTTCTATCTACTGGGAAAGCAATGTGGATGTTTGTGTATATTTTTTTGTAAATAATAAAATTGCGCTATAGAAGGGTAATAAAGCACTTTTTTGATTCATTTATTTGTTGTATCTGTTTTTTTTAATTTCAGGATTCAGTATTAAACGTGTTTAAATATACTTTCTACAATTATGAGTATGGGTATATAAAAGAGAAACGTGCTTTATGTGAAACGTTATACGTGTGTTTATTCGACCCTTTTTATTTAAATACTTGGTATAATTGTATACTCTGAGATACTAAAGAGATTATTATTATATTTTTTTCTCTTTGAAATGTCCGTCTATTTACATAACATTGACTGTAGGCCGTACACTTTTAACTCATATTAAACGCGTTTGAATTATCGGTGTCTCAAAATTATATTATTTTTCTAAATAAACTGAAATAAATTTGAAATCATTTTCTATCTAAATAGAAAAATGATATTCATTAATATTTAAAATAATATAATCCGTACGAAAAATATGTTTTTTTTATTAAATCTAAAACATTAGTTTATAAAAAAATATTTGTTATATAAATATTAATTTACATAATAAATATAAAACGTTATTATTCAAAATTTATAATATATACATATAAATAAATAAATAAACATAAACAAAGTATTATTTAATTCAATTTATTTTCATGTATCTAGGTTACACTATGTTGAGTTTTGTAAATAAAATGAAAAGATTTTATTATATGTTACAGAATAATGAGTTTTCGAAATAATTTTACATTAAATTATTATCAATTTACAAAATTGTTTTTTTTATTTCATTATGAGTTGTTCGAAACATTTTATTATAAAATTAATGTTTGTATATAATATTAAATTTCAAAATTGATATAATTAATAAATTAAATAACAGTTTATGAAAATACATTTTGGTTGATTTAAATTTTAATTAATAATTATATCCAAATATATTTCAAAATTACTTAAAATAGTGTAACAGATTATTTTATTCATAATGAATAACATATTCCAAGGTGTGTGTGTCGCATACGTATTTATTTAAGTCATTTAATTTTTTATTATTAAATGTAAACATGAAAATGTAGAGGCATCCAAATGTGACGCCTAGATTTGTGTTTTATTAAAAAGAAACATGCATATAGATAATACAAATAGTTTTTCATTTCAATATTACAAAATTATAATCACTTATTTGTCAATATAAATTTCTATTGCCTTGCAATCACTTCCAAATCGTGGAGATTTCATAATTCAATTCTATAATAACAAAATGGTTATCAAAATGCTCTTCAGTGAATGAAATAAACAATAGTTGATTTTTGAACACTTTTATAAAATCTTTTTTTGTTTACTTGAATGATTTATTTATGTTAAAGTTAATTTACCTTAAAATGAAAACAAATAGTATTTTTTATTATAAAAAAAACAATAAATAAATTTGATTAGAACCTCAATTATATAATAATAATAACTTAATAATTATTTATCTTAAAATTATGAAGAATTAACTCTAGTAAAAATGAATTATCATTCCAACAATACAAGATATTATAAAAGTGTTCAATAATTATCTATTGTTTACTTTATTTGTTTATAAGGTGATTAGCATTTCAAAAGCAATGTCGTCAATGTCAGAGTGCTGCATTATAAAATCTGAATTTTATAATGAAGGACTCTATCGTTGATGGTATTGCCATTTTTAGAAGTATTGAACATTTTTACAATATTTTATTGTATTAGAATGATAACTCATGTGTGTTTGTGTTGTAGTGTAATATTTAAACACAGAGTATTTGGTTTTTTTTAAAAAAAAGATTATCATTTCTATATTTGTACATAATCTAAATTCTTAGTTGAAAAATTAAGGAATGAATAAATATATTTCGATAAATTTTAATTTTACTAATAAAAAAGTAGACTCATAAAATTAATCTAAAGAAAAAAATATTTTTTATATTGAAAAAATACAAGTCCATATATTTTTAAATTATTATATACTATTATAGTATAAAAATATTTTAATAACATTTAAAATAAATCATAAATTTTATTTATCGTATATTTATATGAACGTGATTTTAATTTACAATAATAATTATGGTAAATAAACTGAGGGAAATTAATTAAAACCTACGTTGTTAAATATATTTTATAATAATATTTATATTTATTTTGTACAATATTTATTTAAAATTTTCTCATAAATTAATTAATCAATGACTTCCATTCAACAAAAAATATTTATTATTTTTTGTGGCAACTCTCAATTTATTTTTAAAATTTAGGTTTTTTGGAAAAAATATTTTACAAAATAAAGACTACTCACTGAAATAAACATTATTAATTATCGAATTGATTGTTTAATAATAAAAAAGTATAGTATTAAATTTTGATTAAAATATAAATTAATTATCTTAATTCTTTATTATATTTTCTTGAGGATACTGAATAAAATTTCATGTAATTTTTCAAACCGTTTCAAATAATTTGGTTGTAAAAATTGTAATTAAAATATTTTAAAAAAGGTTTGAAACTTATTTAATGATATTCATATTTTTTTACTTGTTTGCTAAAAATATTTGCAACAGTTTTTATTATTGTTGAATCTAATAAAAGTTTTAATGTCTCATATTCCCTTATAATATTAAGTATTTAATTTTTTAGCTAGTTAATACTTGAAAATAAGTGAAAATAATTATTTTTCAATTTCATTCTTAATTAATTTTATATTTATGTATAAAAATAAATCATAACAATTATTTCAGTTTTTTAACAGTGAATTAAGATAGAAGCATAAAAATATCTACTTTTTTATTCATATAAAAATTAGAGATTAACAAGAGCTCTCTATACTTCAATATAAAATATGTAATCTTTTAAATAATAATGACATCCAGCTTTTTTTTAAAAAAAATATGTATATTTTTGAGGAACAAGCTGATGTTCTGAATAATTTATAATAATATTTATTTTGAAACTTTGACAGCATGTTTTACAAAAAGATAAAAGTTAAGTTGTTTGTAAATTACATATATTAAGTTGTTTATAAATCGATGAATATTTTAACCGAATTATCTCATCTTCAGTTCTTACTGATATTCCAAACAAACTAACATCATTCAAAAACCTTCCACCAATCTCGCTTGCATATTGATGTCTTTTCTTCGTAAACAGTTTGACTTTACAAACAAGACATACTTAAAAATATCCTAAGATAAACGACATCAGCGCGACGACGTCGATAAAACTGTACCATTTCTTGTGACGGGACGACGCGGTAACGTCGCAAATCCGTTGTTTACGCGCGCGTTCGCATCCCACACACTGATTGGAAACTCGCTACTAACGGCTTTTTGATCTTGAAACTTTTTTCTTTGATCTGTTCCTCGACATGTCGTCAATAATGTTAACGCTTAGGTAAGTGAATCGTTCTCCGACGATGTTGTTTTCGCGCTAAGTGGACATATTATCTTTATCGTACGAAGATGAATCACACAATCGGGTATTTTATCTTATCGTAAACAAAAAAGTTAACGTCGATGTCGCTAATTTGTTTCCGCTTTCGTTTAATTTATGTAAAACGTTTGTCGCACATTTATTAAAAGTTCAAGAGCGATGAAAGTTATTGCTCTTTATTAGAATTTATAAATCGTTTGTTTACACACTAAGCTTTTTTAACCCTAAGTAATAAGTCAATAAACGGAAAAACTTTTGATAAGTTTTAAAATTTATATAATCAAATAGATATTTAATACGGTTCGATAATTAAAAATTATAACAAGCAAGTAAACAATTTTTAAACATTTTATAACGAAGACAGAACTTGAAAACTTTGTTTTAATTGCATTAATTTTTAAGTTATTTTTTTCAATTTTTATATTACCTAACAGAAATTTCCAAAAGCATTAGAAACGTTATTTTTAAAAACAATTAAAAAAATAATATTTTTTTTAAATTAATTGATTATATACAGGAGTGTCTAGAGAAAAAAGACAATATTTTTTAAACAATTCATAAGTAGTGTTAAAGATTTATCATATAATTAAACTTTGACAGTTATCTAAGAATTAGGATTTTGCTATGAATCGCTTAATTTATCAGTTTTAATGTACACACCTTAGTGAATGGTCATAATAATGAATATATGGTATAAAAAAATGACAAGAGAAATAAAAATATTGATGTTTTCTACACGAAAACCATTCAGTAATGAATTAAACATTAGTAATATGAATGGAATATAAAAAAATATGAAAAAAATATTCAGATCAAACTTTTTCAAGAAAACAATCATTTACTTAAATTTCAAATATTTTAAATGTAGTGTAAATGCATTTATAAATATTTCCTTTTAGAAAAGTGATTTGATGTTTTTAGTGATTTTGATTATTATAATAGTTCTTTTAAATTTCAAGTTTATAAGAATCAATTCATATATAACTTCATAATGCACACACACACACACATACACACACACACACACATATATATATATATATATATATATATATATATATATACATTTATAAAGATGTTTTTTAGGATAGATAGAACTTTTGATAGGAATTCAATTTAAAGTTCTATCATGCTTAAAAATACCTATATATATATATATATATATATATATATATATATATATATATATATATATTACATTTGTAATTAAATTTTTTGCTCATTTACAGATTAATTTCATCATCTTATTTTTATTGTCAATACATTTACCTCTCTTCAATTTTTGTAATCAAATTACTATCACGTTTACGTTATAAAGTGATTAAGAATTCTGTTCGCACTTCAAAATTCTTATTCGACAAATATTCGCTAAATCATAAAACGCTGTGATCTATACAACACGGCAATTCAACGCCATTAATAAAGTTACTCTTTGAGAAGGGGTGAGCGAACGCAGCTAAGAGGATACACTTCGTTTTAGTTTATGAATCTAATATCCTTTGTGTGATGCGACAGATACGGCATATGGCAACATATTCACCGATTATCTCTCACAGTCAGAAATGTCATTTAGTACGTCAGATTACCTCGACATAATTTAATATCAAAACTCGTATATGATGTCGTTCCTGATACCACACCGCTCCACGTCCCGTTGTTACGGTAAGCTAAAAAATAACCAAAGCGTGCAATGTTAATTATAACGGTTCTGCGTTACGAAACGCGCGCCGCGAAACAAAACGGGAAAATAATCGAGTTATATATTTCAGCGTTTTTATTGCTCGCAAAACGAAATTTCGAACTGGGGATACGTTTGCTTCAGGTTTCGGTTGTGCTTACGCGCGCATAAACTTTACACAGCTACGATTACACTCTGGCGAATATCGTTTTTATACTTTGCTCGATATTTATCGCTCTTTATGTTTCTCGTTCTATTTTCAAATATATATATATATATGTATATACATGAGGCGGATCTAGAAAAAAATAACCGATTGGATGTAAAAAAAATAATTTTTAAAATATGCTTAATTTAGATAGAAAAAATAGTATAGTGAATATTGTGAATTCATTAAAGTGTTTTTTTATATAATAACTATATAAATTAAGACATTTATCGTATCATGAGACTAATTTTGAATTTTTTTATCAAACACGGTCACTGCCAAATCCTTCATCTAATACTACACAATATATTTTGCCTCCTGATAACTTCTCAGAATCTAACTGTTCAAAAATCTTTTAAGATAAAAAAGAAATCATAATCACTAGGGGAAATATTGATACTATATGGAGGACTCTCGAAAATGTCCCATCCGAACTATATACGTCCACGCATTGTCATATAATAAAAAAATTCCATTATTTAATAGCCCACATAAATGGTTCTGAAATGTCTATTATAATTTCTTGAGTATTTTTCAGTACGACTCGGAATTAATGACTGTCCCTCATAACAAAAAATCCACGAGAAGGACAACACCTTTACGATCCAAAAAAGACTTGTCTATTATTTTTTTAATTGACTATCTCTTAAACATTTTCTGGTGTTATATGGGTAGTCCAAGTTTTATTTCTACTCACAAAATAATTAATAAACTTACCAATGTCGTTTATGATAACGCATCATGAACTACAGTGCTGTTATGTTTTTTCACAAGTGATATGGTTTTGGATGTTTGTATTCATTTTAGAAAAATACAAAAAAATGGAGGAAAAAAATAAAAAAAGAACAAAAGCATATATTTACTTTAATAAATGCATAAAAAAAGATTAACTTTAACAGGAAGCACTAAGTGTTGCTTACATGGTCGTATGCACACACAGTCGGTTCTTACTTCCTAATCGCACCTTGTATATATACGAGGGTCGTTTGATAAGTGTGGTAAAAAAGTAAGAAAAACTAAATTGAAAAATATAATTAAATTAAACAATAAATAAATTTACCATACTTATCAAACGACCCTCGTATATATAAATATATATATATATATATATATATATATACATATATGTGTGTGTCTGTGTGAGTAATATGTATATATATATATATATATATATATATATATATAAGGTTTTCCAATAAAAATGTCAGAAATTTGACAACTGGTGGCAGCCATATTTGAAATTTTTTTCAAGCTCATTTTGACATTTTAACTCAGTATAGTTTTGTAAATTATTATGGAACGTTTAACATTTCAGCAACACTTAGAAATTATAAAATCTTCAATACAATTATTAAAATAATAATTTAATGGTCCATTATTTCACAAAATGAAGCCATCAATTCGCCAACAATATCATGTGATCTAACACCATTGGATTATTTTCTGTGGGGTTATGCAAAATCATTGGTTTATGTTGATAAATCACAAACAACAGAAGCATTCAAAATTAACATTGAACAAGTATTTCATGAAATTGGATCACAATTATGTAAAACAGAGTAACTAAAAATTGGACTAATCGAATACACTATGTCATGCGAAGTCGTGGTGGTCATATGAGTGAAATTTTATCCTTTCCTTAATAGCATAGAATATACTTAAAAATAAAATAAAGAAATAAGTAACTAATTAATTAGATATTTTTTATTTTATTTCGATGTAAACTTCTGAAGTCTTATTGGATAACCCTAAATATATATATATATATATATATATATATATATATATATATATATATAACAAAAACCCCAAAAAATAAAACGTATTAATAACGACGTGTAAGTATCAACACTGTATTATATTGTACTTTAAACTTAGTAAATTATTTACAAGGACATATATTTGAACCTGCTTAAAAATAAATACAGGTCCTGACATTTATGCACTCAGGAAGTGACATGTAATTTAGTAAAAGTAGGTGTACAACATCATCCAAACAATATGCTAACAATATAATTTCTCATAAAATTCATTCCTTCCCTACTTCCATTTACCAAAAATGTCGTAAAATATTAAATTTCACCGCACAAACGGCGATATTATCATTTTTTTTGGAAAAATTATGAATTTTATTAAATATATTTTTTAAGATAAAATTTATATTGAGTATATTAAATTAAAGAAATAGAAACAAACGTTTTTTTTTATAATAATAAGAAAATGTTTTTACATGAGTAATAAAAATAATAATATGCATGTTTAGAATAAATCATTTCTTTGACAATAATTTATTTTTAAAGAAAATTGTGATTTATTGCCTATCTTACATTTTAGTATTTTATTTAAGGAAAATATAAAATAAGAAATAGTTTTAGATATTTCTAAGAATTTTATTGGTAAATATAAATACTTTTTTTAGTATATTACAGATATCTTATTGAGCAATTTTTTTTATTATACAATAACTTTCATACTTCTTTCTACGAAAGTCGTTTATTTTACATCAAAGCAAAGGGAGAAATAAATATTTAATAAAATATAGAATTTTACAAAACTAAAACCAAAGCAAACAAGTAAGTTCAATAAATAAATTATGAGACTCCATTCTACGTATTTAGATACGCCTCATCGTCCAACACTAATTATATATGTACAAGAAAAATATTTTAAATTTACATAACAGCATACTTTAAAATATATACTATTATACTACAAAAAAGTAACATTAAATATTTACATTTTATGAGAAAGATCAAACAAAACGTCTAGTTTTTTCGTATGTCTTCCTTAGATTTCTGATTAAATAACAAAACTGATAAATTGAAAAAAAATATAAGGATAAATGTTCGCATAAGGATTATACACTTAAGAAAAAAGACTAAAACAGCAATTTAAATCACGTTATTTAGTCAAGTAAAAATCCTCTCGAAAATATTTCAAAGTTCTGCTAGTCAAATATCGTACAAAAGCTCTAATCGAGACTATGAATATTATTTCACGTTTTCGTACAATTGTAACTAACAACTAAACGAACAAGATTATTTGTGTAACAAAATTGCAAGGGTAGATACTTATCTCTGAATAGACACCATAGCTGTGTCGGTATTTTATAGAGCTACATATAAGATTTATAAAAGTACCTAAAAGCTACCTAATGATGAGTCAAGAAATCGAATTAATAATAACAAAAAGTATTTCAAGAAAAAAATCCTAACCTTATAATTTAGAAATACTTTTCAGATAAAAGCTAACTAAAAGTATTATAACTGCCAAATCAATAATTATTAATTATTGTTAATCATAATTATTATCCACTATAGGCAATGCCATGCCAATGCAGTCATATTCTCTCGTTTATCCTTTAGAGTGCCGAGAAGCGTTATAGTGCTCCTCCCGTCTTTCGCCAAAAGTGGCGGGAGCGCTATCGCGCTCTTCATATATTTTGTTCAATATTTTTTTCTAATAATATTTTATAATAGAATCAGCAAAGAATATATTTAAAAGATGAAAACAAATATAATAAAGGTTTTCTTGAGTTTTTGAGTATGTAACTTTATTTAATTGCGACTCATAATTTTTTTTCCCAAACTACTGCAAAATCAGGAAAAATACCTTGGCAATTTTAGCATAGCTCCTAATAAATTGGTTGGCACTCAAAGGATTAAAGCAATTTTTATTATTTCTTCATAGAATTCAAAATTTTGTCTCCTTGATTTTTCTTAGGGATGTTATTTTTGACTGTCCTGCCATTTTTTATCTAAAATTTTAACCTTTAAATTATTCATTAGGATATTATTACATCTTATCAGGTGTTCCACAAGTTTAATTTTTCTTTTTCTGTATATATATATATATATATATATATATATATATATATATATATTAAGACATATTTTTTTCCACTATTTACTTAGAACCTGTGGAAAATTCGCTTTCATGCAACCAGACTATTATATCAAAGTCACAAGATATTGAAAAAGTGTTCAATAATTATTTATTGTACACTTTCTTTATTTATAAGCTGATGCTTATTTCGACAACAATGTCATCAACAATAAAGCGCTACATTATAATTTTTTTCTCATATATTTTCTACAGTAGTTGAGTATCACATTTTTATTTGTTTAAATTGCTCTCATTAACATTCTTCATGTCCATATTTCTTCTGTTTCTAATCTATTTCTATTTTTCTTACTCATATTTTAACTTTCCTTTTCATATGTAAATACACCAGACCACAGTTTTTACAAATGATTTCCTAGTATTTATCAATATGTGTTTCTTGTTCTGTAAATCTAGCTTTACCAAATGTATTACCTTCTTTATCTCTTTCAAGTTTCTACTACTATTAGAGGGCAAGGCTAGGGAACAAAATTCCTCAAAATGTTTAATTTTTACACCTCTCTTTTTAATTTTACTTTTATTTTTTCTTTTATGCCAACCTATTTTTATATATGTTGTCAATTTGAAATAATTTAATGCATTCATTAAATTTTTTATATTTTGATCAATTATTTGTTAAATCTAATAAAATAACGACATAATCTAAAAATTTTATACTGTAGTTATGTTCGTTATTTACTTCAATTTTTTTTGAGTTATTAATATTTGCCAATAATACATAACCAATTATTCTTCATAGCTAATATACAAATACGTGTTGTTATTGTTTATGTATGTATATATGTGTGTATATATATATATATATATATATATATAAAAACATAAACTGTGTACTTATATACATATTTATATCGTCGGTCTCTTTGAAAGAACAATTACTTCAACTATATTTAACACGCAGTGGAGTATTACTCTGTAACCTTAACATCTAAGAAAGTGAGGCTCACGAAAAGGTAAGTGGTATAATGAAGCAATCCGCGTAACGATAATGTAGTACATAAGACGACCAGTTCAAATACATACATAAACACGTTTCCCCCATCAATTCCGTAAGTGATATACTCTTATGTCTATTTCGGTGTCTACGACTGTCTTCTACTATACACTACGAACGTTGTAGTGACTATGAATGTATGGATGTTCGTACCCTCATTCCGAACTGTTACGACTAACCATAATGTGAGCATTGCCAGGTCAAAAGTCAGATAAAACATACACTTGAGATGATCTCTGCAGGCAATTATATCAGAAAATTGAATTGTTTACAGTGCATGCAATCTACACTCATATATTCAGAAATATACAATGTCAGACGCAAACAGTTCAATTAGGAGGAATTGAAATAATCCAACCGTTAATAGATAAGAAAAAAAATACAAAATTAAAAGTAAAATATCGACTTATGCATTTTTTCCAAATAAAATAACTAATTATTCTGCATCTTTTCTGATACGAAATCATATTTTAATATTACTGATACCTAATTTACTAATAATTCTATATCGTTAAAATAAACACTTGATTTTTGTTGGTTTCAATTTACACTTAGTTGTCTTAATGTAACTTATATATATATATATATATATATATATATATATATATATATATATTTAAATATATATGTATGTGTGAATTTAGATAAAATTTATCTATTATTTTTCGTATATTATAAAATCCTGCAAAATTATTGTTGATTTGAAATTTCCAAATACTCAAAAAACTAGTATATCTTTTAGTACTGCGAAAAATTCACTTTAACACAAATAAATTCTTCCTCTCAACACCATAAAATTTTATAAAACTGTCCAGTAATTGCTTATTATTTATTTTATTTTCTATAAAGATCATGCATATTTTGATGATCAACGTTTTTATTTAACAACTTAATAAAATTTTATGATATCAAGGGAGATATTTACATATGTATATAAAAGTGAATTAACTACATGCCAAATCAATTGTAGCGGAGTCCAACTTTTAACAATCTAAAAAAAGACTTACAGATGCACAATCTCTCTCTAATCTTCTCAATCGATACTAGGGTATTAATTAATAGTAAATTTCGAATATAATCATCAAATAAAGAAATTTGTTCAAAATTTTAGCCACATTTGTATTTTGTAAGCCATCATTTGAGATTTTACATAATTATTGTATCTTTTTTTTTCAGTTCACAAATCATTTTTGGAATTTTTGAAATATATTAATTCTTTGCGAATTTCAATTATATAAATTAGGCAGAAAATATAATTCTTCTATGCTCATTTTCTTTATTTAATAATTCATAAAAAAATCATTACAAATAAATCAATATTTAATTTAAAAAACAACAGTTTACATACATAATGTCTAAAACAATCTATTTATTTTGAACACAAATAAATCACTCTCCTCGACATCATGTAATTTTATTTAAAAAAAATTAATAACTTATTGTTGTGTATTTTAGTCGCTGTTGTCTATTTCAACAAAGATACCATCATCCTTAGACTAATGATTTACTAAATCTAATTTTATTATAAAATCAGATTTTATAATACAGCCCTGTAACGATGATAAAATGACTATAAAATTATACACTAACTAATAAATAACAATAAATGATTATTAGGCAATTAAAAAAATTGTCATGTTGGGGTAAGTAATTCATTGATAATAAGACATTTTTATTTATAAAAAATATTACCATAATTAAACAACTAATTTCGATACCTGAAAATAATTAATTTCTGCAATAGTAGGATTATATTTATCAGAAATATATATTCATGTTTAAAAGTAATATCTATTATAATAAATATAATAATTTTTTAACTCATTCGATATTGTTATTGCAAACGGATATTTTATTTCCAGAATATATTTAAATAAATATTATAGACATATAATATATTTTTCTTAGTAAAACATTTTGTAGAAATTGAGATGAAAATTTATTAAATACCACTTTATTGAATTTTTTTCGTCATTTATTTTTATTTTGATAAATATCAATGTTATTTTCCGCGTTCATAAAACGGAAGAATAATTTAAATTACTCTCTTCAAAGTATTTTAATAACAACTCTCTCTTAGATAGTAATATTAAATTCCATTATATTATTATATTTAAAATTCCTAGCATATATTTATAGAACCTTTATAAAAATATTTTTATCTGAGATCATTATCTTTTTTGATATTATATACATATATATATATATATATATATATATATATATATATATATATTTATATATATTCACAGTAATACTTCGTTTAGTCCGGCTTCGATTGGTATAGTTTCACTATAGTCCGATTTGAAATTTCCCCAAAAAAATTTTTACTTGAAAAAAATCCTACTAAAAAGTTTTTCTTGAAAAAAATACCAAAAAATTAATACATAAAATTATTTTTGACAAATTTTCAAGTTTTCCCCTTTATTATGAAAACATAATAAAAAAGAAAACCGAAATTGTATATGCACAATATGCGCAACGCATGCGTAATTCTCGTTTTGTGGTCTTTTTTTATTAGTATTCGATTTGAAACTGTAGAATAAAGTAGATTTTTTGATAATTAAATTTTAATAACCCATTTGAAAATGAATGTAAAAAACCCTGATTTTGTTTTGTTGATACATACAAACATTTGAATATATTACCCTCGTTTTATTTACTGAAAGGAAAAAAAATGTTTGGAATCAATTAACGTTTTTTGTATTTACTTTATGTTTCGATTACTCCGGTTTTAAATAGCCCGGCAAATCAGTGGAACCGATTAGCCGGACTATGCGAGGTATTCCTGTATATATAAATTGTCACGATTTCAAACTTAACTAACAAAACTGAATAACTCATCTTAAGAATTAAAATGTACAATATTTCAGTGGACAACATAATTAAAAAATTAAATCAATAAATCTTTAATGTGATTATATTTATGTTTTTTTTTAGAAAAAAATATTTTTATTCATATTATTCAAAGCGTTATTAGTTGGATTTCTAATAGGTATCTTAAATAATTATTAGGTTCTGAAGCAAGACTGAAAAATAATCACTTGACGTTGAAATTGTTAAATTATCTTAAATATATTTTCTGTGGAAAGTTGTTAATACTTTAATTAATTAAGCTTTCAAAAAACATTCATTCAATTCGAAATTTCAAAAATTGTACTTCGTCATTTCATAAAGTTGACACTTTATTGATCGTATCTACTGACCTCGTTTTATTTCCTCTATTGTTTCCGTTAATAAATAATTGTTATTTAAAGTCATAATTTTCTCAGATATACAATTTTAAAATAAAGTAATTAAATTGTATTTAAATATACATTTAAATTAATGCTTGAAAATAAACGTTTATTAAAAAAAAATATCACAGCAAATTTATTCATTAGTAACAACGAGAGTATATTATTTGATTATAATTTCTCTTTTTATACTGACCATTATTTTTTTATTATAAATGTTAAATACATTTTAATTTCATACACGAATTAAAATATTATATAAATTCAATTTGTTTTCGAATTTTTAACTTTTTATAAAAGAGACTCAATTTTAAAATAGGGTTTTCAAGTTGACGAAATTTTTGTTTGACTGGTACTAGAATCAGGAATAAGTAGCAAAAAAATTAAAAAACAATAAAATATTCAAATTGTCATAACTTTTCTTTTGAAAAATGCATCTAATTGTTTATGTTTTCATTTCTTACAAATTATAATACACATTTTAATAACAATTTTTTATTAAAACAGTTACAATATTTTTTAATATCAAATGTTATGTTGGTAATTAATAAAAAATATCAGTTAATTTTCGACATCAATTTCTTGTTTACAGAAATTTTCAAACTTGCAAAAAACACTATTTAGATTCGACGTTTAATATACAATAGTAAGATGTCAGAGCCAAAATTTCATAAAATCAATAATGTGCATGCCAAGAAACATTTATATACCGAATAATTAATTTTAAGTTTGATAACTTTTGATGACCTAAATTTATAATTAAATTTAAATTATGACATACTAAAACCGTAATAATAAATAGTAAACTATTGAAAATAAACAATAATTTTAAACTTTCATTAGCAGTATAAATATAGATTAAATTTATAAATAAACAATAATTGTTTATTTATAATTTTTATATAATATAACTAAAAATATTTCTCAATAAAGTCGATTCTTCGTTTACTTAATAATTTGTTATTATAGAAAGTAGTATAAGTCCACTTGTAGCTAAAAAATCAGTTATTTTCTTAAACAGTTTTATTAATTATTATTACATAATAAAATTTACCAAGTTTATAGTTTTGAAAAAATAACTCGAATTTATTAACGTTTGCAAATATTTTTTAGTTAATTAAAACTCAAACCTTGAAATTTCTCAATATATGAATAAATGGACTTATACTACTTTAAAAAAAAACATTCTTGAAATAACATTTTACAGATAAATTTGTTTTGATTAATTTATGAGAATATTGTACACCATTGACTGTGTTATTATAAATATAAAAAGATGACATCTATGCCTCACTAAAACTATCATTAATTCATTTTTTCCAAAAATGGACTTAAACCAGTTTCAAAACCAACAGCTTATATATTTTTATTTTAAGAAATATATCTATTAACTTTTAATTTCCTTTAAAATATTCAATATAAAAAAACTGTAAATTTAGATTTCGTCAAATTCATAATCTACAAGTATAATGAAAACTAATTAAATATAAATTAATAGCATAACATTGTATTTATTGACAAACAAAAGTTTAAAATAAATATTTGATATAAACATAATAATGTCCAATGTTTTATCATAGTATTCATTTATCTAGTTTACTGAAAATAAACGAATACGAATGTATTAAGATAAATATTATTCAAGTAGAATACAATAGTAGATCGATGAAGATAATTTATTAAACAACTGATTAATATCATTCACAATTTCCTTTCAGCACGAATATAAAAATAAGAACGTGATATCATGGTTAAGATTATATAAAAATGCACAGATATATTTTTTAATTTAGGAAATTGGTTACGAACACGGAACGATATTCTATTCCGGTAATGAAAATATTTAACTAGAAACCAAATTCAAATCTTATCATATATATATATATATATATATATATATATATATATATATATATATATATACACGTGTATATTTCTATGAACGTGTGTATAAATATCAGTATAGGTAAGATTGCATGCAATGATAAAAAATTTTGATACAGGGTAAATAATATATCACTTTAGTGTAAATATCCGCGTTAAGCCATTTTCTCACTTCATCAGCAACACAAAACATAATAAATTTGATAACTTAATTCTCTTATGCTATGTACGTATTAACCCTGTAGTTCTTATATACAATAAACATACACACACACACACACACACATATATATATATATATATATGTGTATATATATATATATATATATATATATATATATATATGTGGATATATATATATATATATATATATATATATATATATCTACAATAGATATTAACACATCGTATGCGGGCAACGCGTCTCGACGACGCCTTTCGCGCTCTAGTAATAGTATGCGAAAGACGTCGTTGAAACGTTGCCCGCATACAATGTGTTAATAAACTATTTCTTTACATATGAAAATTATATGTCGATTATATTAATAATAACACACATGCTAAGAATAAATAATTCCAATAGTAATTCTCTTTTACAACAAAACTATGATCTATTTACAGAATTTTCCAATAAACGCTTCAGAAGTTTAAATGGAAAAAAATAAATAAATATTTATTTAATTAATTATTTATGTTTTTATTTTTAAGCATATTCTATAACATTAACACATTAAGCGCCATGTTAGTCACCAGTGACTGACACCAAACTTTCCATTCAGTCACCGGCTGTCAGCATTTCGGTGAAATCTGATATAGCGGCCTAAACGGAAAGCAAGACAAAATAGGCTTGGCGCTTAATGTGTTAATGATGAAACACAATTTCATTCATATGATCATCGCGACTTCTCTTAATAAAGAGCATTCATTTAGTCCATTTTTAGCCACTTTTTCACATAATTATGGCCAAATTTCATGAATTATACGATCAATGTTTATTTTCAATACTTCTACTGTTTGTTATTTATCAGCATAAACCAATTATTTCACATAACCTCACAGAAAATAATTCAATGGAGTTATATTACATGATCTTGGTGGCCAATTGATGGGTCCATTTCGTGAAATAATGGACTCATTAAACTCTTATTTCAATAAGTCTATTGAAGTCAAACTAAACCTATTCTCCGATTTACACGGAAGATCGGTTTCTTAGAAAACCCTATAAATCTAAATCGTGGATTTTTATACGCAAAACCGTGTAAATCGAAAACAAACTTAAAAGTGAATGATTCAATCACTTATTTCAACGTAAAATAAAAGTATGATACCTTGAAAAACATAAAAATAACAGTCCATTGATGAAATGACAAAATAAAGGTATAAGTATTTAATTCATTTCATGGAAACAAAAAATATAAGATCCTTAAAAAATGTAACCAGAAGATTAATTACTGCAATCACTTTCATAGACTATTAATCTTTTCTACGACACTTGGTAATAAAATTTGTAATTAACAATTGTGTTTGTTTTTTTATTAAATCTTTATAGACCTCCTCATATTGAGGTAAGCATTTAATAACATCTCGCTGGAATCGGAGAGCTCGTTCAACAATCGGGTCATTTTGTAGAAAATGATTACCCAATTTTCGCCCTAATTCAAGTCCTACTTGGATGACTTTTGCTGTGAACGCAACTGGTTCAGATTCATCTTCATTAGGATCATTGTCACGATCATTTGTTTCATTAACCATGTTAACTAAATCATCCTCATCTAGTTCTTCTTCAGCCATTAGTTCTATAATATCTACCTCAACTAAGTCCTCGAAACCTTATTTTCCCATTGTAAGCGTCAACTCAGTTATCTGAGAATATTCAGGCTCCAATAGTAATCTAGAATTCTCACCTTCAACTACATCTGGCCATACTTTTTTCCAGTAAGCATTGATTACTTAATTTCGGTATATGGTACTCCAACATGCTTAACATCATTTAAGATTGTTAATTTTTTCCAAGTATCCATAACTGCAAGAGTTCCAACATTTTCCATTTGTTCTCAAATATACCTGAAGGTTCACTTGATATATTGTGCCTTAAAAGTCGAAATTATCCCTTAATCTATCGGCTGCAATAGAGAAGTCGTATTCTTGGGTAGAAATAAAACTTACACATTTTCGTGTTGTAAATCTTAACCTTTCTGCTGCTAAAAATTGACTGCACTAATTTACATGAATAGATAGTTTTATTGTGCATACAAAATGGGGAATCCTCATTTTTAGATTTCATACCACTGTTACCAAAAGAATGGAACTAAACATGATTAAAAATATGTGCGCCAGTATTACCAAGCGAACGAAACTAAAAAATAACTGTAGAAATATGTATGCAGCCAAAATGTTCATTTTTATCATTTTTTTTAAAAATCCGTTATTTTGAAAACCGTGTAAAAGCAAAATAGTGTAAAAAAAGTACTGTGTATACTGAATTGGAATGTCAAAATGAGCTTAAAAAATTCAAACATGATTGCCACCAGCTGTCAAAGTTCTGACATTCTTATTGAAAAACCCTATATATCATATTTATATATTTTCTATTTCGTCTGCCACTGAAGACAGGAACAAAGCAAGAGCTTATTTAAAAGTGCAAAATTGCAATTAATTTTAATTATCATACACTACTTATCGACAAAATAAAATACTTAATTAAAATACTTATCGACTTTTTTATACTTAATTACATTTGTATAAACAAATATATCAAATATTTTATATCTGTTTCATTTATTTTAATTTACGATATATTTTTAAAAGTTTCTAGAACATGCAAACATAAAATTTATAATTGTCACAACTTTCAAATATAAGCAAATAAAATTTTATTCTTGAAATAACTTGCCTGAAGAATATATACAAGTACTTATTTTAAAGTTAATTTTTTATTTAACTTTTATATCATTTTACATATTTATAACATCCTCAACTAAATTGATCATTTTTTAAAAATCTAACTCACGGTAGAATCACTAAACGACTAACTATTTTGGTATTTTCCAATGTACACCGTTACAAAATAACACAGTAACAACATTAAAACGGAATATTCATTATCGCATGTTCCACTAGATTTGATTTTGGTGCACGTGCGTGGGTGTGTGCTACTATTTATTTATCGAATGTCGAGGCTAAAAAAGCTCTGTGTTTGAATTTTATGCGAATAACGAATATAAATTTAATATTATTAGCGTGAATATTGCTCGAGGGTGAAATTTAATATAAATTCGTGGAATTATTGTCAAAACGAACAATTAAATAAAATTCACAATATATACATAATCAGTAAACGTGATTCAGGTTTATTCTTATATATATATATATATATATATATATATATATATATATATATATATATATATATAATCCATGGTAAAAAAGCGCTAAGCTTTCAAAGAAAATATTCTATAATTATATAAGAAAAAAGTATTTCAAACACGAGTGAAATAAAAATGAATATTAGTAATAATAACAATTAAAAATTATTTAATATGATTTAATACAATTTAAAATTGTGTCAATAAATGTCTAACAATAAAATAAATATACAGTCTGTCCTAAAATTATTTTAATTTAAATAAAAAAAATAAAAATGTTATATTTATGATTTTTATTATTGATTATTTAAAATATATTCTGTGTGAATAAATATAATCTTGGAATGACTATAACTTTTGAAAATATGTTTGATACTCTTTATTAGGAATGGTCATATCGGTACTTATGAAATTCATTTGAATCTCTGAAATGCTTTTCTTTTAGCTTCGTGTTTTTAGAAACAGAAAATAATCACAGGATGTCAAATTAGATGAATAAGGTGGACAATTTAGCACTATGACGACAATTTATAATAAAAAGTTTCGTATAATGATTGATCTATGCAGAACAAATACGTATTAATTTTTTGTTGCAAATCTTTGATTAAAATGCGATTTACTAATATCAATAATATTCTTAATTAACGTCATAAACATGCAATGATAATTTTTAATTAACTGATTCATTTTTTTTCACAACTTTTTCTTTTAAATAGTTGAGGAACTCTTTACATCTTCAAAACTTTGTTTACCGCTTATAAAATGTACGTGATAAAGCATTTTTTCGTGAGCTTCGTTCAACATTTAAAATGTTTTCATAAACATTTCCTTTAATTTTTTTGATCAATACTGATTTTTTGATATTTATCAAACAATTACTGTCACATTTAGTACAAGAACAAATGATATGCATATTAATTTTAGATAAAATAAAAATAGTTATAAATAAAATGTTAATAGAAAAATGACTATTTTAAAAAATATCGCTATTAATACCGTCTGTAAAATCAAAGTTTAAATACTTTTGGAACATGTATAAATTAAACTAACAATTTTGAATCAAAAGATAATAATGTAAATTAAGTTCTAAATCAACTGAAACTAACAACATTTTAATGATCTAATAGATGCATAATTTAAACAGTTAATTATATTAAATATTCTAATTGAACATATTACAAATTATTAATCAAGTAGTTTAACGAGAGGAAACATTTATTTAATATTCATTTCTAATAGAAAAAATAGTCCACAGATATGCAATGAATTAGTTTAAATCTGTGTATCGAATACGAAAAAATATTTTATTTCCTATTTTCTATTTTTCAACTGCTAACTAAAAATATCTAATTGCTGTTGAAAATCCTATGTATCTGTTCCTTAATGTAAATATTTTACTATTTTTTTAAAATTTTTTTCATAATTGATCATTTATAATAATTATTTTACATAAAAAAATTAGACGGCACTAAAAATTGAACAAACATAAAATTATTCGAGGATCCACATAAAGTTAGAAATGTCCAGTAACGACAAATGTATATTATTAGATTTATGGTATAAGTATTAAAATGAAATAACAATAACAAAATAACGCGAGCATACTATTCATCACTACAAAAGGGGAAAAATATATGAAAATGGCAGAAATAATAAATAAAAATACTAATCAATATATAATATTATATAATGATATAATAAAGACAATATATGACAATATATAAGACAATATATAAATTGATTCGAGGGTAACGAACGTATGATTGTCAGGAAAGTTAGAAGGATCCCAGAATCTTTGCTTCTAAAATCGCCACTCATATTTTTTTTTAAAAAAAACACAGTTAAATAAATTTAAGTGTCTCTACTATCAAGAAAATACTAAATTTAAAAAATGGTACAAAAAGAAAATAGCAGCAATAAACTTTACATAAACGATTCTTTACAGTTAATTTTTGAAATGATATCATTTTCACTGACGAGCCCAAAGTTCATCTTATGACAAAATAATTGTTTGACAATTACCAAATCAAGAAATGAATATTTGAAAATTTCATCGACAATTAAATACAGTGGATCACAAATGGTTTGATGCTGCATTAAATGATATGTTTTAAAAATCTATATTTATGTGTAATAAATATATAGACTTATTAGAATAAAAAAAATTTGAGAGACAACGCGACGAAAAGTGATTAAAAAAAAGTATGCTGATAATGATTTCAAATATAATATGATTGAAATACATATACATTATACACTGACGTGTATAAGTCATGGCCATATGGGTAACATAAGTAATTTATTGAAATAATTCAATAAAGTCATTAAATTAAAAAAATATTTATTTATTTAATAATAAATATAATATTCATTATATTTATATTCAATGAAACATATGTTTTTAATTTAACGACTTTATTGAATTATATCAATAAATTGTTTATGTTACCCATATGGCGATTACTTATGCATGACAGTGTACATGCATGTATGTTTTATACTGTCAAAAAATTATAAAAATTCATATGCAATTATCACATTAAATGTTATTAAAAATGAAACTATAACCTAATTTATTTTCAACCGGTGAAATTGTAGGTAGTATTTATTTTTACATTAATTTCAAGTAACCTATTACTTACAAAAATTACACATAACATAAACAGAGTGTATATTCACTTAACCCGTCACATTTGATCAATATGAAAAATTGTAAAAAATACATATATTAAACAGCCAACAAAACAAATACCACAGATCCTTTTTACATCCGTTCTGTAATTGAATATCACGTTTCACGTTACTGACTCACTACATATTTTTTAATTTCGGTGGTCGAGCAAGCAAAAAAAAAACGTCGGTACTCTATTATAAAGTATCCATTAACCTGGAGACCACGTAATAGAGATGAATGATACGTTGCTTTATTATCATTACGAATGTTACAGAAGGATCATACATACATGTGTAATAGAAGCTGACATTTATTTATATAGAGAAATCGTTTACAGTTTAAATACGTATAGGAGAGTATATGTGATAACCGTTTGTTTACGAACAATAGAGGAGTATGAACAGTGTTAGATTGTGCGAAAAGAATTTATAGCCAATTGTTTAATACGATTATTCATATTGTGATGATTTATTATTATCAATTCATATATCTTTATATATATATATATATATATATATATATTTGTTAATTTTTTTTTTGTTAATATCTCGTAAATTGTATTTTTGGACACACTACAATCTTCAGCAAACATCCTATGTCACATTAGTTTCGACTGCAATAATTTCGAGCACTTTTTTAATAAGTTGGTCGGTGATCTATCGCAATGCTAGATCGGCCTGATCTTAAATCGTTGTTGATTTTTTTATCTGCCATCTTTAAAACATCTATACCACATATAAATCTGTGTGAGTAACAGACAATCATCACTGTTAAACATGATGCAATAATTCAATAGTTTCTATAAATGTTTTATGAAATTTAGAACGAAACTTGGTATTTGTGCGTTGTTCATTTATATTTTTGTGATAACATAATAAAAATATTATCACTTTAATTAGTATATTTTAAAAAAAAAATTGATCAAATTTCGAAAGTTGATAGAAGAGATAGGTTTAGGATAAATATTACTCGTTAGATCTTAAATGACTGTAAGTTTAAATGGGAAAATATAAGTTCGAAAAATTTGAGATACACCATGGAAAAACCTAAATCGACAGAAAAAATCTGGTTATATAAAGGGTTTTCCAATAAGCGCTTCAAAAGTTTAAATGGAAATAAAATAAAAAATATTTAATTATTTATTTATTTTTTATTTCTAAACATATTCTATGACATTAATGATGAAATACAATTTCATTCATATGACTATTATGACTCTGCTTGGCATAGTGTATTCGTTTAGTCCAATTTTTAGTCACTCTTTCACATAATTATCGTTCAATTTCATAAATTACACGTTAAATGTTTATTTTTAATGCTTTTGTTGTTTGTGGTTTATCAGCATAAACCAATAATTTTACATAACCCCACACAAAATAATCCAATGAAATTAAATCACATAATCTTGGTGAACAATTGATGAGTCCATTTCGTGAAATAATAGACTCATTAAACTCTTGTTTCAATTAGTCTATTGAAGTTTTTACGTTTCATGATAATTTACTAAACTATACTGAGTTGAAATGTTAAAATGAGTTACACATTCAAACATGGCTGCCACCAGGTGCCAAAGTTTTAACATTCTTATTGGAACTCTCTCTCTCTCTCTCTCTCTCTCTATATATATATATATATATATATATATATATATAATGTACATACATAAATAGCATTTAACATTATATAAATTAAATGAACCACTGAAGTACCAATATATTAAATTACTATAATTTTAAGAAACTACAAGATTTCACTTATACTCATTGCTGTCATCTCATTCATCTTCTCACATAAATTCCATGAACATATTACACTACATTACCATATATAATGTGAATTTATGTGATGAATGTTTCGAGTGCCTTTTCATACTCGTCGGCTATTAAAACAAAACGAGATATGGACGGAAATGTGTCGCACACATACACTTGACACACAGACAAGCCATCCAAGTGTATAAAAACCAACCGGGTCTGTGTCGCATGTAATCAAATTTCATACGAGTCCCTCGACTTATGCGAAATATAATGTGTATGAGACACTGTCTAAACATACGTTTGTAGTTTTTTCATTCATTTATAAGATTTGTCTGTTACAAATATGACGTGCAGAACGACAATGTGCATTTTAAATGAACATTAAATATCATATATATATATATATATATATATATATATATATATATATATATATATATTTATATGTATGTATTTGTGTGTGTATATGATGTATTCTTACTCATATATGTGTATTTATAACTGTATTCATTTAGTGGACGTTAAAATTAAATCTAAATGTGTATAGATCACATTATTTCTTTTTGAATAACAGTAGTGTGCATACGAAATTTATATTGAAGTAGACATATTCAACAGCATACACATCATGCTGTATAAGCTAGGATGAATTTCATTACCTAGCGTGGTTAAATTCCAGGAGAATAATATCTGCGGTCTATAGGTAGCCATTGCATGGGCAGAAATATGCATAGAACAATAGAATGAGGTTATATGGAATCTAGATGCTATTAGATATCTAGCAACTGAACGTTAGAAATAAAATGGTTGACCTATTTTTCAATGAAGTGTACGTATGAATGAAAAAAACAACGTTTTATTGCAGGTACAAAACTCGGAAAACCTAGTTATCGTATGACATAAAAGCATATGCAAATATATATATATATATATATATATATATATATATATATATATATATATATATTGATCTTCATAAACTTAAGATATATATGTATGTATTATGATAAGTGAAGTTCCAAATTTGAGATCGTTTATAAACATTTTGTTGTTCTAAAACTTATTATATATTTAGGCACGTATTGTTCTTATATACACATTATCATTATTAATCACTGTTATCAAATTGTTTTATTATATTTTACATAGTGACGTGTTTGGATTTAAATCTAGTTTGAAAATAAACAGATATAAAATTGAATTGTATTTTAATTTACAGGATTTAGCCAGCTATCGTAGTTTATATGTACACACATATACACTCTTAATCATCAGGGACACGTATATACATTCACACGCATACACACACGCGCATACACACACATATACATATATTATATATATATATATATATATATATATATATATATATCGTTATCATCCCCTTTCAATCCACTGCTGGATAAAAGCCTCTTCCAAAACTTTCTACTTCGTCAATCCGATCAAAGTGAAAAGTTTGTGAGAATAACGAATTAAGTCTTATGTATGAATATTTTTTAAAAAATGAAAGTCGACGTGCTCTTTAAACATTAAATTTTATAAGATATATTCAATAATAAACTAAATGCACTAAATTCAAAAATGGTCTATTGAATTCGAGCCTATTTAGCCTTTTGTACTTCGATAAAAAACATTAAAATACAATTGTAAAAAATATTTTAATGATACTAATATATAAGAATAGATATTTATGAATATATATTTAGGTATATATATATATATATATATATATATATATATATATATATATATATATATATATATATATATATATATATATACACATAACATCAACATATCAGCTTATATTAGCCAATTGCTAGATGAAAGCCTCATTACATGTTATCAATCATTAGTACTTGGTCATATTCATTACGCTGACTAGACGACAGGTTAACAAATTATATATATATATATATATGTATGTATGTGTGTGTGTATGTATGTTTATGTATAATCAAAATACATGTGAATATTAACATCTTATCTCTAACAGACCTCATCAGTTATTAAAAACTTTAAAGACACTTGTCTGAAGATAAACAATTTTAGACAATCAGTTCATTCTAAGAAGACAAATTCAATGCAAGATTTAAATTTTAAACAAACAACAAATAACATACACTGACTTGAAATGAACATAATATCTATATATAAATAAATAAGTAAATGAAAATTATAGGGATATATGCAGTAAAAAAAGATGACAATTAATTGCATATATTTTGAAAAAGTACGGCGCAATATAAAAGATATTACAGTCATAATCAAAAAGTAGTCGACATTTGTATCCAAGCAAAAATACATGCCTATAAAGCCTGCATAAGTGGATGATGCTCATCTACATAGGGTCAGTCTAAGTTTTTGCAAATTTTTTCTGTCACAATACCTCAATATAATAAATAATATACTTACATATATATATATATATATATATATATATATATATATATATATATATATGTAAGTGTATATATAGCCATAGTAGTTCTTGTTCGCAGAAAAAGAAGCAGCTAGGATTTGAAGAACTATTGTCTGATTAGTTTATTTTCAACAACATATAAAATTTTTATCAAAATTATTTCAAAAGGACTGCAAAGTAAGTTGGATTTTTTACAGATTTAAGAACAAGCAGAATTTCGAAACGTATTTAGTATAGAATCACGTTCAAATAAAAAAGAAGGTCACTAGTCGACGTAATGAATATCAAATACTATTTTATTTTAGATGAAAAAGCCTTTAATTCAGTCAATACATCAGCAATATTAAATACAATGAAGAAGCGAGGAATTAAAAAAATAGATATTGAACTTTTAGGAAACATTTATAAAAATGCTATATTCTTCATGTAAGTACATGAAAAAATGTAGGAAAGTTTAAAATTATGAATAAATATGAGTGATTAAATATTACCAAAACTATTTACAGCGGTATCCAAAGAAATAATTTAAGATACTAAACTGAGAATCTGAAAGAATAAAAGTACATAAAAAGATACTTAGTCACTTAACTCGTTCGCTACCAGCGTCACACATGTGTGACGACTCGATTTTCTTACCTCAGCCCAGCGTCACAAATTTGTATCGGATCTGTGACGGATTGTGAAACGTCTGGGCTGTGGTGGCGATTTTTCTCCTGAAGCACTGGTAGCGAACGAGTTAAGATTACTATTTAATATTATATTTTCTCAACAACCCAAGATTAACTTGAAAAAATAAAATAAATATATAAAGCAAGTCAAAAAATTGTCTTATCATAAAGTTAAGCAAAAGTAATGAATTTTCAGATCAAAGAAAAAATGGAATTAAAAGGAATAGAAGTGAACAAATATATATATATATATATATATATATATATATATATATATACCCCCCCCCCATATATATATATATATATATATATATATATATTTAGGACAACTCAATAACACTAAATGAATACTTATAGATGAAACAGACAGAAGAATGAAAATGAGATCATTAATGAAAAAGAAATTCTTAAATTATGAAGTCGGATATTTCTCTATGTTTTTTTAAAAAATAAACAATGCATTCTACCTATTCTCACTTTATGATATTGAAACATGGATCTTGAAATACAGGATAATTCAGAGGCTTCAGACAATATAAAGAAGCATAGAAAGATGAGTGTTAGGAATAACACTTAAACATAGAAAAAGAATCATGTGAATAAAAATAAATAAATAAAAGTTAGATATGTTATACCAAAAGTAAGGAATTTAAAATGGAAATGAATAGATCATATAGTAAGAAGAGGAGACCATCGATGGGCAAGAGAACTTATTAATGAGGAACTTAGATATACAAAAAGATCTAAATAAAAAGACATATATGAATCGAACAGAAATAAAAAAAAATTGTAAGAACCGACTGGGACAGAAAGGCATTGAATCGATTGAAGTAAACAGTTTTGAGAGAAATTTTCATCCAAAAGTGGATAGAAAGAGAATGCTGCTGCTTTTGCTTATATATATATATATATATATATATATATATATATATATAATAAATCTAAAATATACCTTTATATGATTTTACAAATAAAAACAGTAATTTTTTTAAAAAAATTCATAACTCGTTAAATCTTTTTTTATTTCCATTTACAGTGATTAAAATATTATTTATTGAAAATTTTTGCAGAATAACAACTAGTGATTTTTTTAACAACCAATATTTTTGTTACTTTAAATGACTCTATCATTTATGTTGTCATTTTGTTATTTGATTAAACGAAAAACAGCGTATATTTAAAAAAAACATAATGTATAGCTAATGACGTGCGCATAGCTTTATACAATTTTCACTATACAGTCACATCAACTATAATGTACACTATGTGATACATTGTTTTATAAAATTGTCACTCTGCATTAAAAATTGCAATAAACATTAAAACTACATTGTAAAATTTTGTTGCTGTATGTATAGACAAATGATATCCATCTTTGATATTTTTAACATTTAATATTTTTTATTTCCATTTCAGTACAATCCATTATTCTATACGATTCATATTTATATACATTAAATTTTGTATTCTTTTGTATTTAAATATATTTTTGATTCAATAATTTAAACAAGATAAAAGAAAAATGTAACTTTTTGTAATATTAACTAACATGTCAATAACATACAATAATATATAACATTTTAATTCGTTTATTTAATTACCATCATGTAGGTTAATATTAAATTTTGTAGACGTGTACAGCTACAGAATCATAAATTTATCCTAAAGATAGAGAATTAACTACAACTGTCGAATAAAGATATAGAAATCTACAATAAAATTATGTAATTATTTTAAATGTCGATAATTTTTATAAGAAAATAGAGCATTTCTTAATAATTAAAAAAAAATAATACAAATTTTATAGTGGAGCTCTAGAAATTTCTCAAAACTTCTTGTTTCTATATATTTGTAATTATTTTACTGTGCACTAGCATAATTTTTTTTTCTAAATAAATACCAATAATGATTTTTTTTTATTGCTAATAAAACTGATGTATTTTAAAACCTTTATTAAAAATTTTGTCTACTTTTTGTAATATTTTTTTAATAAATTTAGAATTAATATATATATATATATATATATATATATATATATATATATATAAGTATATGGTGATCTAAAGAAGACTGAAGGATAGGAAATAATAGAAATGATAGTTAGCAAGTAAATGTACATCTAAACTTTCAGTATCATTTAAACCATCTTAT
This sequence comes from Neoneuromus ignobilis, assembly GCA_029203775.1. NCBI lineage: Eukaryota > Metazoa > Arthropoda > Insecta > Megaloptera > Corydalidae > Neoneuromus > Neoneuromus ignobilis. The sequence goes on along the minus strand of CP092087.1, from coordinate 45,263,555 downwards.
ATATGGATATACTTACAATTTTCTCATCGAATCCAAACTTGAAAAAATAATACAGTTATTAGATAAGAAAAGAAAAAATGATCTTATATGAATCTCAACAGAAAAAAAAGAATGTATAATGAAATATTTTTTGATGAGAGAAAAATCCAGTTGAAAAGAGTATAAATAGAAAAAGTTGAAAAATATGTTTATCAAAACAGTTTACCAATACTAAAGGAGCATACATAGATGAAATGAACAGGGAAATAAAAAAAGAATAATAACAATTTATGAGAAATTCTTATATTTAAAGACAAAGGATTTTGATCAATGCATACTACATGTTTTCACTAATAGCAATGAAACGTGAATCTTAAATTCCAGAAGAAGCCAAGGGCTCTAAAGAAAAAACATGCAGATATCATGATAAGAATGACACGTGGAAAAAAAATAGAAATGATGGAACAGAAAGAAAATTAAATAAATTATGGACTTTCTAAATGTGAGAAATTAAAATTAAATTAAAATAATATGGTCATATAGCAAGAAAAACTCAGGAAAAACAAATTATTAATTGGGAACCAAGAAATATTAAAAAGCTAAGAGAGACTCACAAATAGAAACGAAAACTTGAGAAAATTGTCGAATAGAATGAAAAAGCATTAAAATAGTCAAAGTGGATAGTTCTGGGAAAGAATTTCATCTAGCATTAGATAGAAAGAAGTTGATGAATATAATTTCGTGTATAATACATATATAAACTGGTTTTATTTTATAATCTAAATTATTTTTATCCATTTTGTTTATCTCTGAATAAAAAAATTGAGAGAAATATTAAATATTAATTGTGAAATAAAATATTGGATAAATATTTAAAATTAATTTTGGATAATATACAGTTTTATTATCTATAAGTGATACTAATCTAAAATATTTAATATAGTGTATGTAACACAAATATATAGGGTCACCCAATGGGACGCCTAGATTTGTATTTTATGAAAAAGAAACTATACACATGTTTCCCAATATACCACTCTATACACTTTTTTTTTTAATAAAACACAAATTTTGACCTCACATTTGGATGACTCTATAGAATGAACCAAATTAGATTGAATGGTTCAGACATACATTTTCTTGCTTACTATCATTTACTATTCTTTACTATCCTTCAGTCTCATTTAAGCCTCTATATATAAGTAATTAAAAAGAAAAAATGGCAACGAACACTTATAATAATCAATACACAAATATAAAAATAAATATTTATTAATATTACTAAAGAACTGTTCTTAAAAAAAATATTTCAATATAAAAAATAATATTTTCAAATAATTAAATATAAAATCATTAAACTGGTTATAGTACTTAAAATATATTTTATAAAAATACAATCGGTTATAATTTATTGATATATTATAATAATTATAACATTTTAATTATTAATATATTAATACAAAAATTGTACATAACTATTTTAATAAATTACGTTATAACTTTAAGAACTTTATTATTAAATACAATTTATGCATATTTTATTTTGTACATTGAAAAACTAATTACGGCTTGTTGTCGTTATACATTTTATCAGCGAATTTAATACCTTTCTGAAATTTATTTAAAATGCAAAACACAATTATAACTTAATATTGTAGTTAAATTTACTTTTAAAATATAATCAGTAATCCAGATATTACGTAATTTGCTGGTAATTATGTATTTTTAAAAACGTAAAATATCACTAAAAGTATTCAAATTTAAAAATTACATTTAATACATTAATGTTTTTTTTTGTTACAAAAAGAGCAAAATCGATCTATAAATGAATTCTACACCATTATTCTTAGAGTTTTTTACAATGTATTTTCTGTTAATTTCTTCTTTCAGTTGAAATGTAATATCAACACAAAACGAACCTATCCATCCTTCATTTTCTTTTTTATTCTCCATTTAAAATAATTACATCGAAGATAAACAATTCTATCGATATTTGAAAAATGTTACAAAATAACACTGAAGATAAAATTTAGCTATTGTAAATAAATTATTAGAAATTTAAAAAAATAAGAAATAATAATAAAATTCAGTTATATATATTAATCTAAATTAATAATTTATTAAGAAATAAATGTATGTGTCAGAAAAATAATATGTTTCTTGTAACACTCTTTAAAAAATATTTAATCTTAATCGAGTATTTGTGTAAAAAATAATTATTCTGCTTAAACAGTATGTAGTATAGAAAAAATATTTTTAATAAATTATGATATAACCCTTAAAATTTATACTGAATTTTATAACAAAACAAATATGTTCTTATTACCTAATTTATTATTCATTGAAATATTTTTTAAAATTTACATAATTATATTGATTCCAAAAGAATATTATAAAAATATGTATACAAAATAAACATTTCGATTATATACATACATATGTAAGTATATATATATATATATATATATATATATATATCATAGGCATAGCTATAACATAAAAATAAGAAAAATGTATAGGGTCACAAGAAATGGGATTCTTTTGTACCAGGCACAAAAAGAAAATTATTTAAAGACTTTATTTATATTAAAAAATTATCAATATTTATCTTGAATTAAAATATGTAATAAAATGTAAAAAGTTTCCATAATACTTTAATGTATTTAATTCATACACTGGTGAATTGATCAACAATCAATTTTCTTATAATTATAAATTTGGTATTTGTGTATAAATATGGTATTATAAAAATTATTTTGAATTACTTTCAATTGCAGATATTTTAATTTCTGTAAAAATTATTTTCAAAAACAATATTCAAAAATACTTTCTCGTTAATTTTTCTTTAATTTACTGATTTTATTTAATAAGTTAAAAAAATAGTAAAAGATATTCTTGAAATAATTTTTAATTTAATTAAAAAATTAGAGTTTTAAAAGTTGAATTCTAGAATCTTTATATTAATTTTAGTTTTCATGTTTCTTTTAAAAATATTTAATGGTTATTCAATAAATTTAAAATTATAAAATATTATAATATATAAAAAATATAATATTTAAAATTATAAATTATTATAAATTAAAATTTATTACGTCAAGCAGATTATGAATTCTTTCGATATTAGATATTGAATATCAACAAATTTCTTAAATGACTTTAATGTATTTAATTAGTGATTGAATAAATGGAAAATCCAGAAAAATTAAGTTTTAATGTATTCAATTTTGTTTATATTATCATATTAATAAATTTTGTGTAAATATAAGTAATAAGCTGAACAAGGCATAATTTCTAATTTTTTGTAAGGACTAAAAAATTTTAATTTAGATACTTATATATATATATATGTGTGTGTGTGTGTGTGTGGGTGGGTGGGTGTGTGTGTGTGGGGGGGGGTGTATATACATAATTTATAGAGGATTTAAAAATATGATGAAAACAAATGTATGCTTGTATAAATATTCTTAAAAAAATAAAATTGAACATTACTCTGTATGAAGAAAAAAGTTTTTGATGAATTGTGTTCCATCAGTTCTCACTTGCAATGAAAAATGATATCAAATTAATTCAACTGCTTCAGACAATACAAAGAAGCGTGAAAAGAATTTTAGAAATAACGTGTAAAGAGAGAAAGAGAAACGAGTGGATTCGAAAGAAAACTAAAGTTACGAACGTTATAACAAGAATAAAAGGATTAAAATATAAATTAGCTCTGTATACTATTAACTAAAAATACAATCATATAAAAAGAATCAGAATGAGACTTATGGATAGATAGGATAAAGACATAAGAATTTTTTCAGAAAAAACGCACTGGTTTACTTAAAATGGAGAATTTTAATAGCGATTTTTATCTACCAATTAACAAATGAGGCTGATAATTACACACACACACACACACACACACATATATATATATATATATATATATATATATATATATACATATATACGAAGGTCGTTTGATAAGTATGGTAAAAAAAGTAAGAAAAACTAAATTGAAAAATTTAATTATATTAATTAATTAATTAAATTAAACAATAAATAAATTTACCATACTTATCAAACGACCCTCGTATATATATATATATATTTATATACAGTAATACCTTGTTTAGCGCTTAGGATGCGTTCCTGACGACAAAGCGCTAAATGAAACAGCGTTAAACGAGGTCATTTTAACACATAGTGAATAGGGAAAGGGGAACACACGACCAAAAATAAACAAATTTTATTTTAATTTTAAGTTATTTTTATATTCATTTGCATAATAATATATGTTACATAACACATAAACATATGCACACAGAAATATAAAGTTCATTTTTGTGATGAAGGTCCTGGCTCTTCTGAAATTATTAATTTTTTTGCGATGAAGTCGTCGCTTTCTTTTTCTATCGTTAAGCAAATGTCGGTAGCAGGAGATCGCATCCAAAACGCCTCATCTTGTTTTTGCACTCCTTTTAAAATCTAGATCATTCACTACAATTTGATCAACGATTTCGGTTATCGTTACTACACTTTTACTAAGGAAATCTGTAATAAGTTTTTTGAGTTCTTCGTTTTCAGAATCACTATTTTCAAGTTCTACATAAATTCCTTGTTCTGCCAGTTCTTGAAGTTGTTGAAATGTGCGACGAAGATAATATGTCTTAAAATTTGATATGATTCCCTGATCCATCGGCTGAATTAACGATGTAATTTTGAGTGGTAGGAAAATTACCTCAACCGGAATACAAGTGTATAAGTCGGACAAGTTGATGGGATAGCTTGTAGCATTATCCATCAATAATAGAGCCTTTGGTTGCTTACACGTTAGTTCCGCTATGCAACAGTCTCGATTGTCCGAGCCAAGACCGATCACTCGTGCGTTAATCAATGAAATGGCGATAATTTGAATCAGCATAAATTTTGAGCTTTTTTTAGGCTTCGAGGAGACCGCGTTATATCGAATTAGCGTTAATCGAGGTAGCGCTAAACGAGGTATTACTGTATATATGTAAATAATTTTTCAGTTTTTTCATCCCACTGCTACATAAAATTTTTATATTTTTCAAATCATTTTTGCTTCAGTTGTTTCTTTTTTTAAATTCTTTTTATAAATTTCATGATATGTTTGTTAAACATCTTTGACTTTATATTAGAAATATACATATATTGGAATATACATATATTATCGTCATCATTATAATATCATTATTTTAACCTTTTTCTATCCATTGCTGGATGAAGGTCTCTCCCAAAATTTTTCACTTGGACAGATTCAACGATTTTTCATTCCAGGATATATACACACACACACACACACACATATATATATATATATAATATACATGAATATATATATATATACCTGTCCCTCAATTTGCGCGGAGTATCCGTTCCACGTGGATTTGTTTTACGCGAATGAAAATCGCGTAAATTGAGTCTGTCAGTACAATAGAAAAAATATTGGAAATAAAAGCTAGTAAAAATGTAGAAACACATATTTATTTCACATAGCTTAACAAAAAAATAATGACTTTTAGAAAACAAAAGTAGATATATTTTATTCGGTGTCATTATCGCTACTGTAATTCAAAATAATCAACCTTTTATATATTTGTATCGGGCTTTTATACGTTCAAGTAAGAATTTTTGTCACTCTGATATATAATAAATTTCATGAAAAATTACATAAAATGAAATCTATCTGACCGCGTGTAAAAAGTGCTGCGTAAATCAATACCGCGTAAAAAAAGTCCCGCATAAATAGAGGTATAATTTTCCGCGTAAAAAAAGTCTGCGTAAATTGAGGGACGGGTGTATATATATTCCAACTGAAAAAGGTACTGGAAAATAAAATAAACATTAAAAGTATTTGGAACTGAAAATGATCTTTCTGTAAAAGATTATTTTACTAAAAATATAAATTAAATATCACAATTTAATTACATTGTAAAATACAATTAATATTTTATTTATAAAATAGAATAAAATTAAAAGTAAAAATTTGATTTAACTCTAGAATATGAATTTATAATCACAAAGTAATTTCAACTTGTTTTATTATGAGGAGAATCTTAATTTTTTACCTGTCTATTATTTACAAATAACTTAGAACAGATATATATATATATATATATATATATATATATATATATATATATATATATATATATATATATCTGTTATATCATTAAATACTCATATAATTATTTTATTTATACATGACGTATCGTTTAATTAAAATTTCTTATTAATACCGAAATAAAAATCAATGAAACAAAAATCCATGAATTCTAAACAATAAATAATTTTTTTTTGAAGATAAGGGGGGAAAACGGTGAAAAGTCCCTATGTATCCGAATGTGAATGTGTGTTGGTGTCTCTATTGAACCGTATGAATAGACCGACATCGGACTGGACAATGCAATGAATCATTATAAAATAAATATCCGAAGAGCACATTGTAAATGACAGAGCGAACCGATAAAACAATGAAACGTGACGACCAATTGTAAAACAATTACTCTTATCACGATGGCTTGGCGCACATGATGGATTGCGACTGAGCTGGAAGTGCCGGACGAATGAGCGTACGATGCGTCCGACCGATGGACCAGAGAGATCACTGTTACAGAAACTGTATTTAATGTGAGTAGATGGTTCTTTTATTTTTCGAACGATTGGCAGTCATGCAAAATGTGATTTTGAGTACTGGTGAGTTATTAGGAAATATTGTTTTTTTTTCATATCACTGATATCGTTTTATACAAACATACGTAAAAAATCTAAAAACTGAAACTACTATTATGAATCTAATTATAATAAATAACTTCAATCAAAATATATATGCATATTATAGTTTCATTAAAGCTTTAAAATGCAATAAAATACTTGTTTTTTTAGTATCAATAATCTTGAACTATCTTTTATGAAAAATATTAAATTTGAATAAAATTTCAAATTAAATATATACAATAACTTTAAAAGTCATGAGAAATTTCTATTAACACAAAAATTGAAATATTTGAAAATAGGTACTGAATAATAATTGAAATATGATACATTTTTTAATAGTATTGTATTGGATATACATCTGTACATCAACACTTTCTTTAAAACATATGTTAGAAAAAACTTACTAGCAAATATATATACATATATGTTGTTGCCACATAAAAACCGAGCTCACAAAAGACATAGAATAAGAAATAAAATGAAAGATTTCTTCTTTTATTGTGAATGTGTATATACAGATTCTTCCGTTTATTAGTTTCGCATGTCCATATATAGTGAAAACAAGCATCGTAGCGTTAACACAATATATTTTATTCAATTTCTTTTTTTTTAAAAAAATAGCTTCAAGAGTAATCTCAGAAAAAATATAAAAATTAATCATTATTTATTTTAGGAGGAAAAATTTTCAATATTACACAAATAATTGAGATAGTAGGTTTACAATTTCCAATAAAATAAAAAAAAATGATTTAAATTGTGAATCATTAAGAAAAATTAAATAAATAAACATTAAGAGAAATTAAAAAAATATTAAGAAAAGAACACATTAAGAAAAGTTAATTAAGGGAAATAAAACAAAATTCAAGAATAAAAGAACAAAAAATAGAAATTTGGAACTGACTGTATAAAAAGATGTAAGCCCATAAACCTTACGGAAAATTATTACAAACTACATTATTAAGGAAAAACTAAAAGAAAAAAATTATTAACGAAAACATTGCAAAAATGAATTAACCCTTTGCACTTGAGGGCTCCGGAGCGGAGTTATTTAAAATTTATCTTCAAACTCGAGGTCTCCGCTATGGAGACAATGCAAATAATTTTCAGTTCATAATATAAGGACAAAAACAAATCGTAATAACTTCATTTATTCTTTTAACAAATTGCAAATTATATCGGTTCAGGAAAATTTTGTTTATGTAACTGTAAAAAAAACTGTTACTGCCCATATCATTTTCTTATATGTGAATATGATTTTTCTATTGAAATTGCTTCGAGTTGTTGGTATTATGAATGAAAAAACGCTTCGAGTGCAAAGGGTTAAAATTCGCAAAAATTATAAAAAAGTATCCTTTAAGTATGGAAAACATCTTATTTTCAGATGAATATATGTTAAATATTTTTGAAGTTAATAAACCAATAAATGTAGGGTGAAAATATAATAAATATCTTAAGAAAGAAAATTAATATCAACTGTAAAACATGGTAACAAGAATATTGGTTTAGGTGTGTATATCAGCTGCTGGTAAAAAGATTTGTGTTTTATTAAGACAATAGACTAGTATATATATTTAAATATAATTAAAATTATTTGATGCAAAATAAAAAGAAATTAGATTTACGTAACAATTTTTAATATTATTAAGGCAATGACACAACAAAAATCACATTTAGGATATCTTTAGTTGTTATATAATTGTTTAAAAGATCAAAATTACCTCAATTATCATCTTAATCCAACTGAACAGATTTGTCATATTCTTGAAAAAATTAGATAATATACAATTACTTAAAAAGGTGTTTTGAAAATAATTTTATTAAATAAATAAACTAAAATTATCGTTAGAGTAATTATTAACCTAATTAAATCAATGTGTTAAGAAAACATAACAAAATTGTTGAATAAATGAAAAACCCTACTAAATATTAAAATGGATTTAAAAAATATATATGTAATTGTTATTTTCTTCTCAATACTCTTTTATCCATATTTACTTTTTACATTTTATATTAATTTTTTAATTTATGTTAAAAAATAAATTTTTTGTATATTAAAATATATTTATATTATATTAAGGGAAGATTTATACCTAATGAAATATTATTTAAATTAGATGTCAGTTCATGATTTTTTTTTATTTTGCTAGGTCTATTACTTACGAGGGTCGTTTGATAAATATGGTGAATTTATTAGTTGTTTAATTTAATTAAATTTTTCAATTTAGTTTTTCTTACTTTTTTACCGTACTTATCAAACGACCCTCGTATAAGTTATTACATTTTAACATAATATAGAGTTAATTTCTTTAATAAAATAGATTAAAATTATATTAGTACCTAATTTTATTTACTAATGAAATAAATGAAAATGTTTTATTTATTGCTGGAAAATATTAAAAATCACGTCGTAATAATTTTAATACTTTTTATTTTTTAATAGATGAATCATTCTACAAGCTATTTTCAAAATAGATAAAACTTGTGTAGTAAATATTTCATTGTCAATAAACTTTATCGTACTATTGTTATATTAAAATGTAACATTTCAGTTTGAATAAAAATAAATATAAGACCTTTTGTATTTTTGTCACGTTCTTGTATTATACGCATACAGATTCAATAAAAATTCATTCGAAATTACATCAACTGGTGTACGAAACTGTTTCAAATTGAAATATTCATTAAAACAACGATTCAAATCAAACATTTACACAAAAACTTTTAGCAACGGTCGAAAACTGTCTTGATTTTCTAAAGTCAATAAAATTGTAAGAGTATGTGAGACTCGTATGCGCATTTCCTAAAGTCACTTTATCATCCCAAAAATCCCCACATACATATACAATATGTAACCAATATATACATTATATGTATATATATATATATATATATATATATATATATATATATATATGTGTGTGCGTGTGTGTATGTGTATGTGTGCGTGTGTGTATGTGTGCGTGTGTGTATGTGTGCGTGTGTGTATGTGTGCGTATATAAAGAGAGCTTCGGAAACTTTCAGAATCAAAATAATCCGAGATCAACATTCTCTTACTCTTCAGCACCATTGCGCTTACCGTACTTGCGTTGTTTATGAACATAATGTGGTGTACATTTATTCATCCCACATTTTACTTTTACGGATACATACGATGTGTATGTAGTAGTTCTTTGACCCGTTTCCGAAACCCACGATTTTAAATACGTAAACTGTGTTCATATAAAATATTTTTGTGCGTCTTAATATATATATATATATATATATATATATATATATATATATATATATATATATATATATATATATATATATATATATATATATATATATTTATATATATATATATATATATATATATATATATATATATATATATATATTATATAGTACCTCGTCAAATTATTATGAACTAAAATTGTAGATTTTTCCTTTATATTATAAACTCTAATGAATATAAAATAATTATTTTGATGAATACGAGCACTAAACAAAAAGAACATTTATTTCAGTTTTAAAATATGTATTAAATTTATTTATAAATATTTTTTGCCTGAAATATACTATTAACTGTAAATTGACATTTTTTTATATTTTATTTTTTCCTCTTTTGCAATAATAACATCTGTTATGATACAAAGCATTTTTGCTATTAAGGTTATATAAAGTTGCTTTATTTGAAGATCATTTTATCACACTGTAATGAGGTCTTCAATTAATTTTTTGATACTTAAACCAATTTCTGATATTTTCATTTTCACAACTTCCACAAGTTCTCCGATTATCAATGTCCAGTGAGTATCTTGGTCATTCCAAAACTTCTATATTCTTCTCTTGGAGAACATTGTTTATTAATTTGTGTTTATAGTACTGAACCATGCATAAGTAAGTATAACCATGCATAAGTAACCATGCATATAAGGTCTGATATCATGCTCGTATTTATAAGAGAAATTTTCATTAAAAGATATTTTTGTATTGGTTTACGCATTGTTTCTTCGACAATATAAAACTACTCTTTATATCAGACTACACCAATGAGGACATTGGGAGTTTTATCTTGTATATAACGTTTACCACACCATTGTAGAACAAAATTTGTTTCGTTCATCAAAATTTTAAAAATTGATAATTCATTGATTTATCCAAAAATCACACTAAAGGAATTGGTTATCTTTATAATTTTGAGAAAAAAAATTCTTTGCTAATATTATCTACATCCAATCATCAACGGATAAATAATGTACGCTTTTACCCATTATATACGTTTTTCTTGCTAAATATGGCTTTTTCTTGGCAGTACACCGCTTAAACCCTTGTTTATAAAGTTTTGGAGTGTAACGTGAAAAACTGATATTCTTATTTTATTTAAAGAATCATATAAAACTTTGAACGTCTTTATATGGTTCCCTTCACAAATGTCTCTTATTTTTCCCTCATTTCTTAGATTCTTTTACAGTATTATCTGCTCACTTATTTCAATATAATAGCCATGTTTCCTTTTTTCCAATATTGTTTATAGTTCTTATAGAAACTTACATTAAAATTACTATTTTGTGCCGAAAAAAATACTTTGCCAATTTTTAATAGTTTTATATTACTATATTTAATAATTTCCAAAAAAATCGTGTAAAAATATCTTTTTATTCAAAATTCTAAGCAAAATAATTTAGAAATGTTTCAAATTTACTGCAAACGTTTACTTATACAATTAAATTACACCAAATAAACCTTTGCGAAAATTTTTGTGTAGAATAAAACTCGTTTTTTATAGACAACTGTCTACCTACTACTGTCCGACGATATTACACTGCACTTAAAACACGTTTTAAAAATATAATAACGGGAGAATTTTTGAAGTATTTGAAACAAGTGTCAATTTATAGCCAAAAGCTGTCAAATATCACTATCAACTAAATTTCCAATACACATAAAACTATTTTACATTTGATAGATGACAATGAAAAACGCAATGGAAAAAAATATTCGCAGTAATTTGAGTAGATATTGCATATATATATATATATATATATATATATATGTATATATATATATATATATATATATATATATATATATATATATATGTATATATATATATATATATATATATATATATATATATATATATATATATATATATATATATATATATATATAGGGTGTCTCATATGAGATTAAGGATAATAAAGAATAATAAATTATAGTAAGCAAATAAATGTATGTTTAAACCATTTAATCTCATTTAGATCACCCTATAAATACAAAAATATATCATCATATTCTAAAATACACAATTAAAAATAATAAAAATTAATAAAAAATAAAAAATATTTCCGTTCTGAGATGGAAAAATTATTTATATATTATTTAGATTATTAGATTATATACTATTTGTTTTTTATATTTTTTTATTTATAAGACATATTTTATGAAAAATGTAATTTACCACTTTTTAACTAGTATTATAGTAAAATAGTAATAAAAAAATTAAAACATTCATAGAAAAAATATAAACGTATAATTATGTAAGTTTTTTAAAAATACCGGTTTATGTAAAGACTAGATACATTTCTAAAAAATATTACTAGATAAATAAGATAAAATTTCTATTAGAAAAATTTGAATATGATAATTAAATCAGGTACAAATTTATATAGAAATAATAAAATATGTATATTATAAATGGCATTTAAAAGTAAGGCATATTTTTAATTTCATAACATAACACTTTGATGATATTAGTTTGATTATTAGAATCACAATCTGAGAATAAAGTGGACAATAACTGATTAACAATTTTATAAATATTTACAGTGTTGAGGTTAATAACTATTTAATTTGCGTTCAAATAAATTTTCCATAATATAAGAACAAATAATAAAAAGTATTTATTACAAAATTTTAAGGAAATATTTAACAAAATTTTTTTTAGGAAAAAAAAGTTTTATTAATTACTATTGAAAGCACCGATATTTATCCTTAAAATTTTATTGGTTATTACGAAATTATAATTTAATTGTATACATTTATTTATAAATGTTTATATTGTATTATTATATATGTACATTTATATTAGATGGTCCTAAATGAAAATTCAGTTCTCTTTACGTGCATGTAAATTTTTACATCTTTTTTGGTAAATAATAACTATGAAAAAATCGTTACAAGAATCACAGTTTGCTTTTAGAGAAATGAATTTTTCATACAGCGTTCAGTTCGGTGAAACGAAACCAACGTTGTTGTACCACTACACAACTACCCGGGGTACGTAGGTGTGGTAGGCTGTTTATGGCTGATACAACAATACTATTCTTCTTTGTGTGTAGGATGGTACTTGTATATATAACTTAAAATTTCATCGCCATATACAGTTCATATATATTTATACATATGAGTGTACATAAACATATATATATATATATATATATATATATATATATATATATATATATATATATATATATACACATGTGTGTGTGAGTAGCGAGTGTATGTATAAGATAAAAGAAACGTACAGATGTGCTCGTTATCTTTGATATAGAAACTAGTTAATCCTTGATGGAACACGACGGACATGACATTCGTTGGATATTATGAAACGTAGTTTATCGTATATGACAATATCACATACAAAAAAAAGAAAGAAATATGTAAGTATATAAAATACGTGACACATTCGAAACATAAATTTGAATGGACACGTTTCGTTATTAAATATTTTCTTTATTAAACATATAGGTGTAAACACAAATAAATATATAAACATTATATATATATATATATATATATATATATATATATATATATATATATACATACACACACACACATATATATATTGTATATAATTGAGCATAACTGTCCATACTAAAAAAAAATGTTTAATAGTGTCTCAAAATGTCAAAGTTGAAAATATTTAGTTGTAAAAGTTTAGCTATGCCAAGATTTGTTTTCACTCTGTGAATTATTTGAATTATTTTCTATTTATGGATGTGTTGTACATATATATACGAGATCGTTTGATAAGTATGGTAAAAAAGGAAGAAAAACTAAATTTAAAAAATTAATTGAATTAATTAATTTAAACAGTAAATAAATTTCCCATACTTATCAAACGACCCTCGTATATATATATATATATATATATATATATATATATATATATATATATATAGGGACATTTAAATGCGACACCGAGATGTTTTTTATTAGAAAGAAACAAAAGAGACTGTACACATGTTTCCCTATACACCACCCTATACACATGTTTCTTTTTAATAAAACACAAATTTAAGAGTAACGTTTAGATAACCCTATATTATATATATATATATATATATATATATATATATATATATATATATATATATATATCATTCTAAATAGTTTGAAGTACAGTACTTAATAATTTTGTGGATTATTTCAAAATGATTCATTACGTACAAAGACAACTTGAAAACCAATCTACTATACTCGTATAGCATAATAGTTTTTTGTCGTGTAAGACTATATGTAGACTGATATCTCAGTTTGTAACTAAATATAATTTTCTCACTTTTAGTTTTTCTATCGTCACAAAACTATCGATCTTTTGATCAAGATTCATCTTCTATTATTCTTTCTCGTTTGATGTTGTCTTATTGTTGGACCGAAAAAAATCTAAAAACCTAAGTAATTTTCTTTACTTTATGTATTTGTACCCTACCATTCTAAGGTCATACAGTTAACTGTAATTCGCGGTATATGTATTAAATATTAGTGTCAATGGTTTTAAGATCGTATAAATAACAAAGAAGACTAACTAAATGATATATAATATAATAATAATAAAATGCAATAAGACCATCACAAATACGAAAACAAAAAATTAAAATTAAATTTAAGTTTTATATTCCTATATATTTTCAATTTGATATTTTTTTCTTATTACTTTGATTTTTAACTAGTACTTTGACTATTACAACTAGTTTCTTTATATTATCTTCAGATAAAATTTAGTATTACTCTTAGTTACGAAAAACGTCTATGACAAAAATTAATTGTAGTAAATTATACATATGTATATACATTCATACATATATATAATATAATATATGTATATATATATATATATATATATATATATATATATATATATATATATATATATATATATATATATATATATTGTATATACATATAAATTAAAATCTTTTTGCAATAAATCAGAAAACATATTTAATTAATGACTGTTTTTATCAAAATATGTATTTATAAATATAATATATATAATGCAAGAATATATGATATATGCACACATATTATACGTACTGTTAATGTAAATGATATTTTTTTATTCAATATATAGCGTTTGAGTAAAAGAAAATAGATGGAAATATTAGATTATATTGTACTTAATTTCATCAGTATTATATATATATATATATATATATTGTTTTTTGTAAGTTGAATTCTAATTTTTTAAACAATAGCTGTATATTTCTGTTTAAAGTGATTAATTACTCATAAAAAAGAAAATAATAATAATTCACGAAAATGAATTGCATAAAAGTATTTACATTCATTGTTATGCATTTTTCTCATTTATTGCAAAAAGTTTTATTTTAATACTATTTAATTTATATATCGTGAAATTTAGTTTTATCAAGTGAATTAATTAATTATATATAAAATTTTTTTTGATGATAAATCATTTGGAAATGAATATGTACATCATCATCATATATATATATATATATATATATATATATATATATATATATATATATATATATATATATATATATATATATATATATATATATATATATATATATATATATATATATATATATTGTATATACGAGAAGTGTTCATAAAGTTCCCTGAAAGTGGTTATATTCGTAAATGAAATACTATATTTATAATTAGTTGGGTAAACCTGTTTATAGACTTGTGTTATGAGGTATTCGCGACAGTACTGCACAATACTTACGCGTGATGTTATGTCAGTTTGAAATTACCTTTGCATCTGCGAACATGATTTCGGTTAAAATTGAAATGCGCGTTAATATTAAATTCCTAGTTAAATTACGATGGAAAAAACTTGATATTATTAAAGCTATCACAGATGTTTACGAAGTCAATGCACCCAAAAAAAAAAACTACTCTTTATGAATGAGTTAATCGTTTTAATAACGGTCGAGAGAACATCAAAGAATATAGTCGCAATAAAAGACCGGTAAGTTTCGTTTCTGAAGAAAATATTCTTTCTTTGTGAATTTTAATGAAAAGGAATAATCGAATAACAGTACAAATGATAACTCAGACTATAGGCATATTCGTAAAATCAGCACAGAGTATTCTGAAAGATAACCTGAATCTAAACAAGCTTTCATCGCGATGAGTACCGAGGTTGTTGCGCGAAGATCAGCTGGCATTGCGCGCTGACTATTCGCTTCAATTTTTAAATAAATTTGACGCTGATTCTGATACATTTCTAAATAGGATTGTTACGGGCGATAAAATGTAAATCTATCAGTTTAATTTCAAAAGCAAGCAACAATCAAAGCAATGGTTACCAAGTGTTTCAAGTGCTCTCATAAAGGCTAAAGTATAAAAATCGGCTATTAAGGTAATGGCCACCATTTTCTGGGATTTTCATGGAGTATTGTTCATAGATTTTCTTGAAGATTAAAGAACAATAACTTCAAGTTATCATGAAACAATTGAAAGATAACTGCATGCAGCTCTAAAGGAAAAATAGCCCGGAAAAATTCATCAAGGCATCTTGTTTTAACATGATAACATAGTGACTCACTCTGCAAGTTCTGTCAGGACAGTATTGCGTGAATACCGATAGGATATTTTACTGTATCCTTCATATAGTCTAGATTTATCCCCATCAGACTTTTTTTATTTCCATATTTTTTTTAAAAGAAACATTAAAAGCGTTTTTTGGGAGTCGATAAATGAAGTGAAACATTTTGTAGAACAGTAGCTAGAATCAAAGACCACTGATTTATATTTCAATTATTTCAGGATAGTTTAAATAAAAAAGAATTTGAGTGTTTGAATTCATCAAAAATTACATCTTCCTTAAGAACTCAGAAGATTTTAAAAACTGTTTGATATTAAATTACTCAATATATAAGTTAAAATTAGGTAAAACAATTATATATATATATATATATATATATATATATATCAAATATATATATATATATATATATATATATATATATATACTATCAAACAACATTTTTAACATAAGTCATATATGTTCATTTAAAAAAAAACATCACAATTACTATCTATTTTTCAATTAATTAGTTTATTTTTTAATTGTTCTTATAACTTCAATGTCACTGCTTATACCCTATTTTAGTACAATTCATTCTAACATATAATATCATTTCAATTATTGTACAAATTTTTTTTTTGTTTTACTCCTTTACTTACTTCACTAGTCGATCCTTGAATTTACTTCTTTTTAAAAATATAAATAAGTTATTTAAAATAAAACGTTTAGAAAGCTGTTAATACTCCTGTGTAGACGATGTTTATTTATTATAGAAGTATATTCAAATCTAATGCCCATACAATTAAAATTTATTATATCCGAAAATACGTCCAAAAAGTCTGCCTAAAAATCTATCTTTTTCCATTTTTTGTTAATTTTAATATTTCATAAGATTTGTACTTCGGTATTTATCGAAAAACTTCGAGAAAGTTCGGAAACGAAATTTTCATATTACTTCAAAAATTTTCACAACACGTTGAAGATGAAGCACCATTCTTTTTTAAATAATTATAAATAATTAAATTTTGTTATTTATATCTAAAGAGATTATATTTAGTTTAATACTTATTATTTACTTTTTGTACATAATTTTTATTGTGAAATAATTTTATTCTTTTTTAGAAAACGTTCCTTTCTGATATTTCTCTCAGAAAAATTAATAGATATTTTATTAAATATTTAATAAAATATTCACACAATAAAAACATTAATTTTAAAAAGTAAATTAAGTAATATTATACAATATTATATTGATCATAAACTACTAAATATACATATATTCAAATACAATATTAAATGACTTTTCATGAAATGTATTCCGGTTACAAATTCATCTTCGAATATATTTCCATACGAACGTGTGGGACCAATTCAATTAAGAACAATTATCATTGTGTACGAGTATTCTCGAATGTCACTGTTACTACTATATATTTATATAAATATAATTATTATTATCATATTTTACATTACTGTTTAGTATTCATGTGACGTGAACGTTTCGAAAATTACCGAGAGTGCGTGCATACAAAACAATATTTAATTTCAATTAAATTGCTTCTCTGTCTCATTTTCTCTTACACAAAAAATGTTTTTTTCATGGTTTTCAGTTTGGAGTATGCTTTTTCTCTTTTTCTATTAAAATCTGGAGATGTAAAAATGTGTTATTGTATATAAAGTCATATTCAATATTATCAATGTTTACATGTTTGTCATAATAATTTATAATATTATAATAATGTTCGTGACGGTATTTACTTACAAGTGGATTTCATGTATACACGT
>CP092087.1:45217786-45240286 GCA_029203775.1 Neoneuromus ignobilis | reverse complement strand
TGATCATGTCATCGTCAATGCGATACATAATCTAGTTTTTATAACAAATTATTATTCTCAATAATGTAAGTGGTCATTGAACACTTTTATTAAATCTTTCGGTGTTGATGTCACATTTATTTGTATTGAAATGGATGTTTTCCAATTCCAAAACTAACATTTTTCTAATATTACAAGCAAATTTCATATATTTTACTTAATATATATGCATAAAATAATAAGACATAAAATTTATTTAGGTAAATTATAACAAAAAAATATAAAGAATAAAAAAGATTCAATAATCTCTTAAAAATAATTATTTACAAGTATATAAGTTTGAATTGAATTAAAAGACGTAATGTGGACAAACCTCAACTTCAACTATTTAACAACAGTCACCACTAAGCAGTGGATAAAAGTGAGCAAGGAAGAAAACTGACAGCTATTGCCTCCCACAGCATATCCTCACGTATGAATGAATGAAACATTGCATCATTGTCTAAGGGGTGAGAGAGAACAATACAGGTGTATAAATCTAACACATATACAGACGCATGCACATATTCACATGTGAATATATATAGTATGTATACAAATATACAGGGTTATTATGTATGAAGAGTTGGAGGTTGTTCGTAACACTGTGACCGTCGGCGCGTGTCGACTATCATCCTGCGATATTGATGTACTTCACGGTTCACATTCCTCTCATCATTGTCATTTACTGACCGTAAATGACAATGACGAAGACATGGGGGAATGGAAACAGAATGTTAACATATAGATATATGTTTAGTGAAACATTTTCAAAAATATATATTTAAATAGTTTCATTGCGTCATCCACCTATAATTGGAATTTCTATTATTTGTATAATTTATTAATGTATTTATTTTCTATTTGGAATACATTGTACTTTAAATACATATAGTATGAATTAAAAAATAACAAATTACCATTGTTCAATACGAGTTTATTATTTAATATTTTTTTAAAAAAAATATTGATTATGATATATAATTAATACATATTGTAAATTACAATGTTGTAGCATATTTCTTCAAATCAACAAAAAAACTTTTAATTTTTTAAATTAACACTTTAAAAGAATTTAAACCTAGTTTCTTATAAACATCATATATTCTATTTATTTTTATATATAATGTCCAAATTTTGAAATTTCATTTACTTCAAACGAGATATTAATAAATAAAGATATTTGTATGATTTTAATAATAAATAATAATCAAGACCAGAATGACTTTAATTTTATCTAATATAAAATAAATATTTTTTATTGCACTAAATGATTTTTGATTGATTGATACTTACATAATATTATTAATTTTTATTATAATAAGTTATTCACTATTTTTTTAAAAAAAATTCACTACTCGATTCCTCTATATCAATTGTAAGAAGCCTTGGAAATAATAAGTATCAATAAACCGATAATAAACATTGTAAAGGAAATATATTTCGATAATAAAACATATATCAAAAAAAATCCAGCTAGTAAAATAATTTATATGTATTAAAGGATTGAGAGAATAATGAAATTCTTCATCTATATACCATAAATTGTGTTAGAATATTGGAAAAAGTCAAAATTACAGGTATATTCATTGTGTTAATTATTTAAGACTCATATGACCTAAATTTCATGTTGAGAAGAATTTTAAAAATGTTTATTAAATAGGGTCTAAGCATAAACATTAATAAAACCGAATATTAAATTATAAACAACAATGTTCTATGTCAAATACTAATAATGATAATGAATTCGAGTATTTAGGCACATTAATAACATTAGACGGAATGAATAAAGATGAAATTAAATATCGTTTAGAAAACAATTATAAAATATAATATTACGTTGCCATAACTTAATATGCTGAAATAAACATATATTCTTAAAGACGAAGAAACATATCAATGGCCAAATCTGTTTCGAATTATGACTGCAAAGTATGGACTATTCAACAGTAAATATGAAAGAAGATTACAAGAGTCGAGATAAACTATACTAGAAGTCCCAGGGTAACAAAAATAAAATGTATAACAAATAATAAAAATGTTATTTAATAATTATTTGAACATGTAAATTGTAATTTATTTAAAAATATTAACTATGAAATTAATTAAATAATTCATTTAATAGATTTAGGTAAGAAATATAAATTTTAGAAAAAATTAAAATTTCTTCTTTGCGTAAAAAAATTATCCAATTTTAATGAGATATACAGAAATGTCTATAATTATAAAAAATTCTATAATTTATTGTTTTAATAATTCTAAGAGAAGATAATATTTAATTTAAATTATAAAATTATTATTTTATGTAAATAAAATTAGTTTGTGTACTATTTTAGAACTGAATGAAAATCAATGAATTTTAATAGAAAATCTAACAAATAAAAGTAACAGAATGTATATATTTTATTGGAATAGACTATACATTGACCTTAAACGATTTTACACAAAACTACTTATTTGAGCTGTGAAATAGTCTTATCAGATTGTAATAAAACTTGATTATAGCTTTTATTTGTAAGTAGTTGGCAGAATTGCTGAAAAGATTGTGATTTGTTTGTCGTTATTGCTTGAACTGTATATTTATGTTTAGCATATTTTTAAAGTTTTGTTGTTATATTTAGATCATTAGTGGAAAGGAGAAATAAATAAGAAAACTTCGATTTAAATATAATAGAGCATATTATACTTCATTAATGCACGTTTTTGTACTAAAAATATATATTATTCGACCATTGTATAATTAAGTTGGGCAAATAAGTTAAATATTTTTTTTAAAAAAAATTTACTAATACGTGAGAAAAGAATATCATATTATAATTTTCACATGTCATACGAATTTACTATTTAAAAAAATAAATCTAAATTTAATACAAGTAAATCATTCATTGTCACATAAAAATATTTTATACTAAAAATCATTTATTAATTTTATTCGCTGATACGCATATTGATGATCATTTCATCATTATTAGAACGTTTATTATAATTATTAAAATGTGCATTAACTAATAACTTGAATAATAAGTGATAATTAAATACTTTTATAAAATCATGTGATGAATGATTCAAATGTGTCGAAGTAAATTTACAAGAGTACCAAAATGATTTTTTAAATCTGAAAGTGATTATATTTATATTACTTTGTGTAATTTCTATTATCACTTTTTTAGTTATACCAATATATATTTCAATAAAGAAAAATTGTAAAAATAATAATTTAAGAAATCAATTAGCATAGTTCAGAAAAATATGAAAAAAATAATTTTAATTTTTATATTTTAATCATATGTAGGGTAACTAGAAATGTATAAAATTGTCTAAAGAATAGTCTTTTTCTATTCAAAGAAAAATAACATATTCTATGTGGATTAAGAATTATAATAAATTCTGTTTGTGAGTTTGTGAATGTTTAACCTTTCATATAAACGGTACTTTTTAAAATATTTTATATCCCATCATTTCAAACTACTGTTTTCTTTAATAAAAGTTTTATAGATTGAGAAGAGAAGTCAGTAGATATTAAGTCTTTCTTGTTTATTAAAATATTTATTATCGAACTTGCTATTTTAGGCAGATATATGTGATTTATTAGTATAACACACGATATTTTAACAATAGTTGTTTACTATAATTGGTATTATTTATTTTTAATATTTTGGTAATTATAATAATTAAAATTCTATTTCCAAATTGTAAACAATCTTGATTATATAATTGTAGATATTTTTAACAGAAAATTGAATAATATTTTCTTCTTTGTCAAAAATATTCAATTTATATATTTACATCTGACTTTATTTACTTTAAAAATTCTATCTTATAGCATTAATTTAATCTGAATTTCATAATTTATAATTTGTTGTGTATTTGTTTCTTCTATATATTTTACATTTCTAAAAAGGTATAATTAATTTTTTATTTTTTCTTGAGAAGTATTAATAATAATATTTAAAAAGAATTAATTTTACTATCATGATTATTTACATAAATATTTTTTATCATAAAAAGTATAGCAGTGTATTAAATTATTACTTTTTATATTCGCGCAAGTATAAAATGATAAAAAAATAAAGGAATTATTATTAACAATAAAGACATAACTGTTGAATATTTTATTTTGTTTTAATGTCATTTTATAAAAATTTTATATGTAAAATTATTTCTATCCTTTGTTGGAAATAATAAATTATTTACGTTATAAATAAATATTATATAAATTCTAAAATTAATATTAATGGTTAAACGGAATTGGAAAATTAGAATAAGCGTGATTATCAATGTGAATACTTTTAAAAGTAATTCAAATACACACACAGACATATATATATATATATATATATATATATATATATATATATATATATATATATATATATATATATATATATATATTGTACATAGCTGCGAAATTCAAAAGACCAGAAGGCGGAAGGGATATATATATATATATGTATATATGTATATGCATATATATATATATATATATATATATATATAAACAAGTAGATTAAAAAGAAAACCAAAGTTACAGATATTTTTACAAAAGTTAACAATTTAAAATAACATTGGGCTTGTCATAAAGGAAAAGAAAAACGCCAATGACAAAAGAAATTATTGATTAGAAATTAAGAGACACACAATAACAAGAAAGAAACTCATAATAGATGGGGTAGAGACATAAGAAAATTCATTGGAATAGAATGGAAGAAAAAATTATTGAATCACTCGAAGTGAAATGTTTTAGGAAATTCTTTTATTCGGTACTGAATATAAGGAGGATGATATACAATATATATATATATATATATATATATATATATATATATATATATATATATAATTATATAATTAAAGTTGTAAGATAAATCATTAGTTGAAAGTCGCTTCTAAATTTAGGATTTATAAATTATAAAAAAGCTTTCGATTCACTTAGTACATCAGTAATATTGAAAGCAATGGAAAATTAAAAACTAAAGAAACATTCAATTTTTACAAAATATTTTTAGGCACTTAATTGAGAATCTATAGAATTAAAAGTAAATGGCAAGATATTTAATCATTTAAGATTTTTTAAAGACATTATTATTTTCGCATCAAGCACAGATGGACTCAAAAAAGGAATAGAAGAATTAAACAAAGCAGATCCTATAATTAATCACATGATGAATCGCAACACAGTAAAAGTAACATTCAATGAGTTTGTAAATCAGATGAAAAATGAATTAAAAAGAATAAAAATATAAGTTGATATATGTAAATTAGGAAAGTTCATTAACAAAAAAATTTTTTATAGATAAAGTGAACAACAGAACAAAAATGAGAAGATATCAATTTAAAAGAAAATATTACATTATAAAGTTGAATATTTTAGTATATTTGAAGATTTTTTTGATAAATGAATCCTACAAGGGCCACTTATGACAGTGACTGTAGACAGCCTAAATAAATGTGGGAAAATGCATGTCAGCAATAGCATTTAAACAGATAAGAAGAGATTCGACTGGATTCAACAACAAAAAAAACTTACAAATTATATATTAAAAATAAAAATTTTAAATAGAAATGAGAAAAAGATAATACAACTGATAGTCAGCAGCAATTATTAAATGAGAATCCAGAAAATTAAAAAAAACGCCCAATCTATGGATAGAAAGGATAAATATATGAAAAAGTCATCAGTGTGCAATGTAAAAGGAAATTTTGAGAATGGCTTTCATCCAGCAATGAATATATATATATATATATATATATATATATATATATATATATATATATATATATATATATATATATACGTTGACTATGTAAAACACTAAAAAAGTTTTCAACGCAAGTAAAACTTATTCTCAGTTAACATTATTACTCCATTTTCTAAAACATATACCATATATTGTACACTGCATTGTCTATAAAATATCTAATAAGGTGAATATAATGTGAAAATAAGAACTTCTTTCGTCTAAAAGGCGACGATACGAGTTTATTAAAATAAAAATCGTCAATAAAATCTGCATTGAAAGATATCAAAGTCACGATATGAACTTTTCCTATGTATATTATTCGCGATTTATTCAAAAATAAGAATAATCAGAAACTATTCTTATTTTTTCATACAATGAACTTTAAAAAAATATATAAAAAATTCTCACTCTCTTTATATATAAGCTATAGATATGAAAATTTAATTTATTTTTTTACACTGAATTTATATTAAAGATAATGACATGAACTGAAACCTATTTTAAAAAATTTATATTGTAATCTATTTTTCTTAGTATAATTTTATTTTAACTAACTTTTTTATGAAATCTTTTTACTTCTAATAACGTAGATTTAATGAAAATCGATATATCAATATTTTTATTTACTTGGAAGAAAATGTATACTTTTCAAAAAATACTTATTATTTTTAATTTCCTTTCTAAAATACTTTTAATTTTTAATATTGAAAAATATTAACAGTTAATAACAAATATGTGTCTAGATACTGCATAAAATAAACAAATGTTTTTTTAATTAAAAAAATTAAAACTATAAAAAAATTAATTAAAAAAATAAAATAGAAACATCATTTAAATAAAAGTAATTATTAATCTCAATAATGAAATAAGCAAAAAAATAAATAAAAGTGATAATTGAATATAATTCTTACAGTATAATTTATTTGTAAAAGTAACTTAATTACCTTTTAAAAAAATAAACTATGGGTATTTGTCTCAAAATTACGAAAATATTGAAATTTAAATAATAACTCTTTCATAATTTAGCGTTCTAAGAATGATGGAATATTTATTGAAACTTGTTTTCATAAATAAATGATTAATTAATAGTTTTATAACATTATATATTTTATAGTATTAGAGTGAGTGATTCATTTAAATAAAAACTAATTAACAACTGTACAGATCAACAGTGAGTTTATTTCAATATATCTGATAGCATAATTAAAAATACGTCTTTATACTAATTTTAAATGCTATATAAAATAAACTATTTATAAATTAATAGCAATTAAAATAATATATAATATAAAAGTAAATAATCACTTTAAGTTTGAAATATGCTAATAAAATAATGGGATATAATTCATGATTATTACGAGCATAATAATATAAAATTATTTTGTATGGCGAATTTGTTTTATGAAGTATTTGTGAAATTAATTACACTAAAATTGTAATTATATAAAGTGGTGTGAAAAATAATAAGTGGGCGAAAATGATTAGACTAGGTTTGAAGTTTAACCAGGAATACCGTTCATTATTCCTTTGATTAATTACACAGTGCTTATGTTATGAATTGTCAATCGACGGTTGCAGGTTCTCCAGACCAAGGTATTGCGTCTTATAATAATGCACACTACTTTGTTTAAAATAGCACTTTGCATGGAGGACTGCATGTGCATATGGTGAAGGAGTTGTCAGACCGCAAACATTCGTTTTGTATAGTTACATGGAAACAAACACGAACACATTGATCCACGTTCTTGGTTCTTACGATTCCCACAAGTTGCATTACTGGTACAAGTGGTCGATGTTGTAGACTGTTGACGACGAGATATAGACGTCGTGGCTATCTTTATCGTTACTCAACAAGAGGCTGTGAATCATAAGATTCGTGTCTTTGAGCTCGTCAACCTAGCGACATTTAACCAATTTTTAGCTCAAGATACTCTCATCAAGTGTAATATAATTTGCATCATGAGTCTTGGAACTCTGTAATTGACACTAAGTATTCGGATTACTACGCTTCCTAAAAGGCATTGCATCGTGGTTAAATAGTAATCCATGTGTCGTCAGTTTTAGATTAAGTTGATCATAAGTATGTGTTTTAAGGTATACAAAAAAAAATGATCATAAAATTTAAAAAGACATATTAAGTTCAGTCACAGAAGGAATAAAATTAAAAATAGGAGGAATGTTATTTGAAAAAATCGATTTTACTTAGAAAAAAATAAGCCAAGTAAAATATTGTTCCAAAAAATAAAGGATTATTATTGAAAAGTTATGCGATGAAAGAAAAACTATAAAAAATTGCTGAAATATTAGATTGTTCGTAAATATAGTTAGCAACGCTTTTAGAAAAAGAAAAATTTTAAATTCGTAGTAGGAAGAGAGAAAATATAATAGAAACAAATAGTAACATAGCACTATTTTTTTATATCTTGGTGCATTAAGAGAAAAACTTAAATTTATTAGTTGATTAAAGTCAAGCCTACTAAAAATTTCATTGAACTATTTTACATATACGAGTATGTTAAAGATAGGATTAAATTTGCCAACTTAAAACATTGATTAACCGATTATAAAATAGGAATATTCTGTGGTTTCATAAGACCAAAAAAGTTTATTTCAATTGGATTGTTAATAAAAAACATTTATATGCACCCAAGAATAAATATGACCAAAATATACAATAAAACAATTAATTGAAGAGACTGGAATATACTGATATGAAGTTGCTTTTCGTACCACAGTCCAAGTTTCTTAATTTTAAGAAACGAAAATATAAGAAACGATATTTTATGCAAATATTTTACTAAACGTCATGGATCTATTTGCGAAGAAAAATTTACCATTAATTTTACAATTTTAACAGAATAACGATCTTAAACGAGTAAAAAGTATTCTTTTACTATTTCATTCTATTACCTACTAAGAGTTTGAATTTTCACTTCTTTCTGATAGCGTTTTTAATCAGTAATTTCTTTTACAATAAAATTTTTCTTTAATCATATAATTTGTTTATAATATTACTCTTTTTTTTGAGATAATGCCTTCCCTGGTCAATTTTTTTAATATAAAAAAATGTTTATCTTGTTTTTTTAAAAATATATAATTTTTCTACCTTTAATTTTTCTACGTTTTTGTGACTGAATTTAATATTTGTCTTTCTCAATTTTACGATCAAAATTTTTTCTTCTGATTTTGCATATATTAAAATATATGTTTTTAGCAAATTTAACCAAAATTTTACGCATATTTAAAACGAAAACCATAAAATTAACAATTTGTAAACACTATAAAATCATTTTTTTAAATTTTATACTTCACTGTTAACTTCATTGTGACTAATGAATGTAGTTTTAATCATTTTCGTTTTCCTAGTATATTTGCACATTACTATATACATATATATATATATATATATAATTATATATATATATATATATATATAATTATATATATATATATATATATATAATCATCGTCATCATATCAGTTTATGTTAGTCCATTCCTGGACGAAAGCCTCAACGAATATTATCATACACTGGTATTTGGTCAATACTCATTATTTTGATCAGACAGATTGGTGAGAATATTTTATTCGGGGTTTACTCCTTTAAACAAGTTGCTTTTACTAAGGTCAAAGAACCCTGCCTGCTCTATGATTCCAACCGGCGATTAAACGCATGACTTCCATATGACAGACGATGATGCTAACCATTACACCATCAGTCGTTTATAAAAATATTATATATATATATATATATATATATATATATATATATATATGTATGTATGTGTATGTGTGTGTGTGTGTGTGTGTACATATATATGGCTATATGTATATATTCGAAATAGAAAGTTTTAGAAGAGGCCTTCATTCAGTAGTGAATAGAGAGAGTCTGATGATAATACATACATACATACATACATACATACATACATACATACATACATATATATATATATATATATATATATATATATATATATATATATATATATATATATATATATATATATATATATGTATATATATATACACACACACACATATATATATATATATATATATATATATATATATATATATATAATATAGTTGTATGTATTTCAAACTGTTTAATAATTTAGTAGATAAGATATGATAACAAGAATTAAATATATAATACTTTCTAGGCCTAAAAATTGTTTGGTATTTTAATCACGCAAAGAATCTACATTAATTTTCTTAAAAGCTAAAAACTCCCAAAAACTTATTTGTTTCTTATAGAAAGTATTTGTAAAGATTTATTTCATGCTAAAAGTTCAGTCGAAATAAAATATCTGATAATAACGAGCAGTGGATTATTCTACATATTAAAAAATCGGAAAGGAATACACACAATAATGAAATTATTTACAAAATTAAAATATTAGGTATTATAATAATAGCAGATATGATTGGCGTTTGTTAAGGTTGTATTCGATCAATTTTGAGAAATAATCAATATATGAGAAAGTTGCAGAAAAATAGATAGTTAAGTGTGAATGTATAGCTATCTTTAATAGAAAGCCATTTTTAAGAAACAAAACGTAAATAACATCTATGCAAAATTATATTTTTTGTAACCATTTATGATGTTATTTTTCATTATATCGCTTAAAATTGGATCCTTTTATAAGAGGCTGTTTTTTAAGATAATAAATATCTGGTAAGGACATGTTACTCCTTATCGATGCAACGTGAATGTGACAATGAAATGTATCTCAGCTGTACAATATTAATACGCCTGATTATGATAGCTAGTTTGATGGAAAGGGTTATAAATTTAAGGGTTATAATTTGAGAATAATTTTCACATTACTACATGTTATCTATCTGAATGTTATTTTGAAAAGGTTTAACTGAAAAAGACTGTGTTTTTAAAATATGACTATAGATATTTACATGTATGGAATTGTACGATAAGTTATTTTTATATCGTTTTTACCTATTCTATATGCAGATTTTTCTTAGTTACTTGAAATATTTATACTATTTTATTCTTTTTAATAAACACTGTAATTTTAAAATTAAAAAATATATATCACTAAAAGAAAAATACTTTATACTAGCCTATGAAAGATTCATTAAATATTAATATTTGGATATACAATTATTTTTAAAACTATAATTATTTGTCAAACTCGTATATTAAAAGGCAGAAACATATATAATTCATGTATGGGTGTAGTCACCTGATATTGTTTAAATTAAACCACTAGCAATGTTTTTCTTATTGTACATTTGTAAGAAAAAAATGATTCATGATGCAGTTACAATGACAAGATCACATGGCCATCACCTAGCTGAAATCGACACACATTTCTACAGCCAGATTTAAATTCTGAACGTTTAATTTCCGGTGCAAAAATCTTGAGTTGCTCTGTATAATTTGATATAAACCGTTCTTTTAGTAACATCGCGTAAGAAAAATATAACTGTAGACCGACGATTGTCTTTCAAGTCGCGCTATCGGGGACGTTCATTTCAAAGTTTTTTCCTTGTGTCTCGTCTCCATCAGATCCACTCTCTGCCTCTTCTCCAGCAACTGGTAAAACTTCACTAAATCGATATTCAAATGTAAGATAAATTGCATTTTCGAGTTGATCGGTTCGCGTCTTTCGCGCTTATGTATGTATATCTGTGTGTGTGTATGTGTTTTTGAAACACTGTACGATGCCAGAGATCTTCCAAGACGTTGGCTCCTTTTACAATATTTTATCTTTTGTATAATCAAGTAAGACGGTTATACGATTTCGTTTCAGGACTGAAAAAAATCATACTTAAAGAACATTCTCCGCTTTTTTCCTAGTTGTGCATACTCCAGTCGATAAAATAACATTTCTTTCATTTCGTTTTCGATTTAACTTTGTAATAAAACTTTTTTAAAAATACTGATATCTTTTTAAACAAATTTATTTACAAAGATTACAAAATAACCAATATAAATTAAGTACAACAAACCGTAGAATTTCATAATTTCATACATTCATTTAAAATTTAAGAAAAAAACTAAATGTATATCAATTTACTTGATTTTCGTTTGTCATTCTCCTAAAAATACTCTTTATATTTATTACAAGCATCTTTAATCAACGTGAAAGAAAACCTTTATTATATATACTTTATAGAAATAAATTTACTTTAAAAATACAATAATTTATGAAAATTTGCAAATAAAAACTGAATAATTTGTGCAAATTAATATTGAAATAAATATAATGTAAATAATTTGTACATATTTTCATATTAGTTTTTCTCAATATACCTAAAAAAAAATTTTTTTTCTTTAGTTTTAATGCAATAAATTAATTATTTTTTCTAATATATATATATATATATATATATATATGATAATTTAAAGGCCTATATTTTTTTATAGATTTTATATCGTTTTTTTATATAACACACAAAAAACACATTTCAAGAAAGACTACCATTTTTACGAAATAAAAAATATTATTTTTCTTATTTCAGTTCTTGACTACGTTATTATTAAGTTTTTACTTTATTTACTCTAATTAAGCAATAACTTATTCCATACTTTTGAGGCAAGGCTTATTATGAGAATTTAATATTATAAAAACATATAATTAAAAAATAATAATAAGCGTTACAAGAAATAATATTAAAAAAATTCTTACTTATCTCATATTTATTTAAAAATTAGCAAAAATATATCTTTGTTTTCATTATTTACTTAGTTTAAAAATGAATGTTTCAGTAATTACTGATTTTAAATTTTAACAAATATAGCTTTTTGAATTAAACTATTTTCTAAACAAAATTTATAGATATACTCTTGAACGAAAAAATAAGACTTTATATTGTTTACAAAAACACTTAATAATTCAAAAATATGAATGGAATTTTTATACAAATTTTATGCAAATATAAACAAATATGCTTAAATAGAGCTTAAATAGAAAATATCAACCTGATGCTCTATTTAAATTATTTATATTACAAAAACAAACACTATGCAATAATATTAACTAAAAAAATACCATATAAAATATAATTTTCAAATTTAACCATTTCGTAAATATTTTTCGAAATGTCAAGTCAGAAAAATCATGTTCTTAACATCACTAATTTCAATTTAGCACATAAAGTGAAAATGAAATGACGACAAACGTCTGCCATCTGAATTCTGACACGATAAATCTGCAGTAACCGAGATTTGGACGACATAAGACTGATGATTAGAATAAACGTCTGCATTTTAACAACACGGTGTTCCATAGGTTCAGTTCATGAATGCTGCTCGAGTTGATTCGAAGATGATATCAATGAAAACAGTGAATATTTATAAGAATGAGTGACATGAATAATATGAATCGTGTCATAATATCAAACTTATATTTTTTAATATTCTTTTATAATTACTTTTACAATAGCGTTAATATATATTATACATAAATAAACATTCATTTACTATTTTAATATACCATTCTTATATACTTTGTTATTTATTTCTTTAACATGCAAATGTCTTACATATTTATTATGAAATCATATAACTAAAATTTTACATATTTTGACAAAAGCAACTAATTAGAATTTCGATCATATAAAAACTTTTTTTAAAGATAATTTTTAACATTAAATAAAAACAGAGGATTATTCAGCGAATTTATTTCCGATTTAAATTTAATAACTGATTTACATATTAAAATTACTTCAACGATAATACAATGAAGTATTTTTCAACTCGACCAAAATTCAATTACAGTACTGTATGTTAAACAGAAAAAAATAATCCAAATTTTGTACGGAATATAAATCTCGCCCGTCGACTATTTACCAATAAAACTTTCCAACATTGGTATTTCTGACACCGAAGTATAATTTATCATTTGAATGATATATATATATATATATATATTACTCAATATATATATATATATATATATATATATATATATATATATATAGAAAACAGTGATAGCAGACGAAAGATGGGTGATAGAAGAGGATATATCGCGGACGTATTCAATTCATACGACAACTATAATCCTTTCACTTCAATGTCAAATTACGATTTTACTCCATGTCTCACTCTCCCCCATTCCCATTTTCACTGAATACAATTTTATTGTTATGACGTTCGTTTGCCGTTTCCGCGATTTAAATCCACTCAATGTCGTGGATATTACAATAAGTTTTTCATTAAACAAAAAAATTGTAAATGTATATCGAAATACAGAATGTTTTAAAAAAAGTTTTCAAAAATACCTTAAAGAAACACGTTTAGCAATAAAATTAAACAACTATGATAATTAGATATCTGAAAATTAATATAAATTAGACAAAAATCTATCCAATATTTTAAGCAATTAATATTACTTTAGAATAATAATTGAATACAAGTACACAAATTTTATAATATTAATATTTTTTTCTCATAAAGATATTGTAATTGATTTAATGTGACCATTATTTTTTCAATTATCAGAATACTCCACCCTGTATTCACTTCACTCATCAACCCCCGTCTTATTTCTGGTTGACAATATATGCATCATTATTAATTTATTTCATAAAATTTGTACTTAGGTAATTCTCCGAAAATTTCTGGTAAGATCGGAAACGAAATTATTACATCACGCCGGAACACCATTCTTTTAAATAAAATGATATAAAATTTTTGTTATATTTTTATATTTCATATGAAGTAATATAACTAGAACCCTCTAACCACCACTGAACATTGGAACATGAAAATAGTATAGTGTCAGACTCTCCCATAAATCGACGTTGAGGTCATCGCTGCGGAATCCGAGCAAAATCTACAAAGAACTGTGAACAAGTGGACACAGAAAATAGAGATAAATGAGAATAAATTTTAGTCAATGAGAATAAATATAGCAGGCAAAGAAAAAATATCAAAAAAAACATCTAATGTACAGTAGCTAGGTCAGATATAATACTATGATTTCGTGGATACGATCATAACTCGAATAAAAGAATCGATAGAGAAGTTTTAAATACAGTAAAAAAGGTACCCAAGTTTATTTTAAAATTACTAATTCCATCTGTTGGGAAATATATACAAATATATATATATATATATATATATATATATATATATATACTCGTATATATCCCAACAGATATACAATTCTATAATCGTCTCCATCCTTCTATATGTTTCTAGAAGCTCGCTTCTGTAGAATAAACACTAAAGCAAAATTACAATAATGGTATAGACATTTTTAGGAAAGTCATTATATGAAATTATTGGGAAGAGACAATTCAAGTAATTTGTAGATATGAATAGAATTTTGGATAACAGAATGTCGAAACACATGCTAAAATCAAATCAGGAAGAAAACAGAATGAGAGAAAGACAAAGGAAGACATAGTTAGATAAGATTGAAAACCTCGGAAGTAATAGAGAGAAGGCAACAGTAGAGATTAAGAAACTGGCAAAGAAGAGGAAGAAATGGGAAAAATTAATAGAAACTCATTCAATATCCAAATGAATATAACGAGAAAGGAAAAAAGATGAAATAAATGTCTATGGATCTGATTATATTTTGTATTTATCAAAGAAATGATTTTGTTTTATCATTAAGTACTACTTTATGTGTATAATAAAATATGAGTTCTAAATTTTAGTTTTAAAACTGTTGAAAGTGTACAAAAAGTGAGTTTTTAATGAAATAAAATAGTATTTTTTAATTAAAGTTTTTAATTAAAAAATAGTATTCTTTTCTTATAACGTTTTAATTAAAATAAACGTGTTATTTTTGGAGTGAAATATAATTAAGATTTTAATTGTACTTAGCAGAAACGATATCTAATATAATTAAATAATAAAAAATAGAGTGAAACAATATAAAAAGAAAAACTTTTATTTAATTCGACAAAACAAATACAATTAATAGAAAAACTTTCTATGATATGAATTAAAATTGTTAAAAAGTTTTGTTACAAATCTCAATATGATAATTCTCTAAAATATCATATTAATAAATTGTAAAATATTCTTAATGATCGAAAAATATTTATTTTTAAAATAAAAAACGGAAGTAAATGATTTACTTTTTGTAATTGTTTTGATATATACATTTTTTAAAAAAATATTGATTAATTTAAAAATGAAAATATATTATTTGAACTAACGCGTTTAAAATAGTTTTTTATAATAACTACTGACGTTCTCGATTTGTACTATTGTGAAATCAGTTAAAATAGAATTTCTTTCAAAATGTAACAAAGATACTGTAAAATTAATAAATAATTATATTACTATACGGATTTATTTTTTATAGCTAAATGTTGAATTGATTTTCTAGATTACTGAACATATGACTCAATATGTTTATTTAAAAATATTTCATAAAATAATGTTACTCTATTCCAAAAAATACTGCTTTGATGAATTTACTAACTGAATCTTAAAATTAATATCCTATACTGAAATTAAGTTAAATATACTATGTTAATTATTATGTTAAATTTTGGTTTGTTAGTGATAAAACTGCAATAATGTTGTAGTTTAGAAAATATTATTATTTAAGGTAATCTTTGAAAAAAGGAATTGTAATCACAAAATGTAAATAAAATGTCAATAACTCCAATAAATTATCTGACAATACAAATTTCTATTTATAACTAGTAAATTGATTAAAAATCTAAATAAATAAGTATTTAAAAATCTACAATATATAAAAATGATGTAAAATATCTTAAAATAAAATTGGTACAGGTCAGTCAAAATATATTGAAAATAACTGATTTAAAACAATTTATAAAACTAAATCAACATATTATTTCAATAATTCATAATATAAGTTAATAAATTTATATACAATGGAAAATGTTGTATTAACATTAAAAACGTCTGTGTGTATTGCTATGTAAATATATTTATTAATAATTGGTTCATTAATTATAAATAATTTTTGAAAATGTAAATTAATATCAAGAAAAATAAAAAAAATATTTGAATATCATAAATAAATTAATAATTTAAAAAATAATTATCATAAAAAATATTGTAATAAAATTAAGAGATGGATTAAAAAATTATTTAATAAATCTTACATGGATTTAATCAGAAAGTTTTGTACAAAAATAGAAATTACCTGTATATTTATAAATAAATTAAAATACTCATAAGAATTATTAAAATAAAAAAAATTGGCGAAATAATATACTGACTTTTCAAAATAGTTTTTTTAAAAATTCTGATATCAAATATTAGGCGATAATATAATATTTCAATATTATACAACAATAATTTATTTTTAATTAACTTTTAATACCAATCTAGAATAATTAGAAATATGTATCATATTTGTTTACTTGAAAATAATGTACATAAATCTACACATAAAAATAATTAACAGTCATTTCGAAATAACTATCAGACAATAGAATAATTTTCCACAATACAAAACAATGACGATAATTTATTATTCATTTATCGTTGTTTGGTATGAAAATTTACCACAATTCAGTAAATATTTAATATGTCGGCATATTAAAAGATACTGAATAATTGAAATGGTGAAACCACATAAAATTCATTTCGATCTTTAACAATAATAATATTTATTCTTCAAATATTTAGCATTTTTTATAAATAATCATATTATATGTTTATTTTGTAGAATTATTAATTTTATTGAGATAAAGTAGTAATTTAGAACAGTAAAAATATTTTTATTATTAATAAATTGAAATAACATCAATTACTTACATCTTTTAATTAAAAAAATATACAAAACCTAAACTGATTACTAAATTTAACGCAATTTTTTTTACAAATTGATTTAATTTACAAAATAATATAACTGATTTATTTTTCAATTACAATAAAAATAATTGATTGTGATTTTATTTTAAAATTCTCACTAAAAGCAAAAACGTTTAAATTTTATATAAATGAAACCAAAACACAATAAATATTTGTTAATACATTAAAAAAGTAATTTCATATGTACCTGTAGTTTTTTTAAAAAAATTATTATTACAAAATCCATTTCAAAAATAGTATAAACTTAAAATATGAAAACGTTTAAAAAAAATTAATGTAATACACAATCTGTTGAAAAAAATAAACTTTTTTAATAAAAATAAACTCTTTATATTTTGCCAAAAATCAAAATATTTACTTAAAATATGTTCATTCTGCATCAATATAACGCTGGGAATACTACAACAACATATGGGTGGATTTTAATAAGTCTGTTTTTGGGAGGGCCTCGATTACTGTTATCAAGACGACTTATCTGGTTTCAACATCATTATACTGTTCCTTTTGTTATAATTTTCAATTTTTTGAAAAGAAATTAATCGCAAAGTGACAAATTTGGCAAATATGATGGATATTGGATGATACATACTTGTTTTTGACCAAAAATTCATGTTCAGCAACGGACTTGTGAAATTGTGTATTGTCGTATAATATATATCAATTTCCCAACTCTCGATATTCTGGCCTAATTTTTATTATCCTCTTCTACAAGTAGTCCATAAAATCTAAATAGCACTCGTCAGTAACAGTTTTATCTTCGTGGATGAATTTGCGATCAATGATGCATTTTGAATCATAAAACTAATAAACATTGTTAACATGTGCCTTTTTTAGGTTTTCATTAGTTTTTGTAGCATAAATCGAACGCAATTTTTTTTTAGTATCTCATAAATTGTATTTTTAGATACAAGTCATATTCTAATCAACAGCAAGAATTTTTCAATGAGTTCGTCAATAGTCACTGTTTTAGAATGACTTAATCTTGAGTTGTCATTGATGTCTATCTGTCATCATTAAAACGTCCATTCCACATGTAAATTTATGTGCATGACAGATAATCATCACTGTGAACTTGACGCATCAATTTAAGTGTTTCTGTGAATATTTCGCCAAGTTTAAAACAAAACCTAATATTTGCGTGTTGTTCCACTGTGTTCTCGTGACAACGTAACAAATAGTGTTACCACTTTAACTAAATATTTCAGAAACTACTTGTCAGTTTTGACTACATTTCGACAGTTGGAAGAGGATACAGGTATCCATAAATACTACTCTTAAATGATGCTAACAGTTTCGATAGGAAAAGGAAAATTCGGTTTCTTTTCCGACATACTGTAGTAATTGTATTTTATAATTTTTAGAAAAATAAATAATGGAAATACTTTTTTAATATTTTTTTTATTAACTATTGTCTTTTTAAATAATAAAATTACTTTTCATCATTGCATTATGGAAAACAACTTATTTTTATGTATCATTTTTTAAAAAAATATATTATTCTAAAAATATTTTTCTTAACATATTTCTATATGAGTATTCTATTTGAATATTTATATATATATATATATATATATACATCAAAACAGTTCAATTTGAAATGTTTTTTTTTAAATAAAACAAATTATTATATTTAAGGAAAAAATTTTTATTTTTGAATTACAATATTTATATTGATATAATCTCACATTTTCTATTATTAAACATTTTAATTCTATTCTTGTTAGAATATGTTATTGTTAATATCAAGTTTATAATACAATATCATCTTAACATTTTTTAATACTAATATTTTTTAAATAAATGATAATGTTATATTATATTTTCCACACTGTACGAATTTTCAGACCGAATATGTCAATTCTCTTGTACAAAGTGGTCATAATCTCTTGTATTCTTGTATTATTATAGTATGGTTATTTCTTATTTATAATACCTTAGTGATTTTTCTTTAATTTATCAATTACTTATTATCGAATTGTTCTAAAAAAATTTCAATAATTATCTTTGAGCTGAATTAAATTCAATTAGCTTTATTCGTATAATTTTACTTAATTATATTTTAACAGATATTTCAAACTACATTTTAACAAAAATTTAGTTTTTTTATATATATTTAGCATTATGAAGATGAAAGATAATAATGTTTGTTTTCGACATCTCATGTTTTTTTTACTTCCGAAAAGGCGAGAAACAAAATTTCTGCAATGTATAGAGCAGATGCAATTAATGAATGGAGTTGTAAAATGTGGTTTGTAAAATTTTGTATGGAGATATTTTCTTTAGTGATGCATATCGCTTAGGTATATGATAAACCAGAATTGATAATGACTAAATCGAAACTCTGATTGAAAATAACTAGCACCGCCCAATAAGATGGTGAGCAAAAATCTTTAAAGTACTGAATATCGTCATATGTTAGAAGCACAATTTAAAGGAAACAAAATATTTGGTGGTATTTCCACTTACGATTCATTATTAAAACGCAAAGAAAGTGACCTATTCTTAATAATAATAATAACTTGAGATTAGAAATAGATCGTTTTCAATAACGAGGGTAAAAAATCATGGAGAAAGTAAAATTAACTGCCATTAACAACGTCACAACCCTACATTAATCCATCAAAATAATGCAGTGTGTTCGGTGGAAAATAACATATGAATGTCATGTATTATGAGCTTATTCTGAACATTGAAATCATTAACTCGGACAAATGTTGTTCTAAATTAAACTGACTAAAGGCAGTATTTCGGAAAAAAATGTCCGGGATTAATTAACAAAAAAGGATTTTCATTATAACTATACCAGGACAGATTGATTCAGCATAATTGTTAATGATCAAATAAAATGTTTCACTTCATCTTTTTTATTCACTGGATTTTGCACCTTCGGATCACCGCTTATCTCAATCTTTATAAAACTCCCTTTAGAGAAAAACTTTAAATATTCGAAAGCCTGCAAAAATCACTTAGACCATATTTTCAGTTACAAAAATAAAAAATACAATGAAAATATTTTTTTCTGAAAAATGGCGAAATGAAGTAAATAAAAATGTAT
This sequence comes from Neoneuromus ignobilis, assembly GCA_029203775.1. Lineage (NCBI taxonomy): Eukaryota > Metazoa > Arthropoda > Insecta > Megaloptera > Corydalidae > Neoneuromus > Neoneuromus ignobilis. Next base: position 45,219,690 of record CP092087.1, on the reverse strand, counting down.
ATATATATATATATATATATATATATATAGAGAGAGAGAGAGAGAGAGGGAGAGAGAGAGAGGAAGAGAGAGAGGGAGAGAGAGAGACTAATAAAATTACAAATAAAAACATAACTTAAAAAAATTAATATTTTTTTCGAAAAAATGATATAAATTTTAGTATAAAACAATTATGTGCAATGTTTTATTTAGTTTCAACAGTATCAATATCTATACTTTATTTTATCTATACTTTACATAGCCAATGGAAGATTTCCCAGAAAATCTTATATGTATACCAGAAAAACACAAACACTAAGGAAAAGGTAGATGAAGTTGACAGAAGGAAGTTAAAATGAAAATGGAAAATTCAAGGACGTATAAATAGCAATGTATTGATAGACATTAAAGAAGACTGGAGGCAAGTATCTAAAGAAGTTACAATATCAGTAAAAATAATGATTAACATTTTTTATCCTTAAAATTCAATTTGTAAACATTACATTTTTTTTTACTTTTATTGTATTGTTAGATCATTATACTAATATATTTCACTATAACAGAAATTCTTCAAAATTATTTATACACGAAAAATGTGAATAATACATGTACATTATTAATTAATGTTTTAAAAGTTTAAAATTTTGGAATTTATGTTTTATAAACTATCCAATTAAAAATATATTCTTTCAAATTTTTGCTCACTTTATACACTACGTAAAATTACTATGTATTAAATAATTTAGTTCTTCTACCATTTACTTAGACAATAAATGTATAGCCTTATTAACAAAAACACACTAACAGTAAAACGAAAAATAAGTACAGACCAATTACTACAAACACATTGAATTTATACTTTCAATTGGTCCATAGTGTAAAACATTATTTAACTTTTTTTCATTATTTTACTCATTTCAGAATTGAAATATAAAAAAGAATGTATTAATAAATTGTAAGTAACAAAATATATTAAAAAAATCTTTGAATAAAATAAAAATAATATCTTACGAAAATCTGCGTTAAATTACAGTTTAACTGTAAACGTTTTATATTTAATTAAAATCGAAATTTAATAGCATCAAATGAAAAGTTCTCAGAATCATTTTATGTAAAAAGATAAATAGATTCAAGAAAATTAAGTAAATAAGAAAATGATTTTAAAAAAATATATATACTAGAAACAGAAAATTTTGAAAAAATATATTAAATGTTGAATAGTAATTACAAATAAATAATTGCTAGTTTAAAAGAAATATTTTATATATTTTAAATAAATACGAATAAGAATCAAAATAACTTTGCAGAAACATCCTGTATAGAGAAATGTGCTCGCTATTCGGTTTTCATTTAAAATTTTCTTCAGCCGAGACATACGGGCTTTTTGTTTTCATTCAATTCAATTTAGAAAAGTTTGTTACCGGCTCCGCTGTCTCGCAGCCGTGCGCGTAATAACGAAAATTATCTTTTGTATTAAAACAGAAAACGCGCGACGGACAGACGAATCGAGTTTTATAATTGTTCGTCGCGTCTGCCAACCGACTGTGTGTTTACTTCAATGTCTTCAGGAATGGAAATCGTAGAGTGAAAGGATTCTCTTTCACAGTACGCACGTTCAAATTGTATTTCGTTGTATCAGATACTATTTATTAATAAACTCCTCCTTCATTTTATATAATTGAACTGAACGTTCGTTTCTGTTTCGAAAACGTTGATCTTTGTATTCACTATGGACTGTTAATTCATTTACTTAAATGTATTAAATTTTGCATAAAGGATTAATTTTTTTACATTTTATTTTTTGCATATCATGTTTATTTTAAAAAATAAAAATGTAAAATTCTATTCTTAATATAACTAATATGATTATATATATATTTATAATAAATTTCAGAGAAAAAAGCGTATTTAAATATTTATTATCA
>CP092087.1:45207786-45212786 GCA_029203775.1 Neoneuromus ignobilis | reverse complement strand
GTCATGTTGACTGTTGAGATTTTGCGGCGACGCTTCCAATATTACACTGTTTGCCATTCTGCTTAGGCTGTACGTTTCACACACGCATACACATACATATATACATACTAGCTCACATTCACACATAGCGCCTGATTGTGATTGATGAGTGTTTCGCTTGTCGTGTTTGAACAATTTCTTTCGCCGCATACGCCATCGACAATCGACCGTTCGTCTTTAACCGTGCGCGTCTCTAAAATTGCTGTGTTTCTTTCGACGGCTGGCGTTGCAGACAAAACCGCATTATTTTACGCCAATTATTCAAATGCGGACGTCGCTAGAAATCGTTCACGGATTTGATGGAGACGTGTTCCGTATAAATATGTATATTATTATGCCGATAAATTCTTATACATAAATACATACATAAATATATTGTATTTATAACACGAACAAACTGTAATTGTGCATAATTACCAAGAGATTAAACAAAATTGAATGAGGTATTTAGAAATTATGTATGTTAAAAATAATTATTAATCACGATTTATAATTGTTATTGATGATTATAATAAATTATAAAGTTAATTATAACTTTGGCAACAGATTTTTCACAATAATCTATATTGATATGAAAATGACAATAATTTATGCGATTAAAAAAAAATTAAAGTTGGAGAAAAAAATGTTTATATTGTATTTAAAGCTTATTACATTTATATTAGATATTATCCTTTTATGTTTCGTCTCCTTTTCTAATAGTAAAATTTTTTTTCAAGAAACTATTCTCGATTCCTATAATTAATAAATAATGAATTATTATATAGTATTTTAAATTTTCTCTTAAAATATAGAAAAATCTAATATTTCATTCGAGAACAATGAAATTAGTTTATTTTGGATATTCTTCCACCATTTTTAGTCAATATCATTTTTCCTTGATTTGTGTGTGTCATCATAATTCTGAGTACTGTTGTTCTTGACACATTATATAATGTGATAATTTGGATCCCCTATGCTCCAGTTAAACAAGTAGCAATAATCTGTTCTATTTTAAAAACTCTTAATGGGCCTTTCCACCCTAGTCAACATGCATACAGTATTCATAGCCCATTACTACTTGTCTCACACCCTCTTTCCTGAAAACTATTTTTTTTAGGTGGGGGAGTTTGGCGATAAGAAGGTGTGAGTCGAGCGGTAATGGGCGTGAATACTGTATGCATGCTGACTAGTGTGGAAATGCCCAATAGGCCATTCCACACTAGTCAATATGCGTACAGTATTCACGCACATTACCACTCGTCTCACAACCTCTTACCACCAAACTCCCTCATCTAAAAAATTAGTTTTCAGGAAAGAGGGAATGAGATAAGTAGTAATGGGTCGTGAATATATGCATGTTCACTAGTGTGGAATGGCCAATTGTATCTATTTTGCAGCACTTACATTAAAATGTTAGTTAACATAGTTTATATTGCATTACTAAATACACTATCCAGCATAAATAAACAAATTAATATCAACACATGATCATAATTAATTTTTTTCCTGTATTACTAATATAAAAATGTTTATTATAGACTTTCTCACTGATAAAGTAATATATATATATATATATATATATATATATATATATAATATTTTTTTCTTTATATATTCTACTAAAATAAATCATCTATATGTTATATGATTCATTATAACTCCTCTTTTCAAATCACATTGCTAGACGAAGAAGAAAAAATTACAAGATTATATAAAAAAATACGTGTAAAAAATCTGAAAGCAAAATGCCCATTAAAAAGGTTAAAAGAACAGTATAATACTATCAAATTTTCATATAAAAATCATATATAACTATTAATGGTGAGTGGAAGCGGGTGCCTTTCGACAGACACCTTATCATAGTTTTAAAATTAAGATCATTTATTCATGGTAGACATTAATGTCCCATCCACTGGCGTCAAGTATTATTCATTTCGCTAAACTTTATAGCTAACGTAAGAAAGAAACTGAGGGGTAACAGCGGTCGAACGTACCGTAACCAAAAAAGTACCGCAAGACTTTGGTTTTTTGTCCATTACATTATATACTTATCTACGTTCCTGGACCGTTGCTTCACGTCAGTGTCGAGTAAAAAGCGTGCATGTAATGTAAAAAAAAGTAAGGGAAAAGAAACTCAACGATTGTACACATACATACACACACACACTTCTATAGAGATAGATTTTCTTAGAAGCGTTCTATTCACTATAATCGTGAATATTCCACATGTTTCTTTGTTTCCGGTATACGTGAAAATATATATCATCCGTCTTGTCTACAGAAATTTCACCTAACCACACGGTACGTTCATTCACGTTCGTTTCATACACTCTGTTTCGATTGTAGAAATGTACTAAGGAGAACATACAGGCATTAAATCATAATTTTCGAGGAAAATTTATTGCCTTGTGATTTTACATACTTGAATAATTGGTTGTTTAGCTGGAAATGGTATGAGAGGAATGATAGCTGTGTGCATGTTGTATTTGACAATTAGACGTTTTATTAATGCGCTCTTACTTTCACCGTATACTGCAATTATTTCATAGAAATAGGCCGCAGAATGATATATGATTTATAATTTATCACTAAAAAATCAAACATCATTTATATATATTTGAATAGCTTTACATAAAATTATATGATTTATATTTATTTTGTAATTATAACATAAATTGTATAAAGAGCTTAATAGTATTTCATTTAGAGTTAAAAAAAATAGATTTTAAAATTTACATTATGTTCACTTTTAACAAACTTTTTTCATAAATATATATTAATTATTGCACTTTTGACAGAAATATCAACATTTCTACATTTTATTGGAGTAATCATATTAACTTTTCATTTTCTATAACTTATAAGTATTTTAATAAAGATATTGTTTTTTTTCAAAGTCGAGGTACATAAAATGTTATTTTTTAAAAAGAGTTATAACAACAAATTATTGAATACTTCAAAAAAATCTCTTATGTCTAAAAACAGAAATATAAATCAACCACTATACTCCTAACTTTTATAAAAATACTTGGATACATTTTTTATATATGTATATTTAAATTATAAAATATTTTACTATTTGTTTTAAAACTATGGAGAATTAATTTTCACCCAAATGAATTATCACCCCAAAACCACAATATATTATGAAATTGTACAATAATCAATTATTGCTCACTTAATTTGTTTATAAACTAATGCACATTTCGATAATAATGCAATCGAAATGAACATCAGCTTATAAACAAATAAAGTGGACAATAAATAATCATTTAACCTTTTCCATTAACTTGTGTTGAGTTGATAATTCATTTGTGTAAAATATTTTACTAAATAATGTTTTCTATAGTGCAACGTTGAGTCACTACTTTCATATTTCTATAAAATAGACTTTAATTTTATGGTAAATTTTTGACAAATTGATATTGGAGAATATTTACATAAAAATAAACATTTTCGTAACGATAAATAATAAAAAAGAGACAATAATGAAAATTCGAATTAGAAAATAAATAATTTTAATATTCAACTACTAAAGAAAACTATATAATTAAAAATAATATAGTTTTAGAACATTTACGGAGTGATGTGAAAAAATCGTTTCCGAACTTTCACAAAGTTTTTCAAGATTACCGGAGTACAAAAAATATTAGAATTAACAAAAAATAGAAAAAGATCAATTTTCAAGCACACTTTTCGAACAAAATAAATTTTAATTATATTGACATTAGATTTTAATGCACATCAGACCACCAATCAATCTATAATAAACATCGTCCACACAGAAACATTAGCATAGCTTTATAAACGTTTTATTTTTCATAAATTATGTACATTGTTAAATAGAAGCAAATTCAGGGGTTAATAAGCAAAGCGAGAAGGGGGGTAGAGACCCCTGGATATATAATATATATACATATATATGCTTAAAAGATAGCTTTTACAAACAGTTTTTTATAATCTATTCAGTGAAAAAATAATATATATATATATATATATGTAAATTATTATTTGATACATACACAGTTTTATGTAAGAAATAAAAAAGTATAGATTTTATGAACCAGTAAACAAATTATGTTGTGTAGTATTTCAATTATTCAAATAAAAATACATTTTCATTAAAATAATTAATAAATAATAATTTCCATTTTTAATTCATTAGTAAAGTTTTATCTACGGAATACGATTTTTATTTCTTAAATTTTTAAAGATAATATGAAAAGAAACAAAAAAAAAAGGCAATTACACTTCGAAAGACTCGATAAACTATGGAGCTGGTTACTGCATCATAAATTCGATTGTATCTTTAAATATGTATAGCTCAATTTACTCCATGTTCTTATAAATAATACAAGAATAATAACATAGTTTATTTTTACAATGTACAAAATAAATGAAAAATACTAAAATAATATAAGGAAATATAAGAAGAAACGAAAGGCTACTATTTTATACTATTAATATTAATGTTATTTTAAACCATTAATATTAATGATTATTTTATTTCCAATTTATCAAAAAAAAACATATATTTCATATTTTATATATCGTGTGTGTATATATATATATATATATATATATATATATAAATATTTTATTCATTGTTAATCTTCATCTATTAACTGTTGGATGAAGACCTCTACAAAACTTTCCATTCGACCAATCTAACTTTTTTTCTAGTCCATTCTTATATCTTTATCTCACCTATTCATGGGTCTTTCCAAGATCTTTTTACTTATTTGAGTATGTAATAAATAATTCTTCTATCCATTCATAATCTTTTATTCATGCTTGTGGCCCATTTTCATTTTAAACTAATTTTTTTTGTAACGTCAGTCAATTTTGCTTTCTCGTGAGATAAATGTAAAATTAAGATAAATTAATAATGATCTTTAATTTGAATATTTTAATTGTTTTGTACCTTTCAATGTAAGTATATATATATATATATATATATATATATATATATATATATT
>CP092087.1:44882786-45202786 GCA_029203775.1 Neoneuromus ignobilis | reverse complement strand
GATAATTATGACTGATATTAACGTTAAAAAATGAACATTATATCAATTAAAGACAATCTTAAATCTGGAGGATGGCTTAACATTAACAAAATATGATTCATGAAAATTATTATTTAACTTCTAGCAAAATTTATGGAGAAATAAACTTCAGAAAAATTTCATTTCACACAATTTTAACACTAAAATTTGAAGAACACTAGAATCTGTGCCCTTTTTTGACAGATGAACAAAAATTGAATTATATAACAGTCAATCAGAAGCAGTTAGAACGTTAACATCCTAATCAAAATTTTATGAAAAATCTCATAATATGCGATGGAATATGTATGTATGGATATGATATGATATGAAAATAAAAGTTTAATCATCAAAGTAAGTAAAGGAAACGTCGCTATAAATAAAAAATGCACATTTGAATCACTCAAACATTAAAGTGATATTTTTTTAAAAAAATCTGTTATTTGGACAAAGTCAGGACAGTTGTATTTGGAAGCGATGAAGAGTTTAAAAAAGACAGTGCAAAGAAAGATGATCGAGGCATAGAAAAACAAGATCTAGATCTGCACTACGATTTTCGTCCATGATTTTTTGGAAAATATAAGATGATTCTTGTATCTCAGTCACTTTACTTTCTAGATTTGGTTCTAGCTGGATTTTTTATTTCAAAAGTTGAAATCTAGAATTGACAAATTTAGACGATAGACGAGATCAGAGAAAATTTACTATGGAACCTTATACACCATTTCATAGAACGCATTTTAGAATTGAAAAAACATGTAAGGCGGTGTACAAACAGTAGAGAGGGTAACGTTGAAGGTAATAAGCTGAATAAATTTTAAGTTTTTTTAATCGATTTCTTTTTAAACGAACCTCGCATGAATTAAACATTTCATGTTGAACAGTAAATTACAAAAATATTTGAAAATAATAAAAGTAAAGATTATTGAAAACATTCACTCCTTAGGTATATTTCCATTGCGTGACGAGTTCACCTGAGAATAGCCTGTCTGTTCGATACGCTCGCGCTCCGCTGATGATCGTTTGCGTTATCCAACAACGTTCAGTCGACCGATTGGCATATTTTATGAACGTGTGCTGTCAAAAACTATTCTATCCCCCATCTCTCAAATGATCGTTGTGTCCACCGCTCAACCAATCACACGCGTCGACGACACTCGAAAACGAATAATATTATGATGAATTCGTTTTCTTTTTATGTATTCATATGTTCACTTCTTTCGGTTTGAAAGCGTTTCTTTTTTGCCTTGAAATAATACAATATGAGTGTTTTTTTACACTATTCGAGAACTCGCAAAATACACTTTCTGAACTGCTACATCACTTATTTTATTGGAGTCTTTCGCCGAGAATCAAGGATATATATACACTACTTTTTTATGTATTAAGATAAATGATCTCATACTTGATCATTACTGAATGATATTTCATTTTCGTAAATGATACTAAAAAAAGAAATCTATAATGTTTTCGTTTACTTTCTTTACTTGTAAAATATCGTACAATGTATTACATATATACAGGATCATCCAAATATGACGCCTAGATATTAACACTATATGATATTTACATGTCATGTCTTTTCGAATGACATAATAAACCTTTTTGTTTTAGTAGGTTACAATTTTAACCACAGATAGGTATATATTGCATTAACGCATTTACATTATTCAAACTTATTATAAAAATGGGCGTTCTGTGAAAAATATCCAGCGAAAAATTCGTGATTTTTTATGTAAATAATTGGTTAAATCAGTCTACAATTCGAAGATTAGTGAAAACATTCGAAAAAAACTGATTGTGTTTTTGATATACCAAAAAGTGGAAGACCAAAAACTATATGCAAAAATGAAAACATTGCTGTTGTAAGTGAAAGTATTGAAAATAAATCGACATCAATTTCATGTCGTTTGCAAGAATTGGATATATCTTATGGCTCTTTTTAGATGATTTTGAATAAAGATTTGCATTTAAACGCGTACAAAATTCAATTAACCCAGGAATTGAAAGAAAGAGAACATTTACAACGTCATAATTTCGCTAGTTGGATTATTGAACAACGAACAATAGATCCATTGAACTTTCTCACATTAGTCAACATGCATACAGCAATCACGGCCCATTACCTCTTACCTCACACCCTCTTTCCCAAAACTATTTTTTTAGGTGGGGGAGTTTGAAGGTAAGAGGGTATGAGACGAGCAGTAATATTCCGTGAATACTGTAGGCATGAATACAGTGTGAAAAGGCACATTGTTTTCAAACAAAATTTTGTTTAGTGATGAAGCTCATTTCACAATCGATTGATTCGAATAAGCAAAATTATCATATCTGGGGTAATGAAAATCCTAGTTTTATTCATGAAAAATCTCTTCACTCACAAATAGTTACTATTTGATGTCCAATTTCAACAAAAGGAATCATTGGATCATTTTTCTTCGAAGATAATGCTGGAAATGCTGTTACTGTGAATGCTGAGCAATACCAATAAATGTTGAGACTTTTTATGACCAAAATTAAATGATATTGATGTATCTGATATGTATTTCCAGCAAGACGGTGTTACATGTCACAAAACTCGAGGAAACATTAAGTTTTTGCGATTGAAATTTCGTTAATATGCAATTTTACAAAATGCAGATTTCAATTGACCTCCAAGATCATGCGATTTAATACCATTAGATTTTTTGTGGGTTTTTTTGAAAAGTCGAAACTATGCTAACAAATCACAAAAATTAATGATCTAAAGAACAACGTTCGAGTTTCGTGAAATAAATCCAGCAACATGTCGAAATATTATTGAAAATTTCGATATTCGAATTAATGCCTGCAGTCGTAATCGTGGTGGACATTTGAACCATATTCTGTTCCACTTGTAATTGTAATAAATCATACTTTCAATAAAAAAAAAGCTTGAAAAAATTCCAAATAGTTTGTGTTTTATTAAAAAGAAACATAAAGGCGCTTTTTTGGATGACCCATATATATATATATATATATATATATATATATATATATATATATATATATATATATATATATATATATATATATATATATATATATATATATATATATATATATATATATATATATATATATATATATATATATATATATATATATATATATATATATATAGCATTCTTTGAGGCTTTCGTCCAGTAGTGGATTGATATGGGCTCTATGATGTGATGTGTGATATATATATATATATATATATATATATATATATATATATATATATATAGTTTTTAATTTTATTTTAATATATTTTTTTAAAAAAATATTTTAATATCAAAATCAATAATACATTCGTTAAAAAAATAGTTTCAATATGAATTATTAATATATAAAGTATTACTTAATAAAAAAGTACTTAAAATATAGGTTTATATATTAATTATTTTTACTATTATTTTGGCCTAATGGTGAATAACTTTATATACATATTATTTTTAATTAATCGGCGTTTGTAAACAGTGAATAGTAACAAATAACCCTAGTAATTGTTATTTTATTACAACAGCACTTACGTGTTATTAATTACAAAATTCAATTCAATAAATTACTTTAAATTATTTAATATTGTAATACGAGTTGACAACCTCAGGTGTATATATCATTACTATGTTTTAAATTTTTATCGAGTTGTGTTAGTACACCTGTCAAATATCAAATAGCTATCAAATATCAATTCAATCTGTCAAGTAGTTTGTTGTAAAAGCTAGTTAAATAAAATTATCTCAGTGTACTTTTAAAATAGATAAAATTTAGTATCGTGCAGTGATAAACATTTTTATTAAAAATATTTAATGCCAACGGAATTTTTGAACGCAATGATAAATATGTTTACTCATAAGAGTTTTGTTAGAAAATCTCCCTTTTCTAATATTTTTTTAACTGCAACATGTTTATAATCATAAAAATCACTTTTATGTTTTTTTTTTACTTAAATATTCGTTGCAAACTATTGTAGTTAAATGAATAATTTAAGTATTTTTAAAAAGATTGAATTTTTAAGTGATTTTAATTTATACTTTTTAAATGGTTATAGCATTTCAATGAAGATACAGGTAACCCCCGTATAACACGGCACTTCTATAACACGGTTTCGCTTTAACACGGTTCGAGAATTGGGGAAAACTCTCATACAACACGGCAACTTAGAACACGGTTTCATTCTAACACGGTTTGAGAATTAGATAAATCCCCGTACGATTATTTTTTTTAAGAACAAAATTCGAAATTAGGGATATCCCCGAACAACGCCATACGAAATAGGAGCTTTTAAGTGCACAAGATATCTCATTGGAAATTTTTCATTTGAGCGTGTATGTCATATCAGATTTACCTGCAGAATTTTAAAATTTATTAGAATTTGAAATCCATTTTGTTCGTGGAGTATTAAGTACATTTTAAAACTTTGTGTTTTTCTTTTTATTACATTATAAATAGATTAAAAATTTTCGGGTGTATATTATTCAACCTTTTTTAGAAATGGTAATTATATTTTTCATTTTTATAAATTAATTTGTAGACCTGAACGATGTCTGGCGAAAATAAAAAAATACCTTTACAAAGACATTTCATCTCCCTAGAACAAAAATTATAGATTTTACTCTCAGCTAAAAGCAAGCAATCCAAAATAACAGTTTGTTGACGAAAAGTAGGGCATAAAACTCAAGATAATGCTGAAGAAAGTTCAGAGGATGAGGATATCTTGTCAAAAAGAAAACACCTTCAGTTAATGTTGCTTATTAGTGATGACAAAGAAAACATTATTTAATACATATTAATATGTAACATTTTTAATGAAAATTGCTTTAATAAATATATTTCTCCTAATTATAAAAATATAATAGTATGTTTTTCTAATTTTTGGAACCTAAATCCCTTTTTATATTAGTTCGTTGTTTTGTATAACACGGATTCGCATAACATGGCATTTTTTAGGAACGTAACAACCGTGTTTTACGGGGGTTACCTGTATTCTGTTTTAGCACTTAAATACTTAAATTTCACAAAGACATAAGAATCTAATGGTATTATATTTCATAAAAATATATTTTTGTTATTGTCCATTACGTATAAAATGTTCTTTATAGTATAATTAAATCTCTTTTTCAGAAGTGCAGAGTTTACATTAAATATAGTAGACCTATTTTACTTGAACGACTTATATATATATATATATATATATATATATATATATATATATATATATATATATATAGTGTATGTACAAAGAAAAAATATAGAAAATCCGCCGATAAAATTTTTACAATGCACTATACTTTGAGATATATACTAAATTAAAAGACATATAACGAGATTTAACATTTGAAAACGAGACCTTTTTTTCTATAATGTATAGATACATTTGTATGTATGTAAGTATATAAACTCTGGTAACAGGAAATCTACAAGCGCATTCATAAATCCATCCGAGCAAAAAAAATCCGTACAATCGTGAAAAGATCGCGATATATTAAATCGAAACTGGAGATAAATCGAAACTAAACGATGTGATATTTAAGACTGTTTTACTATAATGCCATCTAATATATCTTTTATACCAACGTTTCGAATTACACAAACCCACTGACCCATATTTTATCTGATATAAAAAAAAGAAAAAAACAAGACTGCGTGCGTATATGTGTATGAATCTGATTTCTTCATCTCGATCTTTGCCGCTGACTTTAACTCTGCCCACGTTCTTACCGTCGTCGTATCCAACAATCAACCGACATTAATACATCACGTTGAGTCCGCATATAAACCGGAAATATGCGATCGCAACTAGTCTGCAGTTGGTCCACAGGAAGTGGTCGTATTCGCCCGCAGCTTTGGCGTAATAACCACGTACGGAAGAGGTTATACGATACCTGTTTTGCTGAATGAGTGACCCTTATGTTTGATCACTGCCGTATACTCTAATCTTATAAACTTTCGTCGTCTAGTTACATTAATGGTTTGAGGAAAAGAATATACATTTTTTTCATTAATATAAACCCATTAGGAGAAAATTTTGTATTCAAGTCATATTTTTGGAAGTATATCTCTTAAAATTATTTAAATATACGAAGTATGAAATTGGCTAACTAATATGAATTATAAATAATAATAATTTTAACATACTTAACTATAAATATGAATAAATTAGTATGATAGAGAATTAGTGTAATAGATTTAATTTATTATGCTCATTTCATTCTACATAACCAAGAGATATTTTTAAGGTCTTCTATGAAAAATATATACTTAAAAGTCTAAAATTTAATTTTTCAGCAAAGTTCAATTGAAAAATTATTTTATAATTTAATTTATTTTTAAACGGTTATTAAAATGACATTTAACATTAACTTTACTTCTTGTAATTTCTTTCATTACATATTTCATCAAAGAATATACTATAATTTTTAAAATTATTAAAAATTTATTATACTTGATTTTATTCTTCAATTAATTCAGCCTATCATTAAATTGAATCCTTGCCTTTTTATTTTTTTCACAACCTTTCTAATATTCTATGTTGGTTTCACATCTAGATTGTTTTGAAATTAAAAAACGAAATTTATAATCAATTTTTCTTCATAACCTCTAACTATGATGAAAAACATGTAAATTAATTTACATAACAATATTACATTTATTTTTATAGTAATAAGATAATGTCAAGTCAATTTTTAAAAAAAATTGAGTTGGTAGTATAACTAAATTGATATGAACAATTTTTTATAAGTTTCTATAACAACCTTTCTTTTCACAATAATTATTGGCCCAATTACTATGTAATGCAACCTCATAGTACTATTATATAGAAACTTTTTAACGTTCTTTTTTTAACAGTTTCTATAGCGATTTCATCAATACCACTTAAATTAAATTGACCTTCATAGAAACATATAACATCTTTCCAGTCTATATAACTTCAATTTTTCTTTTTCTTATTTATATTTATATCTTTTATTGGTAGAAAAAGTTTTTAATCAATGATATATAAATTTAATATCTGTAGTCCTATCAACAATAAAACATAATATTGTTTGATTGTGAATTTTTTTTAATTATTAAAATTTCAAAAATAATTAAAGCTAATAACATACTGAATAAGTAAAGTTTTAGTTTAATCATTTTTTAATTACAAATTTATAAAATGATTTAAAAAATTATGTTATTAGAAAAAATCTTTTTATATCACTGACCTACGTATAAATAACTACAAAACAATTGTATTCTCAAATCATATAATGAAATTAAATATACTTCAATATTGTTAATTATGAATAAAAATAAATACTAAAAATAGAAAATGGATAAGAATTAAAAAAATAATTTTATCCATAATTCATTCCATTTTTGTATTAGTAGAAATTTAAAACCATTATGGATATAAATAGAATTTAAAATATTACAAGAATCTTTTATTGAAAATTGTGATATAATATTTTTATACCATTAAAGATTGATTATAATATACATATAAATGAAAACCTAGTGGAATATTATTGGCTCTACTTAAATATTTTTCCAAAACTTTTCCATTTTATATATATAAATGATTTTTCAAAATTCTTGTAGTAAAAAGTTTAAAATATAAATTTAAACATATTATTTTTTATTTACTCTAATTATTTTATAAGTCATTCCTTACGTAATTTAATTCAGTAATAATCATTCTATTACAGATATTTACCTATCAGAAATCACCAAAGATCTCAAACTTAACTTTCTACTTATAAAAAAATATATTAATTATTTCACATTTTTTTTAACCAGTACAAGATTTGAATCATATTATTAGTAATTGTTAACCAAATTATTTTTATTAATTAATTTACGTTTAATGTAAATTTCTACACAATTATAAATATATCATATATTCACAAGAAACATTTATTTTAATAACTTTTTATATCAAATTAAATTTTAAAGAGTTTAAAATATAAATACATATAATTAGTGTTTCATAATTATTCGTATTTTGTAATCATTTGTACATTTGTTTATAAAATAAATACAAACAACCGTGTCTATATACATAAAAACATTTATTTTAATTACAATTTTTAGGTAATTAACAATTAACTTTTGTCAGTGTTGCTTAAATAAACCTTTTTACAATATATAATTCTATCATGATAAAAATATACTACAGTATTTATTTAGCAATCACAAATTATTGTTTATATGTTTATTTAAATATTGGTAATAAATAATAAAGGTTTTAATCAAAAACTAATATTTATATTTTATAATTTGTAAACAAAAATATGTTGCTATCTTTATTACTTGTCAAATATACATGAAAATAAATTCATACACTTTTTTTAATATAGTATATGCACATATTCAAAAAAATTCTGATACAGCTGAAATCTGTATAAATGCTAGATTTAATATTATTACAGCAATGGAAATTCACAGTCATATTTAGGATCTAAATATTTTATTTTTTTAAAATACTATTTTTTGCTAGTTAGTCAATTTTGTTAAAGATCAAAGATCGTATATTAAATCTTTTTTAAAACACTACAAAAAATATTACTCAGTGGTCACAGTACTAGTTGATAATTTTATATTTTACAGCGAAAATTTTAAAATAGTATATATCTTTTTCAAAAAAATGTTAAAATCATTACTTCTAATAAACTTGAGCAAAAATATACACGTTTTAATTAGAGTAGTATTTCACATTACAGATCAAAAGACTCTCTTTTACATAAAATTCAGTTTTAATCAGCATTTTTATATAGACATACATACATGTAGATATGCACAGACAAACATATATACATACGTACATATATATATATATATATGTATGTGTGTGTGTATTTGTGTGTAGGTATGTATGTATACAAAACGACGAAAATGATTCAAGTCTAAACCATAAATTTAAATTACACATGAAATATGTTCACGAGTGTATTTACATGAAAAATGAAATCGTATTCTAAATTATAATATATATATATATATATATATATATATATATATATATATATATGTATATATATATATATATATATATATATATATATATATATTTCTGTGTCATACACACATTAAATGTTTATTAATCCATTAAAATTATACTCATGTACTGTTGTTATTTTTTTTGGTGTGAATTTATATTTTGATACGGAATAATAAACGCGTTGATGTCTTTGACATTAATTTCAATTCACACGTTCGGTAATAATAAACAGTTTAACACATTAACCGAATATTTGGTAAATCTTTCAATATACGGTAATTGCAATTAAATTTCAAATGAAATTATAATTTTAATTTTTGATGTAATTAAATGTTAAACATTTTTTTAAAATTACATACACTCTGAACATTGTTACTGTTTCCATTTTTCTATTCTATAATAACCTGTTATATAAAAAAACGATTTTAACAGCCATAAAAGATCGAATTGAATGATTTCATCTTTTGTAGAATACTTGTTTTTTTATAACTCAATAGAGAAAAATGCTAAATATTATTAAAA
This sequence comes from Neoneuromus ignobilis, assembly GCA_029203775.1. Classification (NCBI taxonomy): domain Eukaryota; kingdom Metazoa; phylum Arthropoda; class Insecta; order Megaloptera; family Corydalidae; genus Neoneuromus; species Neoneuromus ignobilis. The sequence goes on along the minus strand of CP092087.1, from coordinate 45,193,260 downwards.
AACACTGTGATTCTATATTTGCATGAAATGATAAAAATTGAAAAAGATGGGAAATGGATTCCATATGAACTTTCAGAACGTGCTATTCTAATCATATCAACATAAATATTTATTAAATAGATAAATATTTTTTTAATTGAATAGTAACCAACATGAAAAATAAACATAATATGATAATCTCGATCACAAAAAATCTGGCAAATCCTAATGAAAACTCTATTTTATTACCACAAAAATATACCGGTACATGGTTTTTTATATTTGTTAGAATATAAAAAAAATACAAAAAATTAGAATGGTTTTATTTATTGTGAACTGACTCAACTGAATTAGATACTCGTCGCAGACCCCTATAATTAACTGTTAACGATATATTGATTTCAAGTCGGAAATATTCTGAGAAAAATGGAACAAATATATATATTATTCTTTTCCATGTATTGCTAACCTATACATTGCATCGATGACCTGGAAAAATATAACAGAACTATAATTGCAAGTTCTACCCCGCTAGGTATACTTTATAGACATTTCTCCATCTAATTTATAGTTGTTTCTTTCAATGCAGCACAAGCTTTGGTATATATGATAACATTTTATTCGTTCAAAGTACAAACATTCATTTATGCGTTATCAATTTTTTACAATAGTGAAAAATATTTTGATTCAAAATATTATTTCAATCTTTATATATTAATAAAGACATTTATTTTTTAAAAAAATATTGAAACTTTTACAGATACACCCATAACATGGTCATCATGATCGTATGCCTCGTAAAAAAACTCTCAAAGGGTTTACTTTGCAAAGCTCCATTCCGACAAGGATTTGATTTTTGAAAAAATGTACTGTTCACGGATAAAAGAAAGTTTAATATTTTTGAAAATGATGGAAAAAGAAAAAGTGTGAAGGAAACCTGAAACTGAGCTGAATTTGAAGAACTTAGTATCTATTGTGAAATATGGTGGAGTGTCAGTAATGATTTGAGAGTCAATAGTAGTAACTAGACTGTGAAATTTGGTATTTATTGACAAAGCAATGGATAGATGACAGTATTTAAATATTTTGCGAGATAATTTGAAAGAAGATCCTGAAAACTTAACTTGGGAAATGAATGGATTTTCCAACAAGATCAAGATCCCAATCACACTGCGATACTTGTTCGTGAATAATTCTCTATAACATGCCAAACAGTTGTTTCCCCCAACTCATTCACCAGATATAAACTCTATTGAGCACATCTGAATCTACTTAGAAAGAAATATTTGGAAACATTCAACTTCTAGCGAAGAATACTTGAAAAAGGTACTACAGGAGGAATGGCGGAAAATACTTCAAATTTTCACAGAAAAGCTGATTCAATCGATGCCGAAAAGATTGAAGGCAATTTTAAAAGTAAAGAAAGGCCCAACCAAATACTATATTTTTTATAAACCTATTGTTACATTAGGTTTTTGTATTTTTGTTAATTTTGTTGTTATTATTTCAACAATACGTTTTATTTTTGTACTAAACTTATTTTTAAGCTAAGTAGTATTCAATAAATTTATAATTTTGTTGACTGGAGTTTTCTTTAATATAAAAATGTTAAAATATGGGGATGTACGATGACTTTTGTGACTGATTGTATGTATATATGTATATATATATATATATATATATATATATATATATATATATATATATATATATATATATATATATATATATATATATATATATATATATATATATATATATATATATATATATATATATATATATATATCGTAATTAACTTACTATTTAGAAAAAATGATTAATATGCTTTAATTATGAAAGGGTAAACAATTTTATAAAAAGTATATCAATTAGGTATGACACAAAGACCATTACATTTTAAAAAGCTATAAGCCATTAATATCTTCAATATCAATTAGAGTGGTAATGTATACTTGTAATTACTAAATTTTAAGTAAAAAATGCGTAAAAATAATATTATACTTTAAAAAATAATAATGTAATATTACTGTTATTTTTAAGGTTATTTTGTTTTTAATAATATATAAAATACTTCAAAGGTAAAAAGATAATATCTTAAATCATTTTAGAATTTTACTTGTATGTAAGCATAATTTTATTATTCAATTTATTAAAATAGAAAACCTATGTAAATTTTCCTATTATGTATAATAGTATCAAAAATAAGCAAAAATAATTTATAGATGGATGTTATCTAGGTAATGAAAATTTTGCAAATATGTTAAATTTTTCAGTTTACATCATAATAAATTATATGTTGTACACTTAGGTTAAAAATTAATATGTATTTTTTGTTCAACAAAAAAACATTTCCTATAAATACTTCGTATATGATTAGTGGCAATAAAGTAACAGGTTAAAATTTATAGTTGCTATATCATTGTAAATATTTATATGACACAGTATATTTTCCATAATCAATGCATACACACATGCATATACATATCCACACACAAATATATATATATATATATATATATATATATATATATATATATATTAATAAATCGTATAAAAATAAGTGATGATTATATAAGTTACATTTTGTAAGAGTGACAAAAATATATGGAACATTGAAATTAAATAATAAATAAGTTCATATTTTAAAGAAAAAAATAATCGGTTTTTCACGACACTTGTGCATTTCATTCAAGTGTATTTGAATAGTATAAAAGGTTTTTTGAGAATAAAGAAGAAACGGATGATGGCGAACACATACTTCTATCGATCCTTCATATTAAAAACGGGTAAAAATGTTGGAAACGTGAATTAAACCACTTGAAAAGATGTAAATTCAATATTAGGTTGATATCTAATAAAATTGGCGATAAAAAATATGTTCACTAATGCCTTTTTCATATATCTTTCAATTTACTATGGATATTTTTTTAATATATTTATATACTTAGTGAGTAATAACATTTTGCATAACTGACATTTTTTGTCATTAAAAGCAAAATAAAAATATATCATATAATCAAATATCTGTATGACAAAAAATATTAAAATAATTATTTAAAATAATAGAACAAATTAATTAAAAATATTCTTAAAAATAAAGTAAATATAAGATTTAGTAACTTTGAATGAAATTTTAAATAATTTAAGAATATACTTAAAATTAAAACAATACAGAAAATAAGATGTTCATGTTAAATTTTGTTGGTTCACCTTAACATTTTATATCATTAAATATCCTGTTTTTCATAAAGTTTACTAAAGTTTTTAATTAATTTTTAGTAATTGACGATTACGCTTCGTTAATGGCACTTTTCAGCACTTGAACTTCATAAATTTGTCTTTCGTTGATGTACACATTTCGAGCACAGATTTCCCAGAGGTTCTCGTTGGAATTTAGGCTGAGAATTTGTTCTGATCAACAGAGAATCTAAATTTTTTTGAAACTACATTTCCATTTTTTTACGAAATGAATAACAGTATTATTTATTTTAAATACAAAATTAATATCATACAATTCTTCAGCCCGATAAACCACTATTTTTCCCAACATTTCTATATATTATTTCATTATTATATGTGGGATCATCTAAAGAGGTCCTAGAAATATTTGTATTTCGAGTAGTGATTGAAAAACATGCTTATATAATAACATTTCCTTTTCAGATGTCTAATTTAGTTTAAACTTTTTTTTAGACATTTGACATATTCAACTGATGGGGCCATAAAGATTAAATTTTTTTATCAATAAAAAAGTATTTTATAACATTTTGTTCCAATCATATCGACAGGATAATGGAAGTGTAATTTCACTATAATTTAATTGAAAAACATTATTTTTGAAAACTTCATGAATAACTTACTTCTTTCTCATATGAAACGTCTAGTTTTAATAAATTGCGTATAACTGATCGTATTCTTTATTTTTTCTACAATTTGATGAATGTACAACCTAGCATGAAGTAAAATCCTAAACTACTGTTTTTTCTTTGATTTTTGTTCTTTTTCAAAACTTCCTATATAGAATTTTTTAAACTGTGTAAAAAAACAAAATTAATATAAAATATTAAATTAATAAATTGATTTTTTCCTTCTTCATATTCATTTTTTAAACTATTCAAAAAAAGTATCTTTTGAATTTATTAGAATTTCTGTACAATCTCTGTATTATATTAAATGAATCTTTCACTAAGTACCAAACACCATTTACGTTGATAAATATAACAATACGTGACTAAATCCACAACAAGCATATTAAGATGTTTTTTTTTTATTTTGATGTATTATACAGTCATGTATAGCATCCTTGTTCAGAACGAAATTTAATAAATTTATATAAATTTTCACTACAGTAGAAACTTGATATAAAAATATAGAAAATACTAGAGTGGCATATGAATTTTTTGCTCATTTAATATGCTGTTCATTACAGCACAAAAATATATTATAATATTAAATCTAAAAATTAATTCATACACTTATCAATTAATAATTCTAAACTACAGAATATTAGAAATCAAACAAATATAACTTGGAAACTAAATTTAGATTTTGCACCAAATATTTTTATGAACATTAGCTGAAGTTAAAAAAATAAAATTATTTAAAAAAACAATAATTTATGAATTTCAACCCGAAATAATTTATTTTATTTGTAATATTTTATAAATTGAAATTAGATTTATATTTTTGATGTACTTATTTCCTTTAATCAAATTTATTTAATAAAATTTAAATTGTATTTTAAAATATTAAAGCTTTTTTACGCAAAAATATTTTTTTTTGTTTTTATAAATATTTACCATAATAGTTAATAATTCTTTCTAATAAGAAATTCAATAAAATAAAACACATTTCGATGCACTAAATTGTTGAACCATAAAAACGGTTTCATTTAAAAGAGCACATGTTTGAATTGATTCCTCCTTACTATGTGTGTGTGTATATGTATTATATATATATATATATATATATATATATATATATATATATATATATATATATCGTATACCTTAAAATTGGATGTTAGAGAAAAAAAGGAAAAAAAACAAAAACAAGAAAAAGAATACCTTGTACGTGCGTAGACTATTGAGAAAATGGGAAAAAGAAGTGTCGTTTGCGTTGGATTCGACGTCGTAATCGAAAAAAAATGCGGTGACATTTCACCGACGAGACGTTCGTCCGTTGTGTCTAAGTATTATTTTCGACCTCATCATTGCGACAATGGTCGTTCTAGCGCGATCGTATAATAAATAAAACATTTTTTTCACTTCAACCAGCCGGTTTTGTTACACTTTTCGCGTTGAAAAAATCATAATAAATGACTTATTCTCAATTCTGTTTTAATTAAAGCGAAACAATTGTATCTTTCGAAACAGATTCATTAGATCCATCAGAACAAAGTTATTATTAAACTATCTTCTTTCTAACAATAACAAACATCTTTTTATTTATTTCAATTAAAGAAATATTTTTAAAAAATATTAACGTACATTTATCATTAAAAGTATCAAAATTATATTTTTACTATTAAATAATCATTTTTAATTTGACATATAAAGTGAAAATTTAAAATGACTTAGACTAGCATATAAAAGTGTTCTCTGTAAATATTTCTGTAAGTTAGAAACTGTAAAATTTTAAATTAAAAAAAATCGAAAAATCACTATATTTCGTCTTACAGAAAAATACTTCAAATTCGAAATAAGTGTTAATAATGAAAATGATTATTTACAATAAAAAAATGTATTATTTTTTGTTAACGGGTAATGCTGATCTAATTTTAAATACTTTTATCTTTTTCAACTTCAGAAAAATGTTCACCACTATAGTCATGAGTTTGTTAAAAATCCAAATATAATCATAAAATATACTTCAAAAAACTGTACACTTAATAATTCATTAATAAATTGTAAACTAATGACATACAAAATACCAATATCTTGAATATATACGAGGATCGTTTGATAAATATGGTAAATTTATTTATCGTTTAATTTAATTAAATTTTTCAATTTAGTTTTTCTTGCTTTTTACCATACTTATCAAACGATCCTCTTACATTATTTTAAGTGAACTGAATATAATTTAATATTATTTAAAAATCTTACCGTTAGAAACAATGAGAATAAAATCGTACCTGAAAAAATTAAAACATATATTAATTTTTTATATAACCTATACCAAATATCTCTTTATTTCAGATTTATAAATTATAAAAAGATCTTCACAATAATCAAAACATCAACGATAATGTCTTGAAAAGAATATACTGTACTTTTGAGAAATATTTTTAAAATATAAATATTTTAAAAATATTTATATTCTTCACACATGAACACACAAGAATATTTAAAATTATAAAAAGATTAAAAAAGGGACGTAATATAACCAAAACTATTCATAGAGGCATTAGCATAAGTACTCAAGAGATTAAATTTTAAATTTGAATTTAGAAAATTCAGAAACTCAAAAAAAAAGAATAGCTGTATTATAAAACTCCTCAAAAAATTATCTTACAATGAACTTCTGTAAGAGAAATACTATAAATTTTCAGAATCGCAGGAAAATTGAATTGGAAAAAGTAGAAATAAAAGAAGTTAAAAACCTTGTGTATCTAGGACAACTTGTTAACTCTAAAGAAACATTTATAGATAAAACGAACAACAAGAGAATAAAAATAAGATTGTGCCAATTCAGAAAAAAAAACATTATAAATATACTTTTAATTTCTTTGTAATTTTTCAACAAAATGTTTGTATATTAAAAAGTGCATTGCTATTTAAATTATATATTGTTTTATATATTCTAATAATATTCGAAAAAAAGCATATTTTAAATGTTCAATTGGAATAATAATTTCAAAACAATATTATATATTGAAAATTATATGAATTATAAGTAAAATATTTTAACTAGTGAGAGAATTGCAATAATTTTTTTTTATAATTCATTTGCATTTTTCTCTCTGTTTATAAATTCACACATAAGCACACAGGCATATATAATATATATATATACATATATATGATAAATATTAATATTAAAGAAAATTTATTATAATAAAACAGATTTTTAATTTTTGTTCTATATTTCAAAGTTATAGTTATAAATTTATGTTTTTATGTATAAATAAACATATTTGAAAATATATGTGAAATTTATGAATTTTTTTAAAATGAAAATATTTTCCTAATTAAATTGTTATATAAATATGTTATAAAAAGCTCATCCTTCCATTTAAGAATTGAAAGTTTAACCGCTGTTATATTTCTTAATAAATGCTATCACACACCTCACAGTAGAGTAGCATCAAATTTAGCATCTAACTGAATAATTAAAATATTTTTAGAGAATGAATGATTTTTATGAAATAACTAAGTAATAAATCTTTTCCAAATATGATTATAATATAATGAAAGAAAATGGAAAAGCGTATTTCTTTAACACTGAAAAATATGTGCAGAATAAACACTGATGTAAAGTAGTGGTAAGGGAGTCATTCACAATTTGTTATTTTATTGAAAAAAATGACTAGTTTTATCTAATATATTAATAATATTCGTAAGTGAAAATACACAACACACACACACATACGTACATACATACATATATACATACATACATATATATATATATATATATATATATATATATATATATCGAAATCCCTATCGAAAATTTTATCTAACCTAAAAAAACACTTTTATCATACCTTTATATATACATATAGACACTCATGAATATATACACGAAAGTCGTTTGATAAGTATGGTAAATTTATTTGTTGTTTAATTTAATTAATAAATTTATTTAAATTTGTCAATTTAGTTTTTCTTACTTTTTTACTATACTTATCAAACGACCCTTGTGTATATATATATATATACATATATATATAAATCTATTTTTTAAAATTAAAAATAAGAAAAATAATCATTTTAACTTTTTTATTTTAATTGAATTAATAATAACGGACTATTTTATTATTAACATTTATAACATGCAGCCTATTTTTTAAAATATATAAGGTGTTTAAATAAATATAGAATATTATATTAAATGTATTTAAAATATTTCATAATATTCGTATTATTAAACATTTTAAAATTAAACTTTTTTTATTGAAAAAATATAATCAATACAAAACAAATATTTTTACGAATATTATACAAGAAAATACAAGTTTTTAAATTTGGACGTTTCATTTAAAGTATTGTAGAACTACAGTAATATTGTATATATATATAAAGGTAGGGTTTATCTGTTAGAAAAGTTGTTCCCAAGTCCCTTATGTTGAGAAACGTTGTAACGATGTGAATATACTTCAAAGACTTTACTACTGAACACCAAATTTATAACCACTAGTATTCCGTGCATCGCTTTTTTACTAGACCATTCGGTTCGCAATGAACCGTACTGTGTTGAATAATTCTAGTAAATTATATAGTGGACGTGCAATTCACATCGACTTGTGGTTCGACTGGTCACTGTGAAAATTCACTATTCATTGATATAATCTTTATCTGAAAACTGCCGTCGAATCACCTGTTAGGCACCATATGGTATGCAAATCGATCGAAATGAATGAAAAAGGATTCGGAAAAAACAAAAACGAGAAAAAACTCCCGACAGTGATATATTTATTTGGGTATGAATGGGTGATAAGCGTTAGAATGATTGAAAAAAAATTAAACGGTCAGTTAGTCTGTCGAAGAAAATTCGACCGAATGGCTTTTTGATTTATTTGTTTTAATATCGGATATCTGAAAATCATCTGCTATCATCGTGCCTATCACATTTCATTTGTGTAGTGCAAGTTACACATGAAGTGTAATATCGGTCTGATTTAAACAAGTGACCTATTGAAAAATGTATTGACATAGACAGATGATGATGAGCATAAAATGATTTCATTGTTAGAGCAATGTAAATGTTCGAATTTAACTGATTCATCAAATACCCTTTTAATATTTCTCAATGTCTTCTATGTCTATAAGACAAAAATAGATTTCAGAGATTTTAAAACTATTTTATTTTTAGTGATTTTAAGTTTGATTATATATATATATATATATATATATATTTATATATATATAATATTTTGTTATATAATTATTTTTAATATAAAAAGGTCCATCCAAAAAGAATTCAAACCTTTCATAGTTACAATTATATACAATATTTGAAACTTATTTAACCTTATCCTATCGAAAATAGTTCCCTTCATTACTCATATATCAAAACAAATGTTTTTTTTCTAGTTTTGGAAAGCATCTTGAACTTGTTTTGTGAAATAACGCACAGCCTCTGCAGAGATTTTGCTGAGCTTTCCTCTATTGTGAAAAATTGGTGACATTTGATGATGGATTTTAACTTTAAAAATAAAAAAATTATTTGAACCTAAATTTGGAGAGTAGGGCGGTTAGTTCACTGAAGCCATTTTATGTTTTACCAAAAATTTATAAGCTTTAGATTTCCTTTACGCAACTTTGTTGTCTCGAGTCATCTGAATTGCCTTTTTGTTGTTGACACCTAATTTTAAAAGTTCGATTTCTTTCTGGAGAGATATCATATATAAATATAACTTCATCATTAATTTTTTTATCCACTTCTAGATGAAGGTTTTTCCCAAAACTTTCTATTTCGAGCAATTTTTTCATTCCACCCTAATAAATTTCCTTATGACTTTAACCTATCTATACATATGTTTTTTCTTAAGCGTTTTTAAATCTTTTAATTCCCGACCAATAATTTCTCTTGTCAACAATGGTTTTCTTTATTTGCTCTATAACCGGCAGATTTTCATTTTAAATTTTATTTTTGATATAACGTTCATAACTTTATTTTTCTAATTCGCTAATATATTTTTAAATTATCTTTATGTATTATTTCTAACATTATATATATATATATATATATATATATATATATATATATATATATATATATATATATATATATATATATATATATATATATATATATATATATATATATAATTTTAAGCTTCTATCTGTGGAATTTGCTACATTATCAAAATCAATACTAATATTTTACTAAAATTAAATTTAAATGATTTGGTATTTTAACGTTTTTAGGAATCAGCACAATGAAATAAAAATCATATTCTATTTTAGAATTTTAGTGTACAATCACACAAACTCCTATATAAATACCTAAATTATATAACAACTTTTTTTCAAATTTATAGATTTATATTTTCGTGAACAATGTACTATTTTTGGTCTTTTTTAAATATTACCAGAATACAATATATAAAAGATCATTGATTATTTGAAAAAAATATTACTATAACAAATTTAAAAATTATTAGTCATGTTTTTCAAAATAATTATCACTGTTTCTATAAGCTTTGCCATCGTTTTAAAAATATCGTGATGTTCAAGCATTTTTACAAAAGGATCTGTCTTCAATTTAACCCAGCTAACATTATTAACTATCCTAAATAGCATTCGGTTCATGCGATGTTCATTTTATATTACAAATGTGGAATCGTTTAAATAGAATTTCTTGGATCGTCGTTACATCGTGCATAGAAACACAGTATTTACAACAATTTATTTTTTTGTATTTGCAGATGATTTTTTAATGTTGAATTAGTAAAGAATACAATTTCTAAGGTATAATTTATCATAAGATATGTTCATTAATTAAATCACCCATGAAAACTTTTTGATATTCACTACATACCCTTCTATATCTAACCACTTTATTTTCTAAATGAGTGTATACACATTAATGACCTGTAGTTAGTAAAAATTCCTCAATAAAAATTATAAATATACACATCAAAAACACAACAGAACTTTCTAAAATTTTCTATTTAATTAACTACATCTATATATATATATATTTATATATATATATATATATATATATATATATATATATATATATATATATATATATATATATATATATATATATATATATATATATATATATATATATATATATATATATATATATATATATTTATATATATATATATATATATATATATATATATATATATATATATATATATATATATATATATATATATATATATATATATATATATATATATATATATATTTATATATATATATATATATATATATATATATATATATATATATATATATATATATATATATATATATATATATATATATATATATATATCTATATATATATTTATATATATATATATATACATATATATATATACATATATACACACACATATATATATATATATATATATATATATATATATATATATATATATATATATATATATATATAATATACCAAACTTTCATTTTTCCACCGAAATTTGCAGCATTATTTAAGATCTAAAGAGTAGTATTTATGCATAGCTATTTTCTCTACTAATTATCGAAATTTGGTCAAAATATGACAAACAGTTTTTAAATTATGCTGGTTGAAGTGGTATTATTAGTGGTTTAGATGATTGTCGGTTGCACATAAAAATTTGTATGTGGTAGAGATGTTTTAAAGATAGCAGAAAAAACATCAATGACGACTAAGGATTAGGACGTTCGAAAACTTCGACCACCAATGAACTTATTGGAAAAGTGTGCGAATTTATTACAGTTGATTTGAATATGATATATTGAATGCTTATTAAATAGTAACTTTAGCATGTCAATAATACAAATGATGAGATATTAATAAAAAAATTGTTTGCACTTAATTTATAATATACAAACTAACGGAAGACTAAGAGAATATAGGCGTTGATCGTTGGTATGCAAGTAAATAATTGAAACGATGAAAAAAAATTACAAATTATCGGATTTTATTGTTTACTAGAGATGAAACGTAGTGCTTCAAGTGTGACCCGAAAAATAAGTGTTAAATTCCATCATGGAAGCCACAAAAATCATTGAAAGTAAAAAAATTGCAGTATCAAAAGTCACAAGTAAAGACGATGTTAATTTTTTTGCGATTCAAAAAGCATCATTCATTGCAAATTTGAATGATAATTTAATTTTAACTATCACTTTCATGTACAATTTAAATCTTATGGAGCATTTCTAACGGAGGGTAGCAATAATTAGGTTATAATATTGAGAGTTTAAAAGCTAGTATTTATTGTACGACAATACACCACATTAAAAAGCATGGCTAAAAAATAAGTGTGTCATTCAACATCCACTAGGTTCGTCAAATTTGTCACTGTGCGTCTATTTTCTTCTTTTAGAAATAAAAGAAAAGAAAGGAACGTTGTATGATAATACTGAATTCGTACAAACCACTATAATAAAGACTATTAAAGGCATTCCAAAAATATACTTAATAAAGTCTGCCATGCGTTGTTTCAACACGTCCAACGTTATATTGATACAAAAGGGGCATATTTTGAATTAATGTTTAAATTTTTGGCAAAATACAAAAAAAATATTAAAAAAATTCGATTTCTTTTGTGACACACTATATATATGTGTGTATATATATATATATATATATATATATATATATAATCTCTAGTTCAAAAAGAAGTAATTTAGACAAATTTGAATCCTTGAAGGACTTTCAACGTAAGGTAAAAATATTTCTCTATCGATGCACTGTATTTACAAAACAACCTTTGAAATCGCTATTAACAGAAAATTTCAACATTTCGTCTCTTTCGCTCATTATAGATCTATATGAAATTCTTCGTCCTATCAGTAATAAACAATAATTACATCGAAGGCAGTCACCTGTAGGTAACGAATGCCAGTTCATATATAATAAATACAGATATTAAGTCGACGAAACCACTTTAAAAACCATCATTCGAAATTAATTTCTAACGACGAAATCTTGTTCCGTTTGATTCTCGCGAACGCTACTTCGAACTCGTAAATAAATAAATATTGGCTGCCACTGCGGAACGAATGAAGAAGAGAAGGAACCGTAAGTATACCGTGGAACTTATTAATTAGTTCGAGATGTTTTATACAGAAATAAGTGTTCGTTTTCAATGAGGTCACGGAAAATTTACGTATTTATGTAATATTATTGTTTATTCTCTCCATTTCAGTACTTATAATACAATTATATAAGTCTATGTATATATATATATATATATATATATATATATATATATATATATATATATATATGTAATTATAGAGGCTTTATTTATTCATTTTCAATCTATTTTGTATATCATATCGATTTCTATTTGATTTTATTATTTCAATTTATTTTAAGAATGATATGTACTTGACTGAAAATTTCTTGAGAAAAAATAAAATCTTTATTAAATTAATACTTTATTTTGAATTCTTGTGTACGTATTATTTTAAATGAATAGGATTAAATATATTAAAGCACTTTCATATTTTTTCAATTTTAATATATTAACTTTCAAGATATTCTTATAAAATTATATTCTTAATTATTTTGTTATATCTTATATTTATCAAGATATAATGGTAACGTAATGTTATAAAACATAAATATTTTTTTATGATATTATTATACCGTTTTCAGTTAATAAAGCATAAAGTTTTATAATTATCATTTAATTACAAAGAACTGTAATTATTATTTACCATTTACCCCTTCTATTTTCCTACATGCAAATATTGATTTCCAACACTAATTAAGCGTAAAAAATATTTATATATTTATAAATACAAATAAATATTATGACATTTTTATTTACAATGTTCGAAACTATTGTAATAATTTGGAAATTAACAACAAAATAATCTCTATTTTAATTTACATATATAATACGTTATTTATAATTCATTATCGTAGTTTTTAACTTAAAAGCTCTAATTCCATATTTGATCGAAGAATAATATTTCTGTATAAAATAAATTTATTAAATTAAATACGCAAAATGTTTTGTCACTTTTTTAAATTGACAATTTTTAATTTTCACGTCTAAAGTTCGTACTAAAATGAAATTTTATTTCTATATTTTTAAAAATTAATCTTACGTTTTTGTTACATAGGAAAATTCAACAATTTTATTTAAAAGGAAAAAAAAATTAATTTAATTTTTTATCAATTTATGAATATTATTTCAATTTTATATATATATATATATATATATATATATATATATATAAATTTCAGTTGGTAATTAATAATTTTCATGAACGTTATCTATTCTAAATGTTATATTATTATTTATTTAAATGTTAAAAGTATTTTTTATACATTTGATCATTTAAAAAAAAACTGTATATTTATATTATTTTTAAGAAATACAGTAACCTTTTTAAAACTACTTTTATAATATTTCTAATTTTAATTTAATTTCTTATGAAAATGACATTTATTTTTTTATGATTTGTTTAACTATATTTTAAATTTAAACTCAATATCGTTTTAAAATTAAATTATTAATATTATCTTCAAGTGTTTTTAATTAAGTTTAGATTTGCATTATTTTCAGAACAATGAAAATTATATTTACAAAATTTCATTATGGAATAAAATAACATAAAACTTTAATAACTTTAATGAAATAAAAAAAATTCATATCAAATGACAAATATATTGGTCATAATCTTTTAAAAGAAATTTTATGATGTAAGATCAAGTTGTATCAAAATAAATATCATGATTTCTTCAAATAAAGGTTAGAGAAAATACAAGAAATAAAACTCTGAAATGATTGTTGAATATATATATATATATATATATATATATATATATATATATATATATTCAACAAGTAGAAAATATAAAATAATATTCTTTCATCAAATTGTCACAAACGTATATTATGAGATTCTTTTAAATATAAATGTCTTGTATGAAGAACATATAGTAGAATGTCATCTTTAAAGATATATTTATCAGTGACACTTTGTCAATAGTGTCATTTACGCCACAAGCTTTCATAGAACTTACAATTTAGACGTATTTACAATTGTCTATTTTTAAGTTACATATATATATATATATATATATATATATATATATATATATATTATTATAACTTAATTTCATATATTTTTAATAAACTGTTTCAGGTATATTCTTTTTTAATTGTTTATTACAATGAGAAATAAAAAAAAAATTTTAATATATATATATATATATATGTATATATTTATATACATATATATAAAGAGACAGAGAGATATAGAGAGAACATAAATAGTACTAACAAGACAAATTTAAATTGAAAAAGGAGTGAATATTTTTCATTTTATTACAATTATAAAACAAAATAAAAAATGTGTTTAAATTATCAACACTTATTTTAATTTCGATTTATTTTTTTCATATATATAGATATATATATATATATATATATATATATACATACACAGTTAAAAAACTTTAAAAATCCTATAATTCAGTTATATCACATATATTTAAACAGTTTCAGACAAATAATAAAAAATTGTAGAGAAAATATCTTTATTTTTTCCACATATATATTTTTGTAAATAAATATATATGATATACAAAATTTCATATTTTCGAAAAAACAGAGATCAATTTTATCTCAAATTCCAATAATTTTATAACCGTTTTAATATATAACAAGTATATTTTTGATTTTATAAGAGATCTCAAATAAAATTAAAGAATTTAAACATATATTTACTTGCTTGCTATCATTTACTATTCTTCAGTTTTATTTGGGTCACCCTGTGTTCGTATTTTCTAAAAATGGAATCGTTTTTTAAAAGAAGATACGAAATCTTTTAGAAGAATTTTAAAATTTTTAAACTCAATTTTTATTTTTTATAAAACAATATATTTGCTTCAAAAAAATGATAAAAATAAAGTAAAGTACGGTACAGATGCTTGTAATATTGAATAAATATAAGATATTGAATAAAATTTAAGGTCATATTGACAGTCAAATTTTAATAATTTAATAGACACGTTCTATATAGTTGGAATGTTTAAAATTGAATTTCAAAAATATAGATTTCTTCAGTTATTTATATAAAGTAACCCAAATGAATAAATATAAGATATTAGTGTTTAAAATAGTGCATGTAATTTATTACTGGTTATTACTGGTGATGAAAGTTATTACTAAAAAAAAAAGTTATATTGACAGAAACTAAACGACAAAGCCAACAGTGGCTGTCCCCTGGAGCACCAAGGCCAAAGAAGGCGAGAATGAGCAAGTCCAAATAATTTAATAGACACGTTGATTATGCTTCTTCGACAGCAAAATGTTTAAAATTGAATCGAAAAATTACGAAAAAAATATCCAGAGATCGCGATTTCTGCATCAAGTTAGTGTCTTATATAAAGTAACCCAAATGAGACTGAAACGTTTAAACATTAACTTATATTAGGTCGTGTAATATGAAATGTTGGATTTTTATATTATTCCTGATATAATAATTAGACATTTTATATTACATTACCTAATATTTATTTCTTTGTTATCATATACTATACTTTTCTCATTCAATTCCATTTGGACCACCATAATTTTCTCTCTACTTGTATCTATAATAATTATTAGTTTAAATAATATATATATATATATATATATATATATATATATATATACTTAACTGTATTGATTTAAAAAAAGCAAATTAAATACAAAATATAAAAAACAAAAACAAATGTAACTAAACTCCAGAATTTTTTCAACTAAAACTTTTCAATTCTCTAATCCGATTACTTGACTACGTATCCTTTTTTTCAACGTTCTATTTAACCTCGTGAGGTTTTTTCCTACACGCCTTTAAATACATAATCCTATGAATGTAAATAATGCTAGAAAAAAGAACTCACTATCCGAACATTATTATCCGTAAATAGTGCCATAAAACATTAATTTAATTTATTCACAAGTGCGCCTATATGAGTATATTCACGAAAATATCTTGAATTTTAATATCAATAGATGAAACCGTAAAATAAATATTCGGTCGACCGTATTAACATAACACAATCTTTAAATCCGAGAGAGGAAAGACCAGATGGCACGGTGACGGAGTTCGACGATGGCGTTGGTTCGATGTGCGCTCTAGAAACGTATTAAAGTTGCGAAATGAAACATATAGCGAGATATACATTTGTATTCGAATGATTTTTTTCTTATTTATATAGATATATGTATTTATTTTTCTGTGTTTTGAGGTATATATATTTTATACCTCAAAACACAGAGATAGATCAAGACGGTATAAATTTGTTCATCGTAAAGTGAATAATAATGTCTATTGGAATTTCTCAAACATTCTACGATTCGGAACAGTTCATCGATTATTGGATTTTATTTCTGTATCGAAATATATTTTTGAAAAGAACATAAGAAAAATACTTATATATAGTAAATGACTTATATTATTTTTAAAATATTTTTTTAACGTTGAAATCTTTTTATTTTAAAAATTAACTTATTTTTCAACAATAGATGTAATGGTCTTCAAATATAAATATATGTTATTAAATAAATTGAAGCATTTATTCTCACACTATTTATGTTTTTATGTAGGGTAACCGAAATGGAACTGAAAGGTTTAGCATACGAGGGTCATTTGATAAGTATGGTAAATTTATTAATTATTTAATTTGAATAATTAACTACTTTAATTGAATTTTTCAATTTAGTTTTTCTTACTTTTTACCATACTTATCAAACAACCCTCGTACATTTACTTGCTTACTACCATTTATTATTTATTCTTACTGTCATTCAATCTCATTTACGCCACCCTATTATACGAGGATCGTTTGATAAGTATGGTAAAAAAATAAGAAAAACTAAATTGAAAAATTTAATTAAATTATTAATTAATTAAATTAAACAATAAATAAATTTACCGTACTTATCAAACAACCTTCATAGATATATAGATATATATATATATATATATATATATAATTTAATATAAAATAATGATCAAAATAACAGACACATGTTGTCGAAAGAAAATTTTGGTGGTAATGTTTTTTTTCTAAAACAATTTAAATTTTCGTTTATAAATAGTTATGCATTATTGCGATGAAATTTGGAATTGAAATGATTTTAGTTAATGTCAAAGTTTATTCCCTCTTTACTATAAAGTATAATGATTAAAATAACAGATGATATATCCAAACTTACCATAAAAAGACATATTAACATTGTAAAAAAATATACCTTTTCAATATTATAAAACATATTTTATTAGAATTTATTATACGGCTCTTATTATGCACAACTGCTTGATATCGTTTTGGCATGGTTTCTACTAAACGTCTGCATTTCTATTCTAGTATTAACGCTCGTATTTATCTGATATTATCCCATAGTTCTCTTAAGTTTTTGTTTTTTTCTTGCTCATATCAATTTCTAAATCTTTCCACAAATTTTGAATTGGATTAAGATCAGATGAATAGCATAACCAAAATGAAAATAAATTTTTATTCGCTAAATATTATTTTTTTATAATTTATGCCAAATTTTTTAATTCATTATCTTGTAGAAATGTCCAAACATACTGATTATTGACATACTTTCCTAAAAATATGGTAGAAATCTTTCAAATATCTATTAACACTTTTTCATTATCGTTTTCTTAATCAAAAAATATAGACTTATTTCAATTCACGAGCAAGCTTTCTAAACTTTAATGTTTTCAACTCAATTTTTTGTGTCCTTTTCTTGTACCGGGGAATCAATTCTTATTTTCCAACATATATTCAAAATATTTATCTTTGTTCCTTTTTTGTAAAAAAATAATTTTCCATTTTTTACATAAATTTTTCGGTTTTTTCATATTTTTCAAATTTTTACAGGAAATCTTTTTGGCCGGTTACTATGATAATTGGTTTCTTGTAATCTTCGCTGAATCATTTAAGAATTTGTACTTTTATTTATTTATGAATCAATTTAAGCTGAAGAAATAAAAATCTTGATTTTATAAATGTTATAATAGTTCATCAACCATTTCTGTTTTTCGATATATTCGTCTATTTAAATTATATTCTTTTTATTTTTAGAGTATTTTTATTACGTTCTGCGAACAACGTAATGTTTTGGCAATATCTTTATAAATTTTCCTTTTTTATTAATTTGATTATCGACTCAAGTTCTCTGTTTTTCTCATTGCAAAAAATCAAAAATCAATTATAAAAACAATTTTAATTGGTTTAAAATATTCAAATAGCTATGACTAATACTCTAAAAGAACTTAAGAGAAAAATTTAGATAAATGTATAATTAATAATAATTAGATTAGTACTGTGGCCAATTTATTTTCTCAAAAATATATGTTATTTCATTATATTGTAAAAATGTATTTTAATAATCACTAACTATTCAGTTTTTTCTTTAATATATAATTTGACACCTTTACCGAAAATTGTTAGGAAACAAAATGATCAAATCAAACTTTATAATTCCGTATTCTCACTATGATATTACGATCATCAAAATGATAAATTAATATTAAACTTAAATGATTAAAATTAATAAATATAGTTAATAATAAATTTTGATTTTACTCTTTTATGATCTTTTTAATATTTCGATTGTTTACTATTAGAACGAATAATTCATTAATTCGTGTAAAATTATTCATAAACATATATTTATAAAGTTAATTATATTACTTATTTAACCAAGTCACTCAATTTAAAATTTGGATATGGGGTTAACAACTTGACCTCGTAAAAACATCTTTCATGGAAGGCTAAAAAGAAGTTCTACTGGGCTAGCATTGTCATAGAACCCAAGGCCCTACAAAAACTATAGCGTCAAGAATTATGATGACGATTTTTAATCAACCTTATATATATATATATATATATATATATATATATATATATATTAAAAATATTTTTAAAAAATACGTACAACGTATTATGATTAATTAATTTCTTTTTAATGAACTGACTAGCATATATAAAAAGAATAGACAAAAAATACTAAATATTTCTCTAGTAACAATATTTATGTTAACAAAACTTTTTTTAAAAAAAAAATAGGAAAGAGTTTTTATTAGCATCACTTTAATTATTTATGCTACATGAATCCTTTATAGTGCATTGTAGATTATTGTAATTAATGGTCGAAAAATACTTTAAAATGGATAATATAACAAATTTTCAAAGTAAAGAGAAATTAATGGTATGCATTTAAGTGCAACATCTGTAACTAAAATCGACAATATTAAATTTATCCAGAAAAATAGCGCTGAAAATTATTAAATCATGAAAAACAGTATTTTATAAAAGAAACAGTGGTTGAAAATTGAAATTAAGTGACGGTGATGCTATAGATTAAAACGAAATATTTATAAAAATACAACGGAATTTAATAATCATCTTGAAAACTATTTTTAAAAAAACAGGACGTCAGAAAGTTCACAAATAATGTACACAAGAAAATTGTACAATGTGATAGTATTTCCTTTTTTATCCAATCTTTCTCTCTCTCTCTCCCTATATATATATATATATATATATATATATATATATATATATATAAAGTTTTTAATTAAACTTAATTAGTTACGTTTATATCAAAGAAAAATCAAATTATTTCGTAATTTTGTATTTTATTTATATTGCGATATCTGTTTCATAATATTAAAGTAATATTAAATTAAATTTATTTTATAAAATAAAATTTTCACAAAACAATAATTGAATTTAAAATACGATGCTATAACATCATAAAAATACAAGATAATCTTTTAATAATATTTGAGAAAACTAATTCGTTCAATATTTTACAATTCAATCCAAATTACTGTGTCGACTTTAAATGAATGTATATAAGAAAATCCTTCACTAATCAACTTAACAGTAAATAGGACCACTTCAAAATCAATATTTTCCATTCCTTTATAAAATTTAGTATTGACAGTAAAGTAGAAATAAGAAGAAAAATGTACCTTCTTCCTGTAATATTCAATAGCATAGAAAAAAACACGTTACGTTAACAGCGTCGACGTTTATAAAATCCTAAAGGAGTGCACGGATTTTTTGTTCTAAAGAAACAAGTATATATGCTAGATATCTTCACAGATGACTTAGTTTTTCCTTTGAAAGCGCATCCCGTGCACACGGATATTTACCTTCAAGCATATATATATATATATATATATATATATATATATATATATATATATATATATATATATATATATATATATATATATATATATATATATATATCGTATAAACATATAGGTACATATACACATGTACTTGAAAAAAACTAGTAGAAATAGTATCATGTCCAACTCAACCGGATAAAAGTAGAATCCTTCGTGTTTCCGTATTTTCTGTACTGCCTGTATAGCTACATAACATGTAAGTCGTATGTGTCGAGCTTTGTTTTGAATTATGTTGATTTTTATCTTATATTTGTACCAATGATATATGTATATATATATATATATATATATATATATATATGTGTGTGTGTGTGTGTGTGAGTGTGTGCAAATCTAAAAAAATTATTACATAAACCAAATTGAAACGTATTGTTGTTACATGTGGAAATAATCATCTATAGTATTACACAAAAGGCTAGGATTTATATATGAAACACTTGTATTATATGAAATTAATTAATTAAATTATAGATATATGAACATTTCTCTTTGAAGTGAAGAGAATTTCTGTTATTGTGGATGATTATTATACTAAATAAAAGGATTATTTTTGTACTTTTACATCTTCTTTGATATTCTAAAAAAATTACAAATTTAGAAATATCTTTATAAAATTCAATTATATTATTTAATGTTCATATATTATTTTATAAACTTCATTTACGATTAAATATTTATACATTTAGTTATCACAATGGAAATTATTGGATCCTTAATGAAGTTAAATACAATTTATTAACATTTTTATATAATATAGTTAAAAAAATAGAAATGTAAGTTTTCATTTTATCACAATAATGTAAAAAAAGAAGACCTTGATATAGGTCAAAAAAATATATATTTTAAGATGTTATAAAAAATTAAACGAAATATTTAGAAAGAATATAACTTATATAGATCACATTTTTTTAGACATAAATAAATAAAAACGTGATGATATTATATATATAATTATTTCAGTTCAATAGATTATTATTACCTTTTATATTATCATATTGTAAACTTTAAAAATATATTCAAATATTACTATTATTAAACAGTTATATACTACACAATATGTTTTTTTCTTTTAAAATTCATACTTTTTATTATTTACAATATACATAATCCGTATTAGGAAATAATTATTTACATAGTATTTTACTTAATATATTACTACCTTTAATATAAGAATAGAAAACAAAGCTTTAATAATTTACATTTCAATAAGTTTTACAATTCAATTTGAATATAAAATAGATATTGTTTTATTTCAAAACGCTATTCTGACTCATTTCATGATAATGTAATATTTTATATGATGTTTTATTGGAAATTTATTATTTCCTCGGCGAAATATATACACATTCATACACCAGAAATAGAATGTTAAATCGGTGATGTATGTATATATATATATATATATATATATATAAATACATATATATATTTATATATATATATATATATATATATATATACATATATATCAAGTCGTGTAAAAATAAAAAACTGCTTTATTTTTATGATATATATATATATATATATTCAACGCTACTAGTTTACACTTATATAGTTTGTTGATCCCTTCCGAATAATAAGATTTGTCCAAGTCTGTAAAATAGTCATTCGTTCCTGCAATCACCTCCTCATTCGAATAAAATCTTTTTCCCGCGAGCCATTTCTTCATATTAGGGAACAAATAATAGTCCGATGGAGCCAAGTCTGGAGAATAGGGGGGATGTGAAACGATTTGGAACCCTATTTCCATTAGTTTTGCGGCCACAACTGCTGAGGTGTGAGCTGGTGCGTTGTCGTGATGAAAGAGGACTTTTTCGTGGGATAATCGGGGACGTTTTTCTTGCAACTCGGTTTTCAAACGATCCAATAACAATGAATAATATGCACCTGTAATGGTTTTACCCTTTTCCAAATAGTCGATAAAGATTATTCCTTGCAAATCCCAAAAGACAGTCGCCATAACCTTCCCGGCCGAAGGAATTGTCGGATAGCTTTTTCATGTCCAAATGTTGGTGCAAAATATTATGTACCCGTTCACACGAGATGCCTACAGCACTAGTAATCTCACGCACTTTCACTCTTCTGTCATCCATCACCATATCATAGATTTTATCAATGATTTCTGGAGTAGTGACCTCAACAGGGCGCCCAGAACGTTCAGCGTCTCTTGTGCTCATATGGCCACTCCGAAAATTTTGAAACCACTTATAAACCGCACTAATCGAAGGTGCAGAGTCACCATAATGTTTATCAATTTAGTCTCCTTTAGTCTCCTGAGGCGTTTTGCCTTTAATGAAGTAGTGTTTAATCAACACGCGAAATTCTTTTTCGTCCATTATTTGACAATCACTCGATTTCCTTGATTCTAACGATTGTCAAACACAAAGGAATAGACCGATATGGCTGAAACTTGATGTGTGTTCTTCCAAGAGGTATATAATTAAAAATAATATGCGCCAGTGGTGCCATCTTTCGGAATTTACACGGACTTATCAAACGACCTCGTATATATATATATATATATATATATATATATATATATATATATATATATATATATATATATATATATATATATATATATATATATATATAAAGAGAGAGAGAGAGAAAGAGAATGACTCAACTAAGACTGAAGGTTAGTAAATAAAAGTAAACAAGTAAATGTATATCTAAATACTTTAGTCTTATTTGGCCCACCCTATATGTGTATGTATATATATATATATATATATATATATGTGTGTGTGTGTGTATGTGTGTGTAGATATAGAAAGAAAGATAAAGACTGATAGATAGATGGATAGATAGTTAGATTGAGTGTTAATTTTCAATTAAAAATTATTTATATAATCTGTCGTAACGTTATGAAGCCTAAATTTGTAAAATAAAACAAACCATAAAATAAATGTAGATAATTTTAACGTATTTCTACAAAAATTCTCAGACATCAGCAAAGCAACAGCAAATTTCATTAGTTTATTTAAAGTGAAACAAAAGGAAATTTTACAGCTACTCGACTATTGGATATTATTGTAGTATCAAAAATAAAGGAAAAGCATTGCACTCATTTTGTTTAAAATTCAAATTCTAATGATTAAAAAATGAAGTAAAATATTAAAGATCTTTAACTAAATAGCAATATAAACAAAAATTGAGCATAAGAAAAAATAAAAATAGAATAAAGTGAAAAAATGAAATGAAGAAAAGATAAAAGACAATTATTAAAATATTATGAACACAAGAGAGAGTTTAATATGTTAAAAAGACTTGATTATTATAAAAAAGAAACAAAATTTACATAATATAAATGATAAAGGCGAAATATGTAGAATAAGAATATATAAAAAATAGTATTGAAAATCGTTTGTTTTGGAAGTGTGGCAAATTCACTTTAACACAAATGAATTTTTATCCCAAACAACGTTGACTGCCGACTTTTAACCTATTAGTATATTAGACGAAGATCTATTTTATACACATATAGGGTATCCAAAGATATAATTTATGAGTTATTAACAAAAAAAAATAACAGAAAGGTTTTCGTTCAATTTGTGCTACAGAAATTAAAGAAAAATCAAAAAACGTATACGTTGATCGTTGGTATGTAAGAACAACATTGGAATGGCCCAAATAAATCAATAAATCTTGGACGTGATCGTTTTTTGGGATAAGTGATAGTGCTACAAGTACGATCCAGAAACCAAGCAAAAAAAAGTGCATCATAGAAGTTGTCAAGCTCACTGAAAGTGAGAAAATTGCGTTTTCAGAAATAGCGAGTATAAACAATATCAATTTATTTATTTTTACTATTCAAAATGTTCAATTCATCACGAATTCATTCCGAAAAGTGAAACTATTACTGAATGAGAAATTATTATTATACTATTATTACTAAATACAACATTCATTATTACAATTATTATTACTGAATACAACATTTATTTCTTTGTTTTTTTGTAAAAGCAACTTATTAGATTTTTCTTCTTGTTAAGGAAAATTTAATAATGAATCTTTTATAACAATGAAGCTCAATTTCATTTATCGTTTTACGTTAAATAACTGAATAATAGATACTAATTAGTATACATAACAAATATGTTACACTAACGTACGATATATAATAATACATGATGAAAACATTCATGTATAACATGCTGTTCAAAGAAAATATATTATTAGACTAATATTATTTCCAAGCATCGTTCATCTCAGCGTTCATAATTTGATTCTTGAAGAATTGAATAATCTGTCAGATAATTAAAAGTTTATATAATATTATTACTTAGATTTTAAAGTATTTTCAAACATAAAATAACTTTCACACTTATTATTACTTTACAATATATAATATTTTGGTAAATTTTTATTTTTAAACGATTATATTCCTAATTTAAACACTTTAGTTGCTATTTATGTAGATGTTAAAAAATCTATTTTTTTTAAATTGGAAATGACTAATTGAATTATATTTAATTTTTGCGAAAAAATATTAAATACATAAAAAGAGCACAAACCTACAAAATAACAGAAACTGTTTCCATAGATGCTAATTTTTCAAAAGTATCTTAATTACATAAAAATTTTAGATATTGAATTAGACATAAAAATAATTAATGGATAGATTTTATATAAATTCATACATAAAAAATAGTTCTGACATTATGAAATTAATAATTACGATTTAATAAGTTTCTAATATTTATTATACACTGTAATATTTAAAAAAAGGAAATAGTCAACAGTAAGAGGTATTTTAGACGAAAAAATGAATATATATATATATATATATATATATATATATATATATATATATATATAATTACATAATGAAGAATTTAATTGTAAAAAATCATATATAACGCAGGACGTAAAGGATTTGATATACGAGTACAAGTAAAAAAAATGAGCCAAAAATTAAAAAATAAACTAAAATGACTTATTTCGATCATTTGTATCTTTTTTTATTGTTTTTGCTATTCTTTAAGGTAGATGAGTGTGAGTTAGTAATAAGTAAATTAAAATGTTTTGGAATTTTATTGGAAATATAAAAAAAATAAAAAACAAAAATAAACTTAAAAATCAAATGCACGTTCAAACAAATAAATCCTTATCTCAATCCTAAAAGACATTGTAAAAAAATTACAAAAGTTATTTATTGTTGAAAACAAATAAATGAAAATACAGAATTAAAATGAGTTAGAGTGTTCTATTTGTGATATAGAACAGACAAATTCACTTTAATATAGAGTGATCTAATAAAACTGAAGGATAATATGTAAATATGTGTCTAAACTTTCGACCCCATTTGGATAACCCTGTATTTAGAGTGTAAAACGACATGAATATTATTTTGGATAATTTCTTATACCATCAAATATTTTTTTAAAGTTTATATTTAAAAGTTTTAAAAAAATATAAACGTACTTCATTTAAATAACATCAATTAATTTTTCATTATAAGTATTGGAAAATTAAACGAAAAATATTGGAAACGTTGTAAATACCCAGAAGCACTGTTGAACACATAATTAGATGTTAAAAATGAAAACAGGATCGATTGAATAAAAATTGGTAAAAATGAGTTATAAATATTATAAAATCAGTCACGGTTAATATTTGCTTCTAATAAAAAAACGGTGCTCTAAACTTTATTCTCAACATTTAGTTGTTAATAAATCTTATCAAACAATTCGAAATTATATAAAAAGGATATGATTAAATAGGCGCGCTCCAAATAATATTAGGTTGGCAAATATCTCCCTTCCGCCTTCTGGTCTTTTGAATTTCGCAGCTATGTACAAAAAAAAAAAAAAAAAAGCGGAAGGGAGATACTTGCCAACCTAATATTATATCATCAAAATCAATTATACTAAAAAAAATACTATTATTTAATAGTAAAGGTTTGGGATCAATATAATTAATTGTAATAAAAGGAAATTTAACCTTTTTAGTACAGATGGATGTTCAAAAGTTTGAAAAATACCAAACATTGTCTTTTTTAAGGAAAATACTGCATCTATAGTAAAATATGGAGGTGATTACGTAATGAACTAAGAATGTTTTTCGAAAATGGGAGCAGAGAAAACAGTTTCTCAATTATAGAATCCTAGATTATAAGTTCTATTTGAATATGTTAAAACAGAATTTGAAAAAGCATGAACAATTCAATTATTTTTGACAGATTTCACTCCTGTTACAATAATCATTCGAAACATAAAGCTCATAATGTACGTAGTTGAATTCTTAATAATTATCTGAAAGTAATGGAAAAAATAGAACAAACTCCATACATAAACCCCATTGAAAATATTTACAACTGTTTTGAAAATAAAGATTGAATAATAATCAGCAAACAATAGTTAAATTAATGCCAAATGATAGGCTCTAAAATGTTAGAGTGCTATAAGATATGTCACAAAATATCAATAAAATATTTTAACATTGGACTTCTCATGAATGTTACGTTCATTTTTATATTTGATACTGAATCATGTTCATTTTTACTTTACGTTTAAGGAACTGTTTTTTATATAAATTGATATTTTATAATTATTTTATGGATTTATTATTTATATTTATTAAAAACAAAAATTACATTTAAAATATCACCAACAAAAACATAATTTTTATATTGCTAATGTTTTATTTTTGTAGTTTGGTTCAATTTTATTTAAATTAACTGTAGGTTATAATTAAATATTTTTATAAAATTATCTAATATTAAAAAGAATGATTCATTTACTTAAAAGTAAATTACTCACAGATCAAAATCAACAATGAAAAATTATTGATCATAAAAAATATAGTTATTATTCAACATAAGCTGAAAACATGTTTAAAGTTTCCTACAACTAATACTTAATGTTTTATCGTATAAGTACATTAAATTGTTAAAATAATAAAAAGATAAAACAAATATGTAATAAAAGTATTTCTGTTAGCAACACTAAAAATAAAAATTACTCATATATATAAATTCATTTTCCTTCTTAGCTAATGCTTTTTAATGTATTATATAATGTCCTAATAATTCCCGTTTAAATTATTTGTTTCTAGAACAACAATAGTCAAAATCATAACAATACACATGTATTATATAAAAAATAATATCTGCTCAATATAAAAAATCTATTAAAATAAATAATGTCTAAATATCGAAACTGGGCAA
The DNA here is from genome assembly GCA_029203775.1 of Neoneuromus ignobilis. Lineage (NCBI taxonomy): Eukaryota > Metazoa > Arthropoda > Insecta > Megaloptera > Corydalidae > Neoneuromus > Neoneuromus ignobilis. The sequence continues at coordinate 45,165,030 of CP092087.1, read as the reverse complement.
TAAAGATATAATATATTAAAATGAGTAATATCATACTTGAAAATCAACAAGCTACTGCAGAGTAACTCAATAGTCATTTTGAATACTCTGTTTTTACAAAAATTAATTCATCGATAACATTATAAAATCATATACACAAATAAATAAATTTGAACAGTTTGTTAATGTTTCTATTATTTTGTTCGTCCGTTAAATATTCGATCTATTATATTATTTAAACATATTTTAGCTCTACCTCGCGTTGAATATTTAATATTTTATAAAACAGTACTACATTCAATATCATTATAAAATGTATAACTATATACAATTATTAATAAATATTTAATTTCCAATCAAATTACAATAATTTATTATTGTCAACATTCGATAATAACATATTCACAATTTTATTTAATATCATTTTATTTACAAAGTTAAATATCGAAAAATTTTAATTTGTGTTCATAATTATTACAATAATAATCATGAAATTTAACTACATTTAAATAATTAAAATCTTTGTAATGTAAAACCAAAAAATAGTACAATTATACAGGACTTCAATTATATCTACATTTATTAGAAAATATTCTAATAACAATGGAATATTTGACACTTTTCAACGGTATACTTGAACAAATTGTAAAATTTGAAAACACACAAACGTTCCTTTTTTACATAAGAATTCTAGAGTTTTTAAAAAAATTGTGTTTATATATATATATATATATATATATATGTGTGTGTGTATGTGTGTGTGTGTGTATGTATGTGTGTGTTGTATATATATATATATATATATATATATATATATATATATATATATATATATATATATATATATATATATATATATATATATGGTATATTATACAGTTATGTAGAGTGAAAATCATGTACACAGAACACGGCGTGTATTAACAGGATATAAAAAAATAATGTATTCATGAGCACGTAGACGTGGCAAAAAGATTCACGTTTAAGAAATGGTCTCCGTCGTCGTCGCCGCGTCAGTGTTTGAGAATTGTGTAGTCACGCATGGGTTTCGGAATGAACGGAGACGTACGCACACGCACACGCATGTATGCACGCATTCACACGAGCAGCGAAAGACGCACACAGGTCACGCGTATACACAGATTCGTTCAGTGATGGTATCAAAGAAAAGAATGACTGTTGAGGAGTAATGAAGTTGTAAGTATAATTCGATATTTACTCGAATTCGACGATTCGATTCGAAACGAATATGGGCTCTCCTTTTTATCTTTTGTACGTTTCGCACACTTGGCATTATGTTTTCGTCTTGTACTGGATTTTAATGTATTCGTTTATTTATTCTAAATTACTTATGTATACATATAATTTTGTATATATATATATATATATATATATATCTATATATATATATATATATATATATATATATATATATATATATATATATATATATATATATGTGTGTGTGTGTGTGTGTGTGGATATGTGTGTATGTGTTTGTGGATATGTGTGTATGTGTTTGTGTATATGTGTGTGTGTGTGTATGTTATTCTTTCATTCCTAAAGGAAATTACCTTGTCGCAGCAAATAGTTCCGTCTTTATTTTGCCTCTCTTTCAATCTCTTCATAATTCTTGAATCCCTTTACTTGCCAAATCCTTTTCAAAGATTTTTTTCTGAGTTTTTCCTATCTTTTCTCATTGATTTTTCCTTCAAATATATTTTGCCAATTTGTTGTATTTAAATATATAACATAAAAGTTTCTTTTCCTTATCCAGATTTAATTAGTAAAAGATATTTCTATTCTTTTACTTCTGTATTCCTTTTTTAATACTTCTGTATTACTTATTTTATTTGTTCTATAATTATTAATCATTTTTCGTCATAAACACATTTAGAACGCTTCTGATTGTTTGGTTTTGTTTAAGGATTTTCCAGTATTCAGATCCATAGAGATAAACATCATATAAAAGTATTCTCAAACTTATTTTTCAAATCTGTATCTAAATTAATGTTTGTTATTTTTTTTTCATTTAGAAACTTCTGTTTTTTAATATATATATATATATATATATATATATATATATATATATATATATATATATAAGTTTATGTAACTTATTTAAAAGATTGAAATATGTCATAAATTCATATCCAATGCACAATTTAAAAAATATTTTTCTAAATACATTTCATACAACATGATTTTAATAATGAAATAAATAAAAATTAAAAATTCTGTATATTTCATTAAAGTATATACAAATATACTAAATTACATATAGGGGAAAAAATAATGAAAAAACTAGCTAATTATTTTTTTATTGATACGTTGTAAAATCATTTACTTTCCATAAAGCTTTCATCATTCTTGAAATCAACAGATTGAATTCATTGAATTTTGGAGATATCAAGAAGGAACAAAATTTCTTCTTATTTATTTTCTAACACTAGCCATAGTGATTCGATTATTTTAAAATCTCCCAATTATGTTATTCAGATAATATATTGATGGAATGAAGAATAATAGTGTACATTTTCAATAACTTACGATTTTTTATTTTCGAAAAAGATTCCTGTGCAAACTCAAAATACATTTTGTGCAATATATTAAGAAGATACAGTTAATAACAAGCATGCCAAAAGTACTGCAAAAAAATTGGACCTATTAAAAAAAATAGAAAATATGAAATAAAAAATAAATAAATTTAAAAAATTCTTAAGGACAAGATAATATCATATTTGAGTTAAATAAGGAGGGAAGATAATATAATCACAAAAATATGCAACATAGGGAAAAATGGCTTATAAGAAGACTTGAGTCTTCTTATAAGCCATTCTTCCCTTTTTAAATTGAATTAAAAATGAAGAATAAAATGAATTACTGATTTTAAAAGTGAATAAAAACTTAGCACATAATAAAAAAAGGATAAAAGAGGTTCAAGAATGTGGCAACGAACCGACTCCAGTTCAAATGACTGGCTAAGTGAATAAGAGTGTGTGTGTGTACATATATATATATATATATATATTATGTATGTATATGTAAGTGTATTTGTGTTTTAACATATATAATTAAATTATGTAAGTGTATTTGTGTTTTAACATATATAATTAAATTATGTATAGATATAAATTTAACAGTTCTTTAATAAATTATATACAATATTAACAATCTCCAAATAATTAAAATTGTCAGAAAAAAACTTTTCTTCCGATGTAATTAAATTTCGATAGATAAATGAAAAAGTTCTAAATTAAATACAAAAACACAAACGCAAACTTATTAATTAATAACTTTGTAAACTGAAAAATCGATTTTAGCTGTAAATAACATTTCAAAAATGTTTAATATTTACATAAAAACAAGCTTGAACTAGTAATTAAATGTTTAAATCAGATACTGATCTTGAATGAGATAACAACTTGAACAGTTTATATATAGATTTCTCTAAATTCGCTGCTCATTGTTCAAAATCCATATTAAAACAATGATTTAAATATAAACTAGTTTAATTTAAAGCAAAACTTTGTATTACAATATTTAACAAGTTTAATTAAGCAAATAACTACTAAATGTACTGAAAATGTTCTTCTACATAAAAACATTTATACACAAGATGTATACATATATATATTATATATATATATATATATATATATATATATATATATATATATATATATATTTATATATATATATATATATATATATATATATATATATATATATATATATATATATATATATATATATATATATATATATATATATATATATATATATATATATATATATATATATATGTGTATATTTAAACATAGACATAGATAATTTAATCAGAAAAAGCCTTTATCAAATGAAACCTTATGAAACATTAGTGTGATAAAGAATATATATATATATATAATTATTTATCATTTAATTTTCAATTTTCTTTTAAAATATATTGAACTTCTTAGAAAAAAATAATAAACTCTTTGTTTGCCCAAATATTTATCATAGAGTTATAATGACCAAATAATAATTAACGAAAATCTCTTTAAAAAGCTCATAAAAAATAGTCAAAATAGTAAATAACCAAATTAAAAATTAAAATTAAGTGGTTAATCTACAAAGAGCAAAAATTAAGAAATAATTTAGAACGAAAATCATTATAGTTATTTCATTTTATAATATAAATGTATCTCTTTAAATTACAAAAATTATCAGTTTTTAATAAGTATTATCTACTCTTTGTTGCTAACAGACAGTTTAATGGAAATTTCACCATCCTTTAATTATAAAAATAAAAAAATTGGATTTTATGATCCTAATTCATAAATGACACTGCCATAATATGAACATAAATAACAAGAAATAAACAATAAAAAGTTATTTAACACGTTAAACGCTATGTCAGTCACCAGGACTGACACCGAACTTTCCATTCAGGCCCGCGTCAGTCACCGGCCTCTAGCATTTCAGCCGGTGACTGACATAGTGGCCTAAACGGAAAGCAAGATAAAATAGGCTTGGCGTTTAACGTGTTAATAAGAAATATAAAATGTACTAAATAAGACTGAAGAATTTAGACACATATTTTATTTACTTTCTATTAATTACTATTCTTAAATCTCATTTAAACCACCCTATACAACTAGAAATTATGTACTAATTTTTTATGCTATGAAACTGAGTAATACTTTGATTTTTTTATATTTAATTAAAAAATTAAAATCTCATTTTCGGTAGAATATAAAGATGTAAGAAAATATTGAAAAAATGTGTAGAATGATCTTGAAATTGAAAGAACAGGAAGCCTAAATGAGATGATTTCAAAAAAATATTCATATAGATATATAAATATGTTATTAAATATATTAATTAATGTGTTTACTAATTTTAAAACGAAACGTAAACACGATTATATCATAAAAGTGAACAAATTGAAAAATGATCCAAATAAATGTTTTTAATACTCCAAGTATTATTATACACTATCATATTCGAAACACAACATTGAAACAAAAAATAACGTCATATAACATTCGAATAAAAGAGAAATAACGACCTCTTTACAAATCCATAAAAAAACATGTCCGAAAAACGATCCACCCTTAAATCAACTTCAATTTTCAGCCGATACTCGGATTACCTCTAAAAAGTATTGAAATGGTACTCGTTCACGCCAAAACGTGCCTGCTCTTCACAATCCACAGTAAAATTTCACATATAACCATAAACACGTTCAGTTGATACGAAACCTATAAAAAGCAAGAATAATAATAATAATAATAATGATAATATAAAGAAGAACACGCGAAGCGTTACGAAACAATACGACTAAATCACTGTGTGTAACAACAATGGCGCTGATGGTGAGCTATTCATGACACGAAACTATATATATATATATATATATATATTTGTGTTTACGTATGTATATATGTATGTATGTATTTATATAAGAATAAAAAGTGCGTTAAAATGTCTGAAGAACACCGGGCGTAATCCCACAGCGAGTACAATATGGCTCATGGAACACGCACTAAAGACATAATATTGTGAATGATGGTTTTCTAAACACATATAATGGCGACACAGAGACATTTTCAACGCATTTGTGTTTCGCGTAACGGTATTCTTACGAACGATGAGTAAAATCAAGAGATGGAGTGCGCTCCTGACGCAAATATACATGAGATGCTACCATAACGGTCTTTGGTATCGTTATTGAGTATTTAACGAGTGGCTGGATGTAAATATCATATATTCCTATGAAACTTGAGAGATATTCAAAACAAACATTGTCAAAATAACGATGACGTTGCACGTACTCATTAACGAAATAATCTTTAACGGTAGGAAATGTGACAATAAAGTTATATAATATATTAAAATAGTTGAAAATTATAAATTTCATTCAATAATAATAATCGTAATCAAAGAAATGAAATTTTAATTTGTACTTTAATAAATATCAATCCATTTTTTATAATAAACGAAATTTAAAATTATATTACCATTATTGAGGAAATTAAAATACCATTTTCAGCCCAGCGTCAAAATCGGATCTGTGACGGAAATTATCCTGAAGCACTGGTAGCGAACGAGTTAAAATATTTTTTTTAAAATACCATTATTCTCGGACAAATAAAACATTATGAAAAGATATTGAAAAAATGGTCAAAAATTATTTAGTGTTTATTTTCTTTACTCATAAACTGATATGAATTTCATTAGCAATGTTATTTATCATCAGAGTACTGTGCAACATCATCATACTTATTAAATACTTTCAATATTTTATGGTGTTTGAGTAATAGTTCATTTATGTAAAAGTGAATTCGCAATAATTCCAAAACAAATAATAATCGAATATTCTCGTTGAAATAAATGAACTTACTTTTATATGTACCTTAAACTGCACACGCCCGTCTCTCATGCGAGAGATTGCGTTCGATCTCTGGTAAAAAAGATTTTTTTAATTGAGAGTTGAACATAGAATTAACAATTTCATGTCGTAAAAAACATAATCATCTCAGAATTCAAAGACAACAAAAAAAAATACTGTGCTATCATTGTCAGAAAGGTCAAAGTTTTACAAGAAATGTAACTTTGAAGACTAGTAGTAGTAAATTACATATGTTATATAATAAAAAAATAAACCATGATTAATGGGAATTAAAAAATAATAAAAGCGTTCTAGACTAACTAAGTATTTATACATATCAAAAATAAAAGAATTGTATCATAAAATATTTACATATGTCTTAAGAAATATAATTTATGTTCAGACAAAAGTAATTTAATTTTAAAAAAGAAAATGAGTACAAACAATATAAAACAAAACTTAAAGGATTTTGAAAAAAAATCAATTTATAATAACTATAACAATAAATTTTTGAATACTTATAAATCTTATATATCAAATAAATTAACAATACATTACTTAATTTATTTTATATACAACGTTAAAATATATTACAAATAATATATAAATTCCAACACAAAATTTTATCAAATTTTCAATAATCACTTATTGTTCTTTCTATTCGCTAATGAGAATTCCGGAATCTATGGCATTATCGTCAAAACTTTGTATTATAAAATATTATATGAACAAATAAAAAAAATAGTAATTATTGAACATTTTTACAACATCTTGTGATGTTGAAATTATGATGTATTTGGGTTAAAGAAAATTTATCTTAGTACTAAAACAAATAATTCTAAAATTCCTTATAAAATTATGAATTTCATATTATTTCTTAGAAAACAACCTTTAACATGAAAAAAAATTTTCATTATATTTAAAAAATTGAATATTTGTTTGATAAAGAATAATAAATAATTTGTTAAATATGCAATAAAATTGTTGAAAACGGAAAGCAAATAACATGAAATAAACAGTATTAATTTCATTTTAATTTTCTTAAAAAATATGACATTATTTAGAATATTATACAGATTTTAAATAATGCAATTAAAAGAAAGTTAATCATTTTATTTATGTAAAAAAAATAAATTAAAACAATGTAACGACTGAGAGGCTCAGTAATGGTAGGACCACACTGATGTCAGAGGTAAATAAAATTAATATACATATGCTAAGCGTTTTGTAACTTCTTCTTGCCTAAGATAATCAGTAAAGGCTTATGAATTTTGCCTCAGGTAGCCTTGATTTAACAAAACCCGGATGATTTAGTCTGTGAAGACAATCGATTTCTCTCTGATCCTGATCATGATCTGAGCATGATCAATAATAGCTAAAAGACTGAAGACATATGATGTTGAAATCGTTTAAAACCAGACAACTATAAGTGCAATCGTAGCAGCGGAAAAAAATAATAGTACTGCAACGAAGAAAGAAATGGGATACCACATCATTATCTGTCTCTAGTCAAGTAGTCATAACACGTCATTAGAAGAAGAGCTGACTGATATGACAAGGCAAAGGCTTTTATGAATAAGTGAAATAAATAAACATTACTTTTTATCCGACATTAATTTTTGTAATTGTCTAGGTGTTTTTATATTATTTTTCAAAGAAATAATTTCTGAAGAAAATGTATCTTTTGTTAAAAGAAGTAAATGACTAAAGGTATTTCATCAAATTGAAACATTTCACATAAATTTAATATGACAAAAAATTGTGGAAATAACTGATAACATCCCAACAAAAAACGTTTCGGTAAGTATAATCAAGGAACACATACATAAAAAATTATGTGTATATATATATATATATATATATATATATATATAAACATACATGTGCACATAAACTCAAGTAATGTTTATGGACTACTCCTTTTAATTTTAAATATACATTTTAGGACTGACGGTCTCATCGTTAAGTTTTTAATTAAAAAGGTGATTATTTCTATTGCGTTCGTATATTTTTGGGTGAAAACAGAGTCTCTTTGAAAAGTTTCGAGTACACAAAAAATCTATTATATACAAACAACGATGATTAAAATGTTTCGACATAAAAACAGACACAACCAACTCACTGAGAAGAATAAAACGGCGATGGAAAAATATATCAATAGCCACGAAAGCACTTTCTTTCTTTTATAAATATATATGCGGAATATATACTTACAAATATGAAAATGAATATATGTGTATATATATATATATATATATATATATATATATACTGTATTTGTGTGTATATATGTAGGTATATTATTCAATATATAAATGAATGTACCTATATTGATATTTAAAAAATATTTCAATAATAGTAAAAAGAAATATTTTGGCAAGTCAGTTTCTTTAAAAATATTATAATGGAGGACTTGCAGCATTAAACTAAGACGTTGATCATTATAGAAATTTCAGATTTTGGTAATGAAATTGAATTACATCTATTATTATTTCATATCTAGATATTTTTCCTGCAATGTCCACAAATAAATTACGCCTTATTAAAAAAATCTCTTATTTTAAATTTGTTCAAAATTGAAAATATCTTATGAATGTCTTAAGTATTATATGTATATTAAATTTGGTAAACATTTTATTGATAAAAAAGTATTTGGAGTTGAGTAACAAAGTAGTAAATAAAAAATATTTCCAAATTTATTGACAAAAATAAATAATTATTGTTTCATTTTTTCAACAAATAATCATACATATATTCATATGCATACATTCATACACCTCTCTCTCTCTCTCTCTCTCTCTCTATATATATATATATATATATATATATATATATATATATATATAAAGTATTGACGTATTTTAAATTAAGAACATTATAAGTTTATATAAAAGACTTTTATTTTTTAATCAATAATATAATCACCGTTGTTATCAACGACACTTTGACATCTTGTCTTCAAAGATTCAATACCTTACTAGAAGAATTCTGTGTTTTTTGAAAAGAAACATTAAACAGTGTGATTTTTAACTTCATCAACATATGAGAATTTTTTCGCAGTAAGTGAATTCTTCAGCGACCTGAACAGTTAAAAATCAGATTGTGCTACGTCTGATGAGTAGGAAGAATGCGATAACACTTCTCATCCCAGTGCCTTGATTTTCTCTTGTGTGATTCTTGCTGCATGTGATTTCGCGTTATCGCACTGCAAGATAACGCTCTTCTTGTTGATCAATGGAAATCGTTTTTCTGAGAGCTTCTGCCTTAATCTTTTTAACTGCTAATAGTAGACTTTAACCATTATCATGTTTTCAGGTTTTAACAATTAAAAGAGAATCATTCCATGGAAATCCAATTAAACGTATTTTTTTAAAGTCAAACTAAGCTTTAGTGTTGGAACTGGAATTTCATTTAGTCAAATTCATTGTTTAATTTCCTTCAAATTGACATATTAAATACATTTTTTATCTCCGGTTACAATCCTACTAAGAAATTACTTCCTGTTATGCTTTGTTACTAACAAACTACAAATTGTTAATCTCTTTTATTGTTGGCCGGAGACAGTTTGTGTGAAATGCATTTCTCCTCTTTATGAACCTTGAAAATTTCTTTTAAATATCTGTGAACTGTAGACTGTGTAGAAGTAAATTGTTATATCAATTTCTCGATGATCAATTTTAACTAGACTCAACGAGAGATTTTAAGGCATCATTAAATTTGAATAATCGTCTGCTTCAAGGTGTATCAGAAATATCAACGGGTCTTTTTCAATTTTTTTAAACTAACGTTAACATTCGCAGACTTCCAACGCATCGCCAAAGATATTACACTTGTTTTAATTACAACTGTTCATTTAATCCACAATGAAAACTGAACAGTATACATTTTCATATATGTACCTCTGAGGATTTTAATGCTACCATTTTGTCCCAATGTAAACAATTTGGAAATTAACTAAGCAAACTGAGAGTTGAATGTTGTACGCACACAATATAATAAGACACTGATGTATTATAAATACAACCCAAGTTAGGTAGAGAACGTTTACGTCATTATTTATGAGAATATCCAATAAGAAAAGACTGATCTTGGATTAAATGGACACATTAAGATAAATAGTTCTAATGAACTGAAAGATTAGTTAAAGTTAAAAGATTGAAAAAATAAATGAAAATGCTTCAACAGTCAAGAAGCTATTAAAACAAGTTGGTGAAAGTTAATTTTTTCACACAAGTTGCCCAGGATTAGAATTCTCTAAATACTCTCTTTCTCAAAAAATGATTTTTTAAAAATGAATTGAGGGGTGTAAAATTCAATTAAATAAATCTTAATACAATTTAAATCTCTGCTACCGGACCTATTTAACCAGGATTCTATTCTTATTATATAAATATTTAATTAAATAATACTTATTATATATTTTTAAAATATAACGATCAAAAATTATAAGTATATTTTGAATTTCGTGTAAAAAATACATTTTTATTAAATATATCGATAGTAAATTTTGCATTTTTTAAATGTAATATTCTAAATGTTAAAGAATTAAATTAAGAACTACTATCAGATGTAAAAATACATTTACTTCTTTTTATTTAATTAGTGTATGCTATTAAAATAATCATTCTGAAAATTTATTTAATTCAATTTGAAATGAATGCAGAATATTGCAAAAATTATTATTTAAATGAAAGAAGAAAATTAATGATTTAAATAATAACGTATTAACAAAGTTTTCCCTTAAGTACAAGAAATATACTAAAGTACATCATTTAATTCAACACTGAGTAGTTAATGTTTTCAAAGAAATATATGTTGCTATTTAAGTTAATCACTTAAATAGACTAACGTATCAGAACTACACAATTTATAACAATCTATTAAAATATGTATAAAATAGAATTCTGCAAATTCTTTGGAAATGAACGACCGATATGTTTCTTGGAAAACGTAAATAAATAAACCAACAGAATGAACGTTCATCTAACGGCGTGCAAACAATTTTCTTAGCATGTCAGCCGAGTGAACGCTAGAGGTAAGTAATAACGATAAGAAAAGAGGGAAAAAATACACGCCACCGCTCGACAAATTCGACAACAATATCGTCGACGTTGATTAAATAAAAGGACAAAGCAATGAGTGAAGAATTTCCTTTGATGTTACGTAACGAGAAAATTCTATAGAGTTTGTGGAAAGCATAAAACTTGAAAATTAATTTTCTACTCGAGAGTAGCTAGAACAATGTTCACTGTCAACTCGTATTAAAATTATTCTAATATATATCTTTCTCTAGAAAGTTTCCCATTAAAAATGGCAATGTGCTGGTACTCTAAACTAAACAAAACTATTTCCTCTGTACATATATTTTTCAGTGCTTAATTTCGACTGTAGTAGGAATTCTTTTTTCTATTTTACTTGCTTTTAGTTCAAATAAAGTTTGTATTCGGTTTGGTTTCGACAAGTACTTTTATTATTAGTTTTCTACTCAATGTTTCTTCACGTCAATGTAGAGTTTCTTTGTAAGTATCAATAATATTCAACGGTAGTTTCTTTTTTAAATTATTTTTAAATTTCAAATTACTCAAAACATGTTTTGCTTAATCCTTTATTAATTTCTTGTTACTTTTAGCCACAATCAAAAATAAAAATTTGAAAATCAAAAAATATAAATAATATGAAAACAAAATTCTATGTACTTGAATTAAATTGAAGTTAATAAATTTTGGAATAATAAAATAAATATAACATGTTTCTCAAAGGTTATTAATAAAAACTCAATTGTTGAACAGTAATTTCAGACCATAATAATAATTATTGTGAAATAAAAAACTGTGTTTTTTCAAAAATTACAAATTCTAAAATTAATACTTATTATAAACAAAAATAACACTTATATTTACAATAATAATGAATATATATATATATATATATATATATATATAAATTAATATTTAAAAACTTAATTTATAAATAAAAAGTAATATTTTAATTATTTATATATACTTTTAGTCATTATTTACACAAATAATATATGTTTTTTTAATAATAGTTACTTTAATTTTAATACCAATATTTTGAATAGTATTATTTTTCTTATAAACTTATATATATAAATTAAAAATTAAGTTCATATAAACAATTAACTAATTAAAGACAAAGTTTATATAATAGTTGCAAAAGAAATTAATTTATTTTAATTTAAAATTGAATAAATAATTTTAATACAATTAATTTAATAATGAATATACGAGTATATTAAACAATTAAACAGTAAATTAGTATAGCTATTTTGAACAAAAGTAAATCACGTTTTTTAATACAAAATGGCCTAAATGAGACTGAAGAATAGTAAATGATAGTAAGTAAATGTACGTCTAAACTCTCCAGTCTTAATTGAGTTACCTTATATATCACTTGAACTATCAAATTCGTACAGACAAACTTTTATTTATAAACAACTCATGTAAGGAACAATTTGAATTCATAAACATAACATTACTTAATAAACTATGACGACTTATTTAATTAACGTACACAAACTCCTGCTCTTAAGAACATTTAGTTTCAATTATTATCTACAATTACGAGAGAAATAAATTTAATTTACGGACATTAAACATTCAAACACATTTACAGAAACACATTATGTTCATAAATTGGCGTTTGCTTATATATTTAAAATAAACAAAGGACTTTTTTTTAAAAAAAAGTTTAATTAAGTTATATGATACTAGATAGTTAAAATAAATAACAAGATAACAAAACATATATCACGGTTTCACTATCTGGGAGTGGATATAATAATCGAAAGCAAGCAACTAGGAAATAATAGCTCGGGTGAAAAAAGCAGTCATAACAGCAGAAGCTCTAAAACAATACTATATGGATAAATAAATTTATAAAAGCATGCTGCAGGAGAAAAATATACAAAAAATGTATTCATCCCATACAAACATATGTCATCAAGAACAAAACGAATATCAATAAAATCAAAAATTAACTCCGAACATCAGAAATGACAATTGTAAGATCTATACTGGGAAAAACGAGATGTGATCAAATCCGTAACAACGAAGTCCGAAATTAATGCAAAGTTCAAGATATCATAAGACGATGACATAACGGGAAAAGAGATTGAATTAACACATATATTAAAAATAAACATTATTATGCTAGTGAGGCAACTAGAGATTGGGAACTGAATGTATTCAGACTAAGAAAAATACTATAAAAACAACAGCGAAATATCTGATCATCATTGTCAAGAGAAAATTAAATCAGTAGAATACAAGTCGTAGACTTAACGTAAAAATAAGAAGAAGAAAGATCATTTATTTTTAATTTTATTAATGGTCTGATTTTTCTAATATTATATAGCTCCCATATACTATAATAGTAACCCAGTACAAAACATACTAAAATAATAAACATAAATTATTATAAAATAAAAATAATACAGCAAATATAATTTCCAATGCATCTATTCATAATTTATTTCTTATTATTATATATAAGAATTTCAAAATTTTATCAAAAGAACAAGATTTTATGGGATATCCAATCTGAGTGTTTCTAAATTCAATCAAATAATGTTTAAATAACAAAATAATCACTTACTAAAAATTATATTGGGATATTACAAATCATTGAAAGTTCAATATTTTATAGAGATGTTCGGGTTTGGTTTGTTTTTTATTACATTTTCAAATCATTGCCTTCCACAATGAAAAATCAAATTCCCATTTTATGCTTTTAAGATCAATTTAAAAAATAAACACTATTTAATTAAATAAAGATTATCTCAAAATTATAATTCCTATCAACAGACTTGCAATCACAAACGAGAGTATTATTATTATTTAAATAACTTGATTTCATAAATTATTGTAAACAACTAAATGGAAGCATTTATTAATTAATTATTTGTTAGATGATATCGACAGTTAGTATTATAGTATAATGTTTGCTTGGCGTATAATCCTTAATGTTCATTGTATATTTTAACAGCATAGTCAAAGATACTGTTTCTATTATGCAAAAACAGAATTCCAAAGACTTTAAAAACAATAAAACATTACGATTTTCTATCAATCCACGTAAACATTAAGTAAAATATAATTTTTTCATGTGTACTTATATAGGAAAGTCCAAATGAAACTAAAAAATAGTGAGAGATAGTAAATGATAATAAAAATAAATGTATATCTAAACCCTTTAGTCTCATTTGAGCCACTTTAAATGTTAACAATCTATTATTTCTTTATTTTTCAGAATTCAAAAACTGAAAATAATAATTTAGAAAACATATAAGTTGAAATACATTCAAACACACACACACACACACATATATATATATATATATATATATATATATATATATATATATACATAAATAAATATATATACCGACTGGGTAGCACAGTAGTTTGCATCACCGCGTGTCATATGGGAGATTGCGTTCGATTCACAGTCGGAGAATCCCTCATTTTCGAGGGTTGAGCATGAAGGTCGACAACTTCATCTTATAAAAAAATAACTGTCCAAAAGTTAAGGGAGTAAATCCCGAATAAAAAATCTTCACCAATCCACCTGGTCAGCGTGGTGAATATGACAAAATACCAGTGAATAGCTAGCATTCATTGAGGCTTTCGTCCAGTAGTGGATTGATATGGGTTTTATGATGTGTGATGTGTGATGTGACATAAATATATATATATATATAAAACCAATAATATTTTCTTACATTAGAGGAAAATAGAAACAGAAAGAGTAGAAGCAGAAGTTAAAATCTATATAACAACCCATTAACATGAATAAACATTTATAAATGAAATAAACAGGATAAGAAATGTTTGGAAGAAATTCTTACATTTTTAAGTTGAATATTCTCAAAAATTTAAGAAAAAAGTTTTTGATCAATATATCCTGTCTGTTTGTACTTATAGGAAGTGAAACATGGGTCTTAAATACTAAAATAGTCAGAAATAGAAAAAAAATAGTAGATTTGACACAAAGCCAAATTTACGAACATGACAATAAGAGTAAAAAGTTTAAAATAGAAGTGACTTAATCATATAGTCACAGCAGAAGACCACCAATGAACAATAAGAATTACTGATCCAAAACCCAAATATATAAAAAAGTAAAAAAAATAGATGGGATAGAAACATAAAAAAATCGTCAATGTAAAATGGAAGAGAAAGGCACTGAATCATTGGAAGTGAGAAGTTTTGGAAGAAACCTTCATTCAGCAGTAAATAAAAAGACATACACACACACACATATATATATATATATATATATATATATATATATATATATATACATGTATGTATATATGTATTCATGTAAGTATGTACGTATGTATGTACATTCTTAATTAACTAAACTAAGTTTTTTTTGTTTAAAATACAAAGTTTTCATATGATTTATAGATTTTTTTTTCCTAAAAATACTTTGATTTATTATATATGTGCTGTGAAGACGACAACATCGTCATACTTGTATATAAATAATGAAGAGTAAAAAATTACTAGCAGCATTGCCAATAAACTATATATTACAAATATATAATAGAAAATAAATACTAGCATGTCCTAATATATTATGTAAGAGGTCAAACTAAAAAATAAAAAATTACTAAACACTACATTATTTACTACTGAACACCTGTTTAGAATAATAATTATTTTAACACACACACACACACATATATAAATATATATATATATATATATATGTATATATATATATATGTTACATTACACACTCCATAATTATTTACATGAAAATAAACAGTGCTTTTCAAAAACAAAAAGAATACTAAATAAATTCAAATCTTTTATAATAAATAATAATCGATTTTTAAAACATAAAATAATATATGAAATGAAATAAAAAAATATTTCACTTCAAAAAATGCAATATTTTGTAAAAGTGATCAAGAATCACTTATTGTTCATTTTATTTATTTAGAAGATAATACATATTTTGACAGCCATCCCTCCCATCGTTGTTAAAACATTATATTATAACATCTTGATAATGATGACATGATTATAAGAATAGGTGTCAACTTTTAAGGAAAAATAGTGAACTATAAGTGATTATTGTAGACATAAAATTTCGCAATGTTGAAAGTAAGTGATTCATTCGTGTTGAATTAATAAGAAAATAACAAAACAAAAAGTGAAATAAATAAATTTTAAATTAAAAAAAGTTCCTAAGATGGATCCATACAAAAATAATCATACTACAATTTTATTATAAATTATTTTTTTAAATTTATTGTATTTTATTTCAAATATTTTTTTATATTTATAAAAATTATTTAAAATAAAAAAATTTCAATATTGTTTTCTAATAAAAAAAACTGCTTGAATTTTAATGACACTTATTTCAAACATTAAATATTTTTTTACCAAACTCATACAATTCGTCTAAATATAAGACGTATCATAGAAGACTTTATTCTGAAATAACAAATTCTATTTTATTCGCTAGAACGGTACTATAATGTTAACCCTCACTACCTTTTTCACTGGCTTTATTATAAATGATTTGTGTACTTCTTCCTGTGCTTGATGTTTTTTTCATCCTTTTGGTAAACAGTACTTTATCTGCCAATGAAATTTTTATCCACATATATAAAGTCCATATTTCATAATATATATCAATATAACTATATTTTTATTTTTATTATAACTAAATTATAATACAATACTTAGTTGATTTTAATAAATATGTTCTTTGATTTTCTTAGACTTTATTTATTTTTATTTTAAAATATTTATATTTTATAATAATTTTCTTTGAATCGCTATATTTTTATTTATAAATATACGTATATACGTGTATATATATATTATTTTAAAATATTAAATATCAATAAAAATAAATCTTACATGTTTTAAAACAACTTTAAAAGATAAAAATATTTTTTCAAAATAATTCAAAAACTATTCCAACATTATCAACTCTGATTAGAACATTTAATTCACATTTTTTATTAAATATTTTTATATTAATTACAACTTCAGAAACTCCAAAAATATAATTGAATAATACAATAAAACATTACTATTAAAATTTGTTGATTAATTGTTGGCTAAACCACTTAGTAACAACAAAGTTGTCTTTTATATATATATATATATATATATATATATATATATATATATATATATATATATATATATACATAGGTTATATATAAATATAACTTATATAACAAAATAAATTAGTAATTTTTATAATAAATTTTTAGTAATTTTGCACAAATTTTTGAATGCTGTTGTCAAATTTGTGAATGCTCTGTCGGTCAACATTTAAAAGGAATTATTTTTAAATCTTAATAAAAAAAATATGTTTTACCTTAGATTTAATTTAAGATAAATAAAATTTCTTTTTTTTATATTTTGATATTTTTTTTTAAAAAGAAAGATTGAAAGTGATTTTCAGTCCAATTTGTACACACACACACACACACACACAAACAAATATATATATATATATATACATATATATATATATATATATATATATATATTTAATTTTCAAAATTTGAATTATCACAAAAAATTCTATGCTTTAAAATGATTTATAATATTTTAATTTGATAACAATAATTAGATCATTATTGTTTTATAATTTTCAATAACATTTACAAATAAATATAAGTAAAAATATTTAAATAATATATTTTTGATCAATGAATATTTTCTACAAAATCACATATCATTTACCTTTTAGTTATTTTTAAGAATTCAGTGAAATATATATTTTTTAAAAAATGATAAGAATTTTTTTCAATCAAAAATTAATCTAACTAGTAAACTTAAATATTCAAATAATTATTTTCTGGAATTTCGTTATTTTATCCATTTTTACATATGTATACATTTAACATTTTCTTAAAGTTACATTTCAGGAATACGAAGGAGGAATGCATTACAGATGAAAATCTCGTCCTCTAGCCTGCGGATATTACAAAAATAACGAAATAAAACATATTCAAATATATATATATATATATATATATATATATATATATATATATATATATATATATTTGTGTGTGTATGTACATATGAGTAATGTAGAAAAATGTTTCAATAAAAACAAGCACAGCGTCGTCGTACATTTTCCAAGATGACATATTCTCTCTACAGTTCGCCACAGTGTGAACAGTGTTGTCTGTATGTGCGCGTTTTTTCTACTTTTCTCATTCTCCGACATTTTCATCTACCTCTCATCCACTTTACTCGTACACTCGTTTGAGCTGCGTTCGTCTTCTTTCACGTCGGTTCCCCCTTCAACACCAACCATCCAATGTACATACGCAATCGAGATGAATATTCACATGCTGTGCGCGCGGCACGTCGTAATAACTCGTCGACTCGACGATTGTTTATTTTTCATGATTTGAAATTGAAGGCAGATTTTGCGAAAATATGTTCATTTGCCAGAAGTGAGATTTTTTATAGCCTTTCGTATGTATGTATGTCTGTATATATACATATACATATATATATATATATATATATATGTATATATATATATATATATAAGTACATAATATCATTGTTATACATTTTATCAACTTAAATATGAACCAAAAAGGCATGATAGAAGTAAACAAATACAAAAAATATATCACAATATGACAATAAATTAAATAGCGTGAAATAAAATGTAGTGTAAAATACAATAATAATATATGTTTTAAAATAAAATTAATATAATATATATGTATTTCAATGTTTAAATTGAATTTTAGAAATGACACATTTTAAAATATCTGTTATTTTGAGATAAAATTTTGCAAAGAATTTTTAGACTGTATAAACATGTTCTGTTTTTGTTATATTAAAGAAATATCGCTGGATATTTTATACAATTATATTCATTTAAAAAAAATGAGTCAGCAGAGTGTACACATATATGGATTTTATTATAGAATATTTTAAATTTATTTTCTAGATTCTTCCTCATGCATAGCACATACACACACACATACACACACACACACACATATATATATATATATATATAGGTCTATTTGTGTATATGTATAAAAATTGCAGGAGCTACGTCTTGGTCTTATAATGTAAAAGTTGTTTTTTTACTTTTCATCTTCTAAAATATACTTTTTTGATTTACATATATGTGAAGATTTTTGTTCAGTCTTCATCTTTCTTTGTCCAATCATTACCTTCCAAAATATTTGTTATAAATAACTGATCTCAACAAATGACTAATTTATTTTTTCTGTAACGACTAATAATTTGGTTTGTAAAATACTTTTTTTATTATTCTAAAACAGGGATTCCCAACCCCGTGCCCAACCCCGTTCGATTTGTGTACGCCCGCCACTATTTGACCGCGACAGAATTTTTTTCACAAACACTAAAAATTTTGGAAATTATTAGAAATTTTGGACCTTAAGAATGATATTTTGCTAAAATCCTTAATATCAGAGGACTTATGGAACATAGTCGACAAAAAAAGGTTCCTATTTTTGAAAAAAGCGGCATATAAAATCAAATCGTTTTTTGGGTCAACGTATTTATGCGAATCGTTGTTTTCAAACATGAATTTAATAAAATCACGATATAGATCTCGACTCACCGATGAGCATCTTTATAATTGTTTGCTAACAGGATTATCGTCATACTCTCCTAATTACGAGGCACTGGCCAATGAAATGCAATGCCAAAGATCACACTGACAGATTGATATTTTTTTTAATGTTTTCTTTTATGTTTTTTTAAATGATTTCTTTGTATGTGTGTTTTTTGTTTACTTTGTATTACGTTTTGTATGTACGTTTCTTTGTGTGTATGTAATTTGCACAATAATTTTATTATTTTGAAATTATTTTTGTTTATTATTTTTTATCTTTGGTCAATTATAAATATCCTTAAAAAATAGCTGGTGCCCGCCGCCCTACCGATATTTTAGAATGCGCTATAGGGTATAAAAAGGTTGGGAACCCCTGTTCTAAAGGATACCCTCACTATTCAGTTAATTTTTCTTCCCGGCCATCTATGTGTCTTTTACTTAAATTACATATTATCGTAAATTTAATAATATATACATAGATTTAAAAACCTTAACACTCTCTACATCTACTAGATATGTGATGTTATATCCAACTAAGGGTTTGTTTTATTAAAGTTTCTTTTTCTAAGTTCTACGCCACATCTGTTATGTGTTATGTAACTTTTGATACATTTATGTGAAAATAAATTATTCACTATGTCCAAACAATATATACGTGTGTGTATATATATATATATATATATATATATATATATAGGGTCATACAAATGTGACACCTTGATTCGTGTTTGATTAAAAAGAAACTTGTATATAGAGTAATGTATAGGGAAAAAGTGTATAGTTTTTTTTTAACAAAACACAAATCTAAGTGCTATATTTAGATAACCATATATATATATATATATATATATATATATATATATATATATATATATATATATATATATATATATATATATATATATATATATATATATATGTATATATAACCGCACATGTTTTTGTACAACGAACGTTTACTGTAATTTAAGGATTATATTTCAAAATTACGAACAAAATTTGATTTAGTTCCCCTATGAATGAACTCCCTTTTTAAATCAATTAATCAACACAGATAATGGATGCAAATCGAAAATTCATGAAGTACATTTCATATATGCGTTTGATGCATCGAAATAAACTATCTAATTATTTTAATTTTCTTTTTCAATATTGAATTAATTTAGAACTGTAGTATCTGCTTTATATACAATAATAAATATCGTTAATAAATCAAATTTTAAATTTTACGAATAGTATTTATTTTCCATATTAATAAATTTAATTATTATTATCATATATATATAGAGAGAGAGAGAGGAGAGGAGAGAGAGAGAGAAAGAGAAAGAGAGAGTGCTCCAAATGAGAGTAAATGATTTAAATATACACATTATTTCCTTTTTATCTTTTAATATCCTTCAATGTCATTTAGATCATCATATATAAATTAAAAACATTATTTTCTATAAATATACCATTAATACCATTATTAATCGTTAAAAATATACCACTGTTTGATATATATATATATAAATATATATATATATATATATATATATATATATATATATATATATATATATATATATATATATATATATATATATATATATATATATATATATATATATATATATATATATATATATATATATATATATAAACCATCTGGTGTTGTATCGCCACCTATCATACAAGCGAAAGATGTTCGATCCAAATTAAAGGAATAGAATAACGGGTCTCTTTAACGGTGCAAAAAGCAAACTGCCTAAAGAAGTTATCCCTATACAAAATCCTTGCCAACTCCGTTGATCAGCGTGGAAATATAACTACGTATCAATGTCTAGTAACATTCAATGATGTATTCACCTAACAAATGGCTAATATAAATGATATAATGATAATATAAGAAAATATTGGATCGCTGGAATTGGAAAATTTTAGAAGAGGCCATTATCCTGCAACTAATAAGAAATTGTTGATGATTATGTATTAATGTACATGTGTATATATATATATATATATATATATATATATATATATATAGAGAGAGAGAGAGAGAGAGAGAGAGAAAGAAACGGTGTCTTTATAATAATTAGTTAAACAATTAAATAATATGTATAATTATTATTACGATATAAACATTCATTAAAAATTGTGTATATACTTCTGTTTGCATATACGAATATACTTCACATACGTGTGTGTGTGTGTGTGTGTATATATATATATATATATATATATATATATATATATATATATATATATATATATAATAGAACTAAAAGTAAAACACACCCATTCATAGATATTTAATTAACAAAATTAAACTAATGTTTATTAATTAATACAAATGTAAATAAAATGAGTATTGTTTGAAAAGTAATAAGCTAACAAACTATCTCTAACTATAATGTAAACAAATTATCATAAGTATATATATATATATATATATATATATATATATATATATATATATATATATATATACACAAATTTAGATATGAGGAAAATTGTATTTGTGAACCATTATGTAAATTAATTAATTAAACTAAGCTCTTGTGATTAAGAAATTAAATTAATATTTCATTTATAAGAGTACATTTCCATTATTTGATAATTTCGTTTTTTCTCCGTAAAGTCATCTTCAATATTTAAATTGTTTTCCTTTTATTAATTTTTCCAATATATATATATATATATATATATATATATATATAAATATATATATATATATATACAGATAATATTATTTATATGTATACAGTATTAAAATCAATCACCTAATTATATTAGTCCTTGCTGTAAATCTTGATGTTATGTTATAAATACAGTATAAATTAATTTCTCAAAAATGATTTTTGTGTTTGTTAAAATAACTATTGGGTCAATTTCTTACTTCTAGTAATATTTTGGAAATTATATGTAAATTATTATATCATTGTATATTTAAGAAATTCCATTTATCATAAGATTAAAACAATTAATTTACATTTATCAAAAACACTTAAATTGATTAAATCGGCAGATCATTATTTATGGCAATTGAATTAAAGTACATTCTGATAGTAAATAACTTGTAAACAACTCTTATGTACAACTTAACTAATAAAAAAAAGAATAAATACAATTCCTCACAAATTTTCCCAAAAAATAAAATTCTGTTTCAAAACAGTTCATTGGAAATTCCAAATGTACAATCTTCATTCTTTCGTTAGCATTGCCCGTAAATAAACAATTCCACCAATGAATTCAGATAGGAGACGAAATCTGCTGACATCGGTTGTACGGGTGTACACGCTTTTTTAGGGTACACATGTGGGTGTACCGCACGTGCGCACGCACTTTTCTCTACATGTGTGTCATCGAGATACATTTAGACCTCTCTCGCCAAAAGAAACCACTTTATTTCGCATCTCCAGCTGCGCGGATTGTATTAGACTATGCGTATGTGTATGTATAGATAAAAAATGGAACTTTCGAAGTAGATACCGCAGCCGGTACTGTATACATAGTGGCGGTAATTCTGAACCGGAGCTTAAAAGACATTGAGGAATGGATATCATGAATACATATAGCTGATGTTTGCTAACGTACATGTGTAAATATGCATTACGCATATACATGTATACATATATATATATATATATATATATATATATATATATATATATATATATATATATATAACTATATATCAACGAATTCAAAATCATATACTCTTCGTATTTTCGTACATTATAAAAATCCGAGGGTTTTAAAATATTTAACCGATATAAATATTACATATTATTAAAATAATTATTTACGAAAATATTATATATATATATATATATATATATATATATATATATATATTTAATAGATAATTCAATAGACAATTTAATAGATAGGAAATTCCAACATATTCATCAGAAATTAATAATTGTTAAACGTGTTGGAGAATATGATTAATGTTCGTGAATTTATCAAATTTACCAATAATTTCGAATCCCCCCTTCAATATTAAATGGTTAATTTAATTAAATAACAAATTTTATGTTTCAAAATTTTAATACTAGTTAACCATAATCAAATGTAATTAATTTCAGTTTTCGTACTTGAAAATATTTTTTCAAAAAAATAGTACAAATTATTTTTTTAGAATTACTTGTTTCCTTGTTTTTTATAACTTTTTGGATAATATAATTATTTACAATGATTTTTAATGTGCATTTAGTAGATGGGTGTTATAATAATTTTAAACAGTTCATCTATGTAGTATTACGTCGTAACGAAGATAAGTAATATTTTTTTTGGTATAAAATTAATTTTTATTCTGTCAATTCAAGGAATAATAGTTTTTCTTTATTTTAGCTCTATGCAGTATGTATTTCTGTTTGAAATATTTCAAGCATTATATTTAACTTATTAAATTGTTCTTTTTCGTTTATTAAATAAAATCAAGTTAATAAGTTGTTTTGATTATTATTTTTAATAATAATATCTAAAAATTATCTTTACGTACAATTATTTGAATTTTATTAATAAAATTTATTCAATAATTAATAAATAACTTTTGTTTCCGTAACTTTCTCATATTTGGATACAATCTATCTTATATATTTATTTTAAATTTCATATAGATTCAAGATGAGTATTTATTTAAAGGAATTATTTATTTTTAGTTATAATTATTGCATCAGACAATAATGATTAGAAATTAAGTATACATAAATAGCGAAGAATTTGAAAAATAGTAAGCTTTTTATTTTCACTAACCATATTCTTCAAAATTTCAGATAATTATTAATAATCTTCCGTGATTATGTATAATTCAGAATTAATCAAATTGAAATTAACGAGTAAACACAGACATACATACACACACCCATATATATATATATATATATATATATATATATATATATATATATATATATATATATATATGTATATAATATTTTATAAAGCAACGCTTTGTTAATGATGCCATGGAAATTGAAATACGTATTCGCTTCTAAACGGATAAAGTGAATAATAAATAATTGTTGAACACTTTTATAAAATATTGTTGTATTGGGATGATAAACCCATTTCTTTATGGTAAATAAAAATTATTATATGTATCTTGGAACAGACAAATTAGGAATCCATATTTTGCCTTGGACACATTGATCAAAAATCATTTAATATTACTGATTTGATATATAGAAAAAATATCAATTGAATTTATATTATTCTCTACTTACTCTGAACAACTGTTTTATAAGTTCTATTATTTTTAATTATTAACTTTTTCTCTGTAGTTTTAGATTTGTAATTTGAGAAATGATTATTATTTTTCTCTTAATGTCTAAATAATAATGTCTTTAAAATACATAATGACCAACTAATTAATAACGAAATATTCGATTTTATACGATAGCATTATATAAATATATCTTAGGAAGTTATATTTAATTTACTTAATTATAAAATATGACAAAAATTGATAAAAAAAATACTAATCTATAAATATTAAACAAATGAAAAGTGTATTATATCCCGATGGTGTTTATTTTAATTGATAAATATTATTTAAAAAAAATACAGACATTTTAAGTTACATTAGAAAATTTTCAATTTCATATGCCACAGTCTAGTATTTAAAAGTGAAAAATTATTAGTAATCCACAATAAATACATGAAAATATTTCCCATAAAATATTTATTTTAATAACTTGTAATAATTATAGCTATATTCTATTCACATTTATAAAATATCTGTTATAAAATCTATAAGCAATTCATACATATAACTAAAATGTTTAACATATACATAAATTTTATTTTTTTAAAAAATAATTTATTGGAAAATAACAAAAAATATTTTCTCAATGCTATCAAAAAATATATTTATGTTTTATTGTGATTCACTTAATTTATTATGTACATTTTTTCTAAAAATATTCATTTCTCAAAACAATTCATTTGTAAATTTTTTAATATTTAATAATAAAAAAATACAAATTGTACAAAATACTAAACAATTCTTTACAAAGTTTAAAAACGTTCATTAAAAATAAATTTCGTATTATTCGTTCAAATAATCTCAATAATAAGAGACAAATTTCGTATAATTTTAAATATAAAAAGTTAAAATAAAAAATAAATAACTCACCTCTTTTATCGTCGAGACGGTGTATGTTAACCTTTCATCTGCACCGGTATTAATAATATATTTCTGAAAAGATAAAAATGTATTAAAAAAAGTGTCAAATACAGAAGGTATAAAAAGTAATAAAAGAATCTTGAATTGTACAATTTTAAACTCATTATCTACGATCATTTAGTAAAATTATCTTTGAGCAGGTATAAAAAGTCGTTTGAATTGTTTTACTGCAAAGAATTCCAGTATGATGATATAAAATAATTCGTTCAAGGTTTTTGTTTATTTTAATGACTACTATAGGAAAAGGTGCAGTTTTTTCTTAGTTTGTTGGAGATTTTATGTGAAAACTTTCATTTTTTTGCATTTTATAAATATAAGTAAGAATTTTTTATTAAAAATATGTACTTAAAATATTTATAATAATTAATCACTGAACATTTTCATTCTTTAATAAGTTATTATAAGAAAATAATATAAAATGAAAACATTAAAAAGAAATTTTAAATGTCGATAAAATTTCATTAAAATATAAAAATCGAAATTATGATTAATAAATATTTTAAATCAGTGTTTACTTTTGTTAATTTTAACTTGAATTAATAAAAAACTATATGTATGTGTGTCTATGTATGTATGTATATATATATATATATATATATATATATATATATATATATATATATATATATATATATAATAATTATAGTAGTAATAATAATCAGCTCTTCTTGATCTATTGTTTGATAAAAGCCTCCCTCAAAATCTTTCACTTCGACCGATCTAATGACTTCTTTTCCAGTCCACGTGGACAAACTTCCTTATTTCTTTATTCCATTTATCCATAGGTGTTTTTCTAGGCCTTTTTATATATCCAGACTCCTAATCAACCCAACTAATTCCCCTAAAAAATCCCTAGATTCCCAACTTTCCTTGTCCATTAGTGATCCTCTCTTCTTAATACATGACTTTATAAATAAAACAATTGTCGAAAAAAATTTAAATTTTGAATTTATTTTATTATTTATTATGGTCATTTATGAAAAGTATAAAGAGAAAAGATCGATCATTCTAACACACCTTAAATTATAAAAATTTTTATTTAATGGTATATTTAAATGATCATCTTTAATTACTATTTCATATAAAAGCTTGAATTAAACAAACTGCCTTATTATCAATATTAAGATTATGTAATTTATTTACCATTAAATTAGTGAAACTTTATTGAATTTCTTAGAAAAAATAAATAAAATTAGCAAACATTTGGACTTCCCCGTTGAAAATATATAACAAATATTAAACTAGACTTCTTAATTCAAGTATCTATAAACAATAAGATTTATAAACAATTAAAAATAAAATCAATCAATTCAAGTATATATAAATAATTAAATTCATATTGATTTTTGTACAAATTATAAAAAACTAATTACAAATCACTTGCTTGAATATTTCCATCTCAATTTTAATTATAATGCCTATATAAAAGCAACATGAATACACTTCAAAATGTATTTCAAAAAAATACTCGAAAGATATAATTCATCACATGAGATACAGGAACATAAGACATAATAGTTTATTTCTCGTAAACTGATCTAAAAGACGATATGTTCTCGGCGAAAGTCCATCGTCGTTATCGACGTTACCCAACACTGCGATTCCACTGAAAGGACATATATTTTTTATATTATTTTCTTTTTCGAAAATGTGAAAAATACTCATCGTTTCGTTTCGATCGAACGCCCACCCGCGAAGGCAATCAATAATCTTAGTCGGTCGTCGTCGCGTGTCCTGACACTCTAACAATTTTTTTCGGTTTCAACTGCGTCCATCGAATGTTCGCTTGGTCATTGAAATCTCAATCAGTGTCACGATTGGCTGAAAAGTAATAAAGAAAAATCCCCCTGAGCTACGCCAGTGTCTATAAAACGGTCATAATGAAGAATACGACATCGACGATCATCCAAATTTTTGTTCATAGACGAACAGGATGACGACGACCGGACCGATTTTCAGGACAGACACTGATGCGTGGGCGGTGGCGTGTGCCTCATCTCACTGCTCTCTTGACGCTCGACTTCATCTTTATTTTGTTCCCGTTTTAAGTGCTGGTTTTGCAAGATATTTTATTTAAACGCCGCGTGCCGAACGTTTGCTACAGTTTTGCTTTTATTGCGAACGAGGGTTTTTAGATTGCAGAGAAGTGCTGCTCGCCGATAGCGGCAGTAGTTAAGGGGAGAATCACAATAATAGAGTTCGCAATTACGTGTCGAATGGTCGTCGGTTCGATTCTTTTTTTTTCTTTACAACACGTTTTCGTTTCTGATTATCGAATGAGGATGATCGTGTTTTCTTGATATTTTTTTATTCTAATAATATATTTTTTTCTTTGCACTTGTATGAATACATTTGTTAAAAAGTTCGCGTTTTTTATAAACAAATATCAAATGTATCCAAAAGTTTGTTTGTTTATTTAAATTTACTTAAAACTAAAATTATAAAATATGTAAATAAGTTTTTATAACTGCATACATACATAAATATATATCAAAAGAGTGGATAAAATAAAGGATACAAAAACAAAATGCACAAGTTTGATTTTATTTGTATTTTGCGATTATTGCATTTATAAGTTTCCGACGAATTACTTATAAAAACAAAATTTTAACCCTTTACGCTCTGCATAAGTTTATATATTTGCTTCCCAGTTATTCCTAATAAAATTATGCCTTGATAAATTACTATTATTGAAATATTTGCGATATTCATTACCATTTAAAAATAAGAAAAATACATGAATTTGAATAAATTAAATGCTTATTATGTGCATACATGAAATTTATTATAATTTACAACTTAAAATTGATCACTGTGAAATATATTTACATAACTGTAATAAAATACTTATGTCAAGTATCGCTAAAACATAGGAGTTACTAGAACGAAATATTTCAATCTTAGCTCAACATAAAAGCACAAATGACAAAAATAGTTACAGACTTCTGTTACCACCTTAAATACAGTAGTATTACGATTTTTAGATGCAGTCAGTTTTAATATGCAACGATCTTTATCATTTCATTTGGAAGGAGCAGGGAATTAATTTTTAACAGAAGCTGTTATTGACTATATTAAAATCAATTAATACAACATTTAAATGAACATGTCTGCATTGCTTAAAAAATCCATTTCTATTAATGAATTTAGTCATCTTTACTTACGAAAATGAAATATGTTGCTACTTCACTGGTAGTTTTAATACTGTGACAAATTTATTTTAATACAAATAAGCCACTTACCCATACATTATATTTAATAGTATTTACAAATAGCTTTTATAGTACATTTTATTTGATCATAAAAACAATAAATGTTTATGGAAAACTTTTCGGAAAATTTACATTATTAATATTAAAATAAATGATTAATTTACATTAATGTGTTTATTAATTCGTTTAAATTTTATTCATAATAATAATAATAATAATTTATTGTGGCTGAGTATTTACATATACATTGGTGTATACAGAGTTTTTGACTTAACTTAGCTTATTATTATTTATATTATGCTATATGGGTTGGGATGGAAGAATGGTGAGGTTTTGAGGTTGGTGAATGTTTTGAGGTATTTGCAGGAAAGTTTCAAAAACCTGCTTAAATTTTATTCATTTTATTTCATAATTATATATACCTTGAAATATTATTAATTAGTATTAATTAATTTAAAATCCAATTATAGAAAATATAATATTGTTAAATAATATTTTTTTGGTAGAATAATTTAATAAAATTTGCAACAAATAAATATTTTTTTTTTAAAAAAATAAACAATTCCAAAATATTCGCAAAGAAATTATGATAATTAGAATTTAGAAAGATACATTTATTACATTCTAACACACAATTTATATTAAAATTCAATGTCTACTTTATATTTTATTATTTACTTCCTATTACAATATTGATTTCATATTTGTTATTATGTCTGTAATTAGTATTTATTCGAATATTGAATTAATGAAGTTACAAATAATTATAAATAAGGTTTATGGCTATTTATCCATAATACATTATCATTTATTTCACTGTATTACTTCTGATATTTTCGATGAGTTCTATAATTAATTTTAAATTTATAATTCCATATTGTTGATTTCTATGTAAAAAAAACAACATTAAATTAATAACGCAATATTTAATAACGAACAATATCGACTTTACTTTTTTTAAAAAAACTGTGAAACTCATTCTTCTTCAAACAAAAATACATCGTAAATATTCGACTGATATGAGCTAATAACAATTCACAGTCAGCGGTTATAAAAAAGTATACGTTCATTAACACAAATAAACTTATTAACAGACGTACATTTTTCTCTTCACATAGACGCTGTTTATCCGTCATTCGAGCTCCGCAATCCGTGCGCATTTTCAACAGACATTGGGTAGTTATGAAGCTACATTATGTAGCTTCATTCTGTCCTAATTTAATTTTATCATAATTCGTTCCATGAACTTTTATCGCGGTATTATTACATCGTAATGAAAAACTAAACGGCACACGACGGGGAAAAACTCATTTTTATAACTTAATTCTCGACACTTTTATATCGGATAATAAATAAAAAAAGGAAACAATCGATGATTCGAGACCCGAGTTTGATTAAAAAAAATACACCGTGTATGCTTAAACGAGAATAATGATAACAATAAAATTTAATACCGCGACAAAAATAAAAATCACGTTTCAATTAAAACGAATTAATGATCGAAAACCCCAAGTCAATAAATAAAGTTAAACAGATACGAACGGACGTACGATAAAACTGAAAAGATAGGTAGATTATCAAAAAAACGAAAGGAACAGAGAAAGTATATACACTTTAACGTGCCGTGGTAAATATTTGAATTGGAAAAAAATATACGATGAGAAAAGTTTTTTCGTTAACCTCTTTGTTATTAATAAACGTTTGTTATCTTTTTTACAAGATAAAAATTCCATATTGTAAATGTAATGCAAACAAATTTTCTTTAACGATATTTTGGCTATTTTTTCAACACTGAAATGATTATATAATTTAAATATCTGTTCATCATTGTTGATTCCTTAAAATATATATTTGATATAACGTGAATTAGTAAAATATTAACAGTTTTCATCTTTACTGTATATATATATATATATATATATATATATATATATATATATATAGGTGTTTTTAAGCGTGCTAAAACTTTTAAATTGAATCACTATCGAAAGTTCTATATAACCTAAAAACATCTTTTATATATATATATATATACATACACACACACACATACATACATATAAAGAATGTTGTTTTAGGTTAAATAGAAATTTCAGTAGGGATTTAATTTAAAGTTCTATCACGCTTAAAAAACACCTATATATACAGTAAAGATACCCGATTAGCGTTTTTCTGATTTACGTCTAGTAACATTTAAAACCGTAAACCGAATCAACGTCTTATTTCTTCGATTTACATTCCCAGAATTTCTTTTCTATTTCTGGAATTCCGTAAATTCAAAAAGGATATGCGAGGCACTTAATTATAAAGATCAGACTATTAACATTTTTAAGAAATATGGCAAAAATTAACTAAAATTTGATTTAATAAAGCATTTAATCTATAATATTGTAGTTTGAGATACTATAAGGATCTTTATGTAAAGAAAAAAATTAACTTATGCAAATATTATGGAATCATTTTTAAAGCAATTTCTGAAAAATAATCTGCAAAACTCTATAGAAATCGAAATGAAATCATCGTTTTTTAAGAATTGGAATAATTTCAAACTACGTACTGAGAATCAGAAACTATTTCATCGGTTAATGATAGTTTTAAAAATTATTGTAATACTTCGTAACACAAAAATATTTTTCTATGAATTTTAAAGCTTTATGTATTAATTTTTAGTAAAGTTTGCGTCGCCATTTGTTGGAATGCTTCTCTACATATATCGAGGGATTTCACAGTATAACAATGACTCACAAGTTTGATCAATTGTGTGTGTGCCCTTGAATCGATTAATAATAATATTACACCATCTAATAATAATAATAGGCCTGCTTAGAATTGTAAATTCGGTGAAAGTGATTCAAATTTTAGAACAATATATAATTATATTTTACCTCCTTTTAATCTGAATTTTAAAAGGCTCCATTTAGACAGACATGAATATAAAAATACTAGAATGAAGAGCATTCCAAATTTAAGAATAGAGTAATATCTCGATTAGTCCAGCTTCGATTAGTCCGGTTTGAAATTTCCAAAAAAACTTTTTTTTACTTAAAAAAAATCCTACTAAAAAGTTTTTCTTGAAAAAAATCTAAAAAAAATAATACATAAATTATTTTTATACGCAAATTTTCAAGTTTCCTCCTTTATTATGAAAAGAATAAAAAAGAAAACCGAAATCGTATATTCACATTATGCGCAACGCATGCGCAGTTCTAGTTTTGTAGTATTTTTTTTCTTTTTCTATTAGTTTTTGATTCGCAACTCTAAAGTAAAGTCGATTTTTTGATAATTAAATTTTAATAACCCATTTGAAAATGTATTTAAAATGAATGTATAAACCCCTGATTTTGTTGATACATACAAACATTTGAATATATTACCCTCGTTTTATTCACTGAAAAAAGGAAAAAAATGTTTGGAACCAATTAACGTTTTTTGTATTTAGTTAATGTTTCGATTAATCCAGTTTCAAATAGTCCAGCTAATCAGTGAAACCGATTAACCGGACTATGCGAGGTATTC
The DNA here is from genome assembly GCA_029203775.1 of Neoneuromus ignobilis. Classification (NCBI taxonomy): domain Eukaryota; kingdom Metazoa; phylum Arthropoda; class Insecta; order Megaloptera; family Corydalidae; genus Neoneuromus; species Neoneuromus ignobilis. The sequence goes on along the minus strand of CP092087.1, from coordinate 45,132,152 downwards.
CTGTATTTTTAAAAGATTAAAATTTCATTGACTTGTTTTTTGTATTTTTCCAATTTAATTTTTAGCACTTTATTTTTTCATAAAAAGAATGAGAAAATATTCTTCAATTTAATATACTCAGATTGAATACTTCACAAAAAGGTTAAAAATTCAAATTAGTTTATTTTGTAAACTTTCTAACTCAACCCAAGACATTCTGAAATGTATATTTAATACGAAACAAACAATCTTTATTTGAATTCTTTCCAAGTTTTACATTTTTGTTATAAAATGGATCCTATACACTTTCACAGTACATAAAAAAACATTTTAGTGTAATCAAATCTATTTTTTAAAAATGACAAAGTTATTCAATAAAAAATATAACTATAATTTTATTGACATAATTTAAATGATGTATAATTAATATATTTAGTAGTACTGAAATTGATTTGAAAACAATAATAACTTTATATATTATAGAAGTTTTTTTAATTTTTTTATAAAAAATCAATTAGAAATTATTTCTATATTAATATTTATACAAAAATTTCAATAATAAAATAATTTTTATCAGTCAGAAATAAATTATATTTCTCAAGCGATTTAGAAAGATAAAAATTATAAGATATAAAATAAAAAGACTTAAAAATAATAAGTAATCAATTAATTTTTATTTAAAATTAGTTCGCATAAATAAACCTTAATTTTTAATGATCCAATTGATCATTGATTGCAAATAAACACATAAACAGTAATTATCTGACCTGTTTCTTTTATCCGATTAAAATAACATTTAAACAGAATATATTTCATAATCTTCAATTAGTATGTCAGCATGCTACAATGATTATTAATTTTTAATTAATATTTATAAATATTGATCTGTGTAACTCAATATAATATTTAGCTTTACCTCGACGTTTTTGACATCTTGTCAATTTTAATACGATTTTATGTTCTAGTATGTAAAAAAACATCATTTAAAAATATAAAAAAGTAGATAGATTTATCAGTGAATGTAAATAAAATTGATTTTAAATCATAAAAACTACTACTGAAACTTGTTAAAGTAAATTTGATCAGACTGAAACGTGTAATCGGATACGCAATTAATATTCGGTGGTTAATCTCATCTACGTTCTAATGAAATCTGATCGAGCATTACTTCAGATTCAAATATCGAATACAGTCATTATTAGTTTTTTTAGTCAAATAAAAATTATGTAACTAGATTAGAGTATGTTATTAAGTGAAAATAATATGTGAATGTACAAGATTTATAAATAATTTAATTTAAGACACAATACAGTAAAATTCTTTTAATCCAAACTTTCTTTGTTAAACAATCTGTTTCATTCATTAAAACTGTTGATAATGTTAACAAATTTTAATTAACAATATCTTTTACAAAATATCATTTAATTTTTATCATAATTTCAAACATCTAATATGTTGCCTGTTGTTTTAACTTTATTATAAAATTAATAATTACAATAGGCAAATCAATAATTTATGTTTTCTGCCAATTATTTTCTTATATTTCAATATATTCCACTTATTTATATTTTAACCCTTATCAGTCGTATGTCACCTCTGACGTGACATTACAACTTTGCTTTATCAGACGTATGTCACGTGCGAGGTGACAAGACTGAACAAGTAACAACGTCCTTATTGCTGAATGTACACACTGTATGTTTTTACAGTTTAATTCTTACTCGATATCAGACAACACGTTCTGTCATATTTTAGCAATTATTTTACTAATATTATAATATTTTATTCCTCCAAAAATGAATAAAGAAAATTATAGCAATATGGAAAGTAACAGTGATAGTTGTAGTGAAATATGTGAAAATTTTGAATATTCGGCAAGTGATTTTAATTCTTGTGATGAAGGAGACTGATACAAGTATTATATTTCAGTCAAGGAAAAAAAAATAATGCCTATTCAATATTCAAGTGAAGAGGAAAGCGAAGTGGAAACAGAAATTGTTCCTGATTGTGATGAAGATTGGGTTGAAATCGACAGTGATGACGAAGACATTTAAAGTGTAAATATAAATATTTTTATGCACAAAACTATCTTTTTATATCAAGTAACTTTAGTTACTCTTCTCTTACAATAAGCACTCAAATATATCTCCGACCTAGCGGAAAGTTAAGTACAAAATGCTAACGTCCGATAAAGGTTAAACTTTGATATTTTTGTTACGTTGTTTATTGCCTCCTATTTATGTTTGAATCCATTTGACTTTCTTTCATATCCTAATTACACTATGTTTGTGTATGTTTTCATATACTTCTTTGCAATAAATAAGGTCCAAATTATTAGGCTGTACAAAAAGTTCGTTTGAATTTTTCGAACATTATCTCTGAGTTAAGTTAAATATAATCAAATTTACTTACATTAGTTTTATAGCATAGTTTATTAACAGACAATTGGTTTTCTTTTTTGTATTTTGCATTGTTTTAAAAATAGAAGATAATAGTAGGAATTTTCAATATTATATATTTTTAATTTCCAAAAAAGAAAAAAATTAATCAAAATTCAAAAGAAAATGTATGTAGTGTATAGAAAATATGTAGTTAATGAACAAGCAAGCCGAACGTAAATAGTTTGAGAAGTTTGTTCGAGATTTCTGCTTTAATGTTCCATCCCTTTCAGGTAGATAGTAATTAAATCAAAACTAATTGAAAGTAACCAGCATTAAATTTAACAAAAATCATTAAATCTCGAATAGCATAATATATGTTCACTTGCAGAAAATCGGTTTTGTTAGTCATTTTAACATACAGGTTGAGTACGATTTAAACAAAAAAAATTTAAAAAATCACATTTTTATCCGAGATTCATTATTTAAACTCAACGAAAGTGAACCATTCTTGAAAAAAGTGATGACTGTTGATAATAAATGAAACATTTACAATAATATCGATTGTAAAATATCGCAGAAAAAACGAGATGAGCCATCATTAATAATAACAAAAAAATCTTCATCCGAACAAGTTTGTGCTGTATATTCGGTGAGTTGTGAACGTGTCCTGTATTATGAGCTTATTTCGAACAATGAAACCATTAATTCGGAGACGTATCGTTCCTAATTGGATTAATTAAAGGCAGTAGATCGAAAAAACGTCCAGAATTAGTCAACAAAAAAGAAGTATTCTTCTAACATAACAATGCTAGACCACATTGATTCGGAAAAAAACTATTGAAAATCGGATAGGATATTTCACCTTATCTGTTACGTTCACCGGATATTATATCTTAGAATTATCTTTAGAGTAGTTTTTCAGTCAAAAAATTAGGAAATTCTATGAAGATGAAATCATGAAGTTATTGAAAAGATGACGAAAATTCATTGATGAAAACAGTATATACCTTGACCAGTAAAATTACATATAAATAAAAAAAATATTTTTAAATTAAAAAGTGAATAAATTATCAAAAAAAAAAAACAATAATATAGCTTTAGGAATCTATACTTCACTGTCAGAAATAAATATTGAGCATTAGTTTTATTTCATTTAATATACAAAAATAATTTTAATATATACTTTTTGTTTCTTTTTATTTTATAACTTTATTTAAAGAAAAGTAATGGATTTTTCAATAAAATCAATGGCATTAAATAGATCAAATTTCGAATTTCATACAATTTTTGACATGAAATTATATTATCATAAGAAAAAAAAATTATACATAAAGAATAAGAAAAGTTCTTGAATTTAAAGTAGTAAATGATGTTAAACATAATTAAATTGACAGTCGTCTTAAATATGATATCACTTATTATAAAGAACAAAAAATATTATTTTATATTGTTATTGAATAGAGAAAACAGAATGTTAAATATGATAAACACTTAAAAATACAAGTGATAAAAGTTAATTTTTTGTGTTTTTGTCGGAACTAACCAAAATAACTCTTGCTAAACATATTGTTAATAAATTCAAGCATGACATTATAAGCAAAATATTTACCATAATAAACAAAAGTAATAAGTTTTAAGTATTGTATTATGATTATATATAGTATTTATATGTGTGGTAAAAATCTTATACGACTATATCTAAAATATAGTAAGAATTTAAGAACATATAATTAAAATTTTGGTATTTTTGAAATTAAACTTTTTACTTTTAAGTATAATATATATAATAATGAAATAATAACAATAAATTTTATTAACAACTAATTTTTACTTTCAATTTTTTAATATTTTTATTTAGTTATACTTGAAATTATATAGTATTAAATCTTCTCTAAGAATATCTTTAAATGATATTCGATTGAACTAAAACTCATTTGATATTTTTGTTCTTCCATATAATTCACAAAAACTTTATTTACTAAATTAGTATGTATAAACTGACTATAAATATATGTATATATATATATATAGAGAGAGAGAGAGAGAGAGAGAGAATAGGCAAAATAAAAATAACAAATAGTAATTCTAAAATAAAATATTTTTGCTGACAACACTAGAAAAATATTAGTCAAGCTCATTTAAAAAAATAATTTAATTTGTTCATTTATAACGCAAAAAAATTGCTAGTATAGGATGTTTTTTCAAGCGTGATAGAACTTTAAATTGAATTGCTATTGAAAATGTTATCTAACCTAAAAAAATACCTTTACATTATAAATTTTGTTAACTAATAATTCACGTGTATAGTATGGATGATTAAACCTTAAAAGAAGATATAACGTTTGTTGCATTTAGTTGAAGCGTTTGTGACTAAAAAAGTTATATTATTAAATATGTCAGAGCAGTAATATTCAAAATTATAACAGCATATACAAATGATGAAGAAACAGAATCAATTAGGATAAACAGTAACTAAAAATCAAAATTAAGTGATATAGGTCCTTAAACTTTAAAATAAATTATGTCTAAACCTAGTAATTAGTATGATAACAAAACTCAAAAGTAATATCCAAGATCATCTTTCACAAAGACTCAAATGAAAATACGACAATCGTTATATAAACAACAAAAAAATAAATGAATTTGTTTCAACATCTAACTTCTCTCTCTCTCTCTCTCTCTCTCTCTCTCTATATATATATATATATATATATATATATATATATGTATGTATGTATGTATGTATAAAATCATTAGCTACTTTTTATCCACTGCTGAATAAATCTCTCAAAATATTTCACCTAGACTGATCCAGTGTCTTTCTTTCCTAGTTCATTCCAGACGAATTTTTTATAGCTTTTTCCCATCTATCCATACGTTTTTTCTGTACCTTCGATACCTATTTAGGTCTCCAATCAATGATTTCCCTTTGGATTGATGATTTTCTTACTTTGCCATACAACCAGCACATTTCCATTTTAAACTCCACATTTTTTCAATATATATACGTATATATATATATATATATATATATATATATATATATATATATATAATAAAAACCTATATCAGACCATCGTTGGGAAAAAGTCTCACCAAATATCACTAGCTTTTCTTAAATATATTTTCAAAACTTATAACTTCCCCGAAGCAGCCCTCATCGAAGAAAAAAAAGAAATCAAAACAGGAGCTATTTTACACTAAGAAAAGGCATGTCATTCGACGGTAATTAGCCATACTTACCATGCTGATAAGGCGAATTAATGAAAATTTTCTTATTCGGGGTTTAATCGCTTAGCCATTTTACTTTCATCAGAGTTGAAAACCCTGCTTATCCCATTTAGAACAATTCTTAGTCTAATTCCACCATTTGATCTGTCCAATTTAAGAAACCCAACTAGTAGTTAAGCTACTCTTACATAACTCTTCGCTGCCGACAACAAAGTGTTATAAAGTGTTATATTCCCTAGTTAGTCTCTCTCTCTCTCTATATATATATATATATACTATATATTAAACACATAATTAAACTAGCGATTCTATTTTATCTACGCTGAACAACTTTTGATTTATTCCTATATAACAAAGATACATTACACAGAAGACTCAATTTCTATACCAACAAATCTGTCGCACCACCGTGAACCAATTTACTCTGCGTTCGTTACAATTTTCCGCGTTACGCGGATATACTCTACTATATTCGTATCAATTTATCTATCCACTTACACAGATATATATATATATATATATATATATATATATACAATATATAAAGAAAAATTGTAATTCTACGACTTTCCCATACACCTCTATAAAGTCAATATTGAGTGATTGAGTGTCGCTAATAAAGTCTACAGAACGGTGATGGTGAGGACAATGGCTCACACTCTTTCTCTACATGTGGTAACGCCGTACCTATCTGTCGATATACCTACTTGTTTTATTACATTTTGAGGTTTGCGGTCAAACGAAAATGTTATTCGATTCCTTATTTAACTTACATGTATCTTTTTTTCTTTCTCTTTCCCGTTATATATATATATATATATATATATATATATATATATATGCTTTTGTATTAGTGTATTCGCATTCGTTCGTGAGAAAGTTTATTACATGTCGTTTATGTTTCTGACACATATTAACCCTTTAATTAACAGATTATTACTTAATTCTTGACACATATAAAGATCGAAACACGGAATTACGAGTTTTTCTACGTTTCATATAGTTTGATATTTATTGGAATGAAGGAAAATAAAGTTAATTTAGGTTGTTCTTTTCTCGGAAAATCCAAATAACAAGTTAGGCTTCTCATAACGTTTATAACGATTTTATTTTTATTAAAAGTCGATGAAAGTTTTGAACTAATTAACTATTTAAATTATAAACCTAACTTGATATTAAAATACTGTAAAATAAATATTTGTCATATTTAGATCGTTAAATCCTTTGTATACTATACAGCTGTTTTTAAAAAATTATATTTTATTTAAAATTTGTATAAAACTTGTAAAATTAATTTCTAAACAACTGTATTACTTTCTAATAAGTAGTTTAAAAATCTTAAATTTATTGCTTGATTATATATGGTTTTTCAATAAGCACTTAAGATGTTTAAATGGAAATAAAACAAAAATTATTTGAATAATTAGTTTTTTTATATTTAAGCATATTCTATGGCATTATTGAAGAAACACAATTTCACTTGTAAGACCGATACGACTTCGCTTGACGTAACTCTTTCACACAGTTGTGGTCCAATTTCATAAATTGTGGTCCAATTACACATTCAATGTTTATTTTTAATGCTTCTATAGTTTGAGGTTTATCAGCATAAACCAATGATTTTACATAACCTCACAGAAAGCAATCCAATGGAGTTAGATCACATGATCTTGATGGCCAATTGATGAGTTCATTTCGTGAAATAATGGACTCTTTAAAAAATGTTTTAAATAAATTTCTTGAAGTATTTAAAATTTTTAAACGTTGTTGAAATGTTAAACGTTCCATGATAATTTGCCAAAATATACTGAGTTGAAATGTCAAAATGAGCTTAAAAAAATTCCAATATGGCTGCCACCAACTGTCAAAGTTCTGACATTCTTATTGTAAAACCCTATACAATGATCTTATAATGATTCTTGTATAATGCACATTACATTATCTTATGCACTAGTAATTAATTAACTCGATAAAAATATATTTACTGAAAAATGTATTTTTAATAAACATTCATGAAAATATTATAGCTTCTTTCGATGCCTTTCGTTCCTCTATCACGATTCATGACTATTATTTCAAATCTCTTGATTCTTGATTTTCTATTATGATTTTAACTTTCATGTACCACATTTGTCTAGGTCTTCTTTAACGTTTGCGTTTTTCTAACATCCACATAATCACTTTTTGAAAAAAAACTTTGATTTTTAATTATGTTCACAAGACTAGTATTTAAGATTTTTGTCTCTAATATTATTTAAAATTGTTTCTTTATTTAGTAGTATTACTTTTAAATCGTTTCGGCTAAAATCTTTTAAAATCAAGATAATTTTTAACTTTGATATATGATTTTTTTTAAAAAAAATACTATTTCAGAAACTAATAATTTACTTTGTTACTTTTGATTTGATGATCGATAATTTCAACTATTTACATATATCATAAATTTAACATTGCTATAACTTTAAATTTTTAAAAGATTATTTTTTCAGTCTAAAAAGAAACAGAACTTTTTATTATAGTATTTATTTCCTTATCCACTTCAAACTAATTCTCTCCATTATTTACAGACCGTTTCATACGTTTTTACCAGCAATACAACGAATTATTTGAAATGATTAACAAGTCCTGTAGAAAATATAGACCAAATATATCTCTTTGATCTCTCTGAAATCAGCGATCTCTCAGAGTAAATTTCAACTTTTTAAAACCTTCTGAAAACAAATCTGGAGAGTCATTTTGTACTTTATATATGCTCACACAGATAAGGAGTGACATGTTATCAGGAGTATTGTCATGATGCATGATCCAGATTTTGTTTCTCAATGTGTTAATTCTTTTTCCCAAATTTTCTTTAATTTGAAATAAAATTATTACAAACATGCTGCTTTTCAAGATCTTATTTTCAAATTAAAAAAAATTAAATGCATTAAAAAATAGTTTACTCAGTCACGTGTATTTCGATGAAAGAACAACGCGTGATTGTCTACGTACGAGGATAAAACTTACGATATACTTTACACAGAGCTGTTATTTCAAGTCAGCTGAATACGTTTGAATCCTATTTCTAAAGTTCGATTTCTTTTTGAACTGATTTCGCATATTTTTTCTATCTGTTATTATCACTACATACTAATAACTTTCATCTTGTTTTATTTTTTCTCTTCTAATATTGAGGGTTCATTCTTAAGATTAACTTTAAATGGATTTATGTTTAATCCATATTTGATATTTCTCTGTCCAATTCAAGATCATATACTTATTTTGCATTGTCAATACTTGATCATCGATGTATAAGGTCATTCAAATATGACACCTAGATTTGTATTTTATTATAAAGAAATATGTGTATAGGATGGTACATAGAGAAACATGTGTATAGTTTTTTTTTTCTTTATTTTCAATAAAATACAAATCTAGGCGTCACATTTGGATGATATATACATAATTAAATCTTCTACTGATATAAATATAAATTTACATTTATTTTATCAAAATTTGAATTCTTGATTTAAATATATATTGAATATAATTGGAGAAATGTAGAATTTATATTTACTGAAAATAGTGAAAATATTTATATTACTGAAAAAAGTGGAGAGAAACACATTAATCAATAATAATTAATATAATTTTCATTTGTACACATTTTTTTAGTAATTAAGGAAAAAACATATGATTCAGAATATAATTAATTTAAGAAATATCAATGTTGAAAGAATATTACTTAGATTTTTACACATGTTAATGCAAAAATAACATGTATTTAGAAAAAAAACAATCAACCGTTTCATAGTAATTCCTTACGAAAGCATAAATGAAAATCTGTTTGATATTTTAAAAACGGGGCGTTTAAAACAAGCCGGCCACGCTTTTGTAGATATATATGTTTATACATTTTTTTCCGACATGTATAAAATCATATCGTTAATGTATTCAGAAAAGCGGGCCGTCGACGAAACACAATGTTTACTTAATGATTGATATACGAACGGAGAACGTGAAACGGGTTTGGCGCACCGAAAACGTAGAAAACATTTCAAAATTAAATTTCCGGAGATAAACCGTGTAATCAGCAGTGGAAAAAGTTGAATAAGATTAATCACCGGGTCATCAGCTTTTCTTTTGGTTAGTCAACAACAACAAAGCGTTTCGAGACCGCCTCGCGATGTCGACTTCTTGTACCCAGGAGGCGTTCTTTTATGTGTGTTAAGGCGGGACTTTGTTCTTTTGCTTACTGTACGATGCGGTTGAAGGACGTTTTCGACTACGTTCATCTCGCGAGTTCGATTCTCAACGGACGAACGATTTTTGTCCAAGAACTTCGATATATATATATATATATATATATATATATATATATATATATATATATATTAGATAGATATAAACACACGTTTTATATATGTGTATAAGTTCATTAACTATAAAGTAACCGACGTGCCCTTATTTCATGTTGTAGCTGAAATGATATACAGAAGAGAATTATCTTCTCTGAGTTTCTAGAACATTGATTTTCAATCAACTTGTAGCTGTTCTTTGTTAACGTCATCTACTAATAACATGACTAGATGAAATTAACTTCGTAGAAATAGCGATTGAAATAATATGTGTAATAGTATCCTATTTGGAGATAATTAACTTTATATTGAAAAAAGTTTTACGATTCTTTATAAAAAAAATCATATACTAAACGAAAAAGTTATTAAAATATTATTACAACAGTGATAAATAAATTGAACTGAAAAGCATTTTTATTATATTTCTAGAATAAATATTAATTTTAAAATAAGATGTTTTTAAAACGAGAATATACTTTCTATTATATTTCAATTATACATTATAATGAAATAATTTCCTAGCATAGATTTTCTAAAAAAAAATATATAATTTTATTGTTTAATATTTTGAATTTATATTTCTACTTCTAAATAATTATTCATTAGTTATATAATAATCAGTTGAAAAATTGTAAAATATTATTTAGTGGCACAATATATAGGGTCATCTAAATGTAACGTCTAGATTTGTGTTTTATTAAAAAGAAACTATACACATGTTTCCTTATATACCACTCTATACAAATGTTTCCTTTTAATAAAACACAAATCTAGGCATTACATTTGGATGATCCTATATATTGTGCCACTAAATAACATTTTACAATTTTTCAACTGATTATTATATAACTAATATATTTTTAGTCTGAATAATTATTTTTATTACTGAATAAAAAAATATTTTTTTAATAAAATGATCATCTGTACATATTTAAAATAAATAATAGGATCGATAAAATATTGTATTTCAAATTATATATTGTAATTGGAAGATAATAAATTTTATATAATAAGTTTTGAAAACTGATCGTCATAAAATGATTTTTATTACTGATGCAATTATCTAAAAAGAGGCAACATTTAAAAAAATATTTCTAAAATATATAAAATAGATATTTGTATATTTGAAAAAAATACATAAAAAATAATTAGAATAATATTTCCATTGATATAAAACAAAATATTTATATTAAAAAATCATTTTCGAAGTTAATATATATTTTTAATTGGACTTGATAATTTGTCTTAAATATCATTTTAATAAAATTTAAATCAGTATCACTTTTACAAGAAAACAAACAAACTACATATTATAAAAAACAACATTTGAACTTTTTAACAAGTTTTTTTCTGTAAATTATTCAATAAATGTCACTGTGTCAAAACTACTAACATAAATAATAAATTTTGACATTAAAATATTTGTCTCTTGACATTTTTCTTTATTTCTAATAAATTATTAAATAGAACATGTCAATAAACTACTGTATGTTAAAAACATGCTTCCAAAAGTGTCAATCAATTTACTTATTAATATTTAATTTTCAAAATTTTTCTTTTTATCAGACTTTTTTGATATTCTAAAAATAACATTAGTGTTTGTACTATATTACTTATAAATTTAAATTTTTAACTATGTAATTTTTATATTTCATTTTTTTTAGAAAATATTAATGCGATTTCTAGCAAAAATATAATTTTCATTATTTTAACAAAAGAAAATGATGTAATAAGCTTCAAAATTTACAACAATTGAAACATTTGTTAAATTAATATCTGTAAAACAATCAAATTCAAACCAATATATATAAAATATCATATTCCAAAATATATTTTTGCAAATAAACTCGAATTTAAAAACTAAATATTAGAATTTTAAATTTTAAAAACAATATATCCCTAACTTTAATGTATTATTTGCAAGAAATTAGTTTTTTTAAATGTTCATTTCTACAATTTCCTGTTTACCAGATAATATATTGATTTTTTAATAATATAAATTCTTTTTAACGTCAATATAAGTAAATAAAATCTTTAATTATGCAGTTAGCAAATTATTTTTTTTTTAAAAAAAACAGTAATACAAAAAAAATGTAAACATATACATATATACATATATATATATATATATATATATATATATATATATATATTAATATTATATACTAATAATATTAATCTACACATGTTTGATTATATATAACACCATAACCTTGTATTAAATGTGACAAGTTCTACATGAGTTTCAATGCTATCTTTTGGAAATCCCTAGAGATTTTTCTAACAATGTAATATTTATCTCAATTGGTTATAAATATATCAATAATTTAATTTATTAAAATCTACTTTCATTATAAAAAGTTGAAAATTTGTTAATCAAAGAAGATATAAAAATATAAACTCTAATTTATAACACATTTATCAATGAAACAATATCTGCCTGATTGTAACATTTTTATTAGTTTTATTCTTTCTACTTATTTTTTAACTTCTACTAGGAGAACAAAAGTGATTTATATGTCTAGACGTTTACTATAGATTTAAGTCATATATTCGACTTTTAACCTTAGTTTTATAAATAATATATGAGTATGATTTTTCATTTGAAATACATATAAAAATGTTAGACTAAATTGAATTTAGAGCTGACAACGAAATATATTTGTATATATATATATATATATATATAATTCAGTTGATAAATATATTGCACTTGCTTTGAAAACTACAAAATGAACATTAAAAATGAGAACAGATATAACTTTTCTATTGAAATCCTTTCAGATTGCAATCAAATCCGAGAATAACAATACATTCGATATTCGCATATATTTATTTAAAAAAAAACCCGTTCAGTTTATATAAAAAAAGATTTTTGTTTTGATATCAATAATCCTGGCTGCTATTGATAACATGGATCGGTCTGTAGGGAACATGCAAAAGCAAACCCGCATCTCATAGGACTGTATATGACAGATGCGAACGCATTACTTATCGTTCATGGAACGGTGAGACGGGAAACCGACGGAACGGAAAAGCAACGTCGACGTCGTCGTCGTCGTCGTTCCACATAAGCTCAACGTCTCTCCAATCCGTAGACTCGTTTCAATTCGATGCCTGGATAAAGCTAAAAACCACCAACTTGCGCAGCTATAACCGGACGACGGTCGTCCATCTGAATGTCCATATGGGCTGAACGTCGACGTATCGGTATGCCGACAGTGTCGCAAAAGCTCTCGTAGATATGAAAAACCGACAGCCGTTCTGACCAACTCTTTCAGGTCGTTTTAGTCGGTCGGTGCAGAAGCGGCCTCGCGCCACCAGCACACATTCGCGTTGATGAAAAAGTCATATTTCACAAATGCATGTCTCGATTTTGCCTCGGCGCACATGTGGTTTTGATTCGATGACGATTTTATGGCGGACGTGTCAGTTGTGCCTTTTGCACACGCACACACATACATGAACGCTATGTTTTTTCGATATATTTTTTCGAAAGATTATATCTGACATATAAATGATCTTTTATATATATATATATATATATATATATATATATATGTATATATGTATATATGTATGTACGTATGTAAATAGGTATGTATAAATATATATATATATATATATATATATATATATATATATATATATATATATGTATTTATGTACGTTAGTATCGCTACATGAGAATATAAATTTAATATTAAGAAATGTAATACGTATACCGAAAAAAGTGGAATAATATTTTTCGTTCAATGTCATTTTAAATAAAGTATATATTATAGTGTTTGGCAGTTTTTTAAACAATCTTCATCTCTCTCATTTAAACTTTAATTATTTAAATACATATAGAATTATATTATAAGAAAATCAGTTAATTTCAATAAATCAATATAAACATAATAGCCACATCATATTCTTGAAATAAAGATAATTAATTTTGTTTTGAGAATTTCTTCTACATTTTTTTTCAAAAAAAACGACCAAATGATTAAAGAATAAAAGTTCATTCGAATTCAACTGCAGTTTTAAAACACCTTTAAGATTCTCTTTGACACTATATTACACATATTCATTTAACTTTGTCTGCAAATATTTAGTCTGCTTAAATAAACTTGAGTTCCTTTTTATTCTCATTCTTTGCTCAAATATATTTAGTGAACTATATAAAGCAAATGTACGTATTTCACAAATAAAAAATGATATAAAAATCGAATATTCAGAAACGTATTAAATATACTTTATGTGTATAGTTAGTAATATAAATTTAACTAAAAATACATTTACATTCAAATAAATTACTAATAAACAATAATATATTATTAAATTATTCAGTAATCAATAAAAACACAATTTTTTTGTTATATATTTGAAAAACTATTACATCCTCTTCGGAATACTACATGATTGAATAGTTTTATAAATGTAATTAATTATAATTTTTAAGAATTTTATCATATAAAGTCACGCTTTCAAGATAATAATTTGGCAATTAAAATTAATAAAAACGTGAACAATTATATATATATATATATATATATATATATATATATATATATATATATTTAAATTATAAACTAATGAGTGTAGCGTAATGAAATTTAACACAAATGTCATTGACAGATGTATCAACTTAAAAATTACATGGCATTCCACAAGCGCGTATATATATATATATATATATATATATATATATATATATATATATATATATATATATATATATATATATATATATATATATATATATATATTTATCTTTTATTTACTGATAAAAACTTGGACATTCAATGCAAAAATGAAGTAAAAAATTAACAACATATCAGATTACGAGAAGGATAATATTAGGAATTTTTAAACATATCGGGAAACCTGTAAATAGATACTAAAACAAGACAAGAGTATTGATATAATAGAACAAACAAAAATTGTAAAGAATAATAGTTGAAATGGATATAAGCAAGACTTATAGCAAGAACAAATGCCAATGAACGAACAAAGTTCATAATGGAATGGCAACCAAAATACACAAAAGGATTATATCAGAGATGAAGACATGAAATTGTAAATAATAGAGATAAGTGTTGCATGATATAATTAACCGCGTACAGGAAACAGTGAAAGAATCTTTAGAAAACAATAAAAAATCAGTGATATTCAATGAAGCTTTCGCCTACCAGTGGACTAATATAGACTTTTACGATGACGATGATGATGACACACACACACATACACACACACACACACATATATATACATATGTATATATATATATATATATATATATATATATATATATATATCACATCACATCATAAAGCCCATATCAATCCACTACTGGACGAAAGCCTCAATGAATGTTACCATTCACTGGTATTTGGTCATATTCACCACGCTGACCAGGCGGATTGGTGAAGATTTTTTTATTCGGGGTTTACTCCCTTCTCGACAGTTATTTTTTACAAGATGAGGTTGATATATATATATATATATATATATATATATATATCTATTTACATATATATATATATATATACAATTTCAGATATTTTAGCAGTTCTATTCATAACTGCATTTAGAATTTTTAATATCTTACCATCACTGTAACATAATTTCTAATATAATAAATATTTTAATATATATATTTATTAGTGTTCTATTCGAATAATTTATTTTTCCATCTGTTTTTCAATTCTTAGAAAGAGTTTAAAAAAACTTGATTTACTTCAGTTTGTTTTGAAACTGGTAAATTCACTTGAACACAAATGAATTTTCACCCACAACACCACAATATGTTATCAAGTGTTCAAAAGAGTGAACAATAAGTGATTATTATTGAACACTTTTAACATATTAGGGTATTGTAGGTGAAAATTTATTTCTGTTAAACTGAATTACTTCGTTAGTATTAAGTGATAAGTATCCTCTCCCCACGAATAAACTCTGAATAAAAAATTCTCATCAACCCACTTGGTCATTATAATATAACCAAATACTAGTTAATGGTGATATTAAATAAAATTTTCGTCCAGTAGTGAGTTGATATAGGATGATATTATGATTATATATATATATATATATATATATATATATATATATATATATATATATATATGAAGTGATACTAATTCACTAATGTGCATTTTTATGTTTATGCTATAATCATTAGAGCACAGCATTATAAATAATAACGAAGACCATTTCACAAAAGATATAAAATCTTGTGACATTTCATAATTAAACATTCTTACGATAATAAAATACGGGTGAGCAAAAAAAAAATTAATTAATTAATAATTAATATACATTGCTGTTCAGAATTTTTCCTTACTGTTGTCAATCTCCATATCAACCAAACCTAAGCTTCCTGGTTCATTAATTGTCTGTTCTGTATTTTCATAACCTTCTTAGTACACCTTTCTTTTCGGTACTTTTTTTCATATATACGTTTTAACCATTTTTCTTAACTTATCTGTTGTCAAACTAATTTAACACCTACATTCAACTTTTTCTATAATTCTCAATATATCAAATTAAACTATTTTTGTAATTATATTTCTCAACATAATATTTTCTTTCATTCGTAACCTTTTTCATATTCCACCGTTCATTATTTTCTTCCTACGTTTTTTAAAAAAAACACACACATGCACATATTGGGTCTTAAATAAACTACTTTGATTTATTTTTAGCTTTTTATTTTACAATCAACAACTCGCATCAATAAAGTAAAATAAATTTGATCTAATCATAATATATTACTACTAAAATACCCTTTGATGCGAATCCCTTGTAGGTCTTAGTTTCTGTGACAATGTTAGCACAGTAGAGCTTTTTTTGTAAGAGCTCCTTGACAGTTGTGATTTTTATGAGATGAGGTTGTCAGCCACATATCAAACTCACAACTTAGGGGACCTTCAGACCAGGAATCGAATGCAGTCTTTTATGATTTGTATCATAATAAATAAAATATAATAATTATATATCATGTGAACAAAAATTATATATATATATATATATATATATATATATATAGAGAGAGAGAGAGAGAGAGAGAGAGAGATGTATATGTGTATATTAAATCATTCAAATTTTCATTTTAATATTGAACAAAATGTCTAGTTCAAATTTTTATGTGTCTATATCACAAAATTTTGCATATACAATTGAAAATTATGGATAATAAAATATCTACTAAAACATATTGATTTATTTTAGCTTCTTACACAGAACAGATTTATGTAACGTTTTTATTATTTGAAATTTTTCGTAATTAAATTAATTATTAAGTAAACAAATTTTTAACACTATCTAAATTATTTTTTCCAGTTTTATATTGTTTAATTTGAATTTGTTCTTTGACACATATATATTGTTTTTATTATTGTATATAAGTAAATCTATTTTAAAAATCGATCAAATATATTTTATAAAACGTGACATAAGAGTTTTAATAAGACTATTCAATAATTCACACACTTTGTAGATTATCACAGTTACAAGTTCTTTACGACTAATTTTAAATTTATCTTTGTTTAAATGGAAGAAGATGACGTAGAAAGATATCTGAAAGCCGATATCTTTCATATCAAAAGTTTTCATACCGAAAGATTGTCCTACTGTACAAATTCCTTGCCACCCGTTTTCACGAACTTTTAATGAACCCGTATCCTCGTAAAACACACTCGTTTAAAACTGTGTTAATGGGCGCATTGTTCCGCCTTCTCGAATCACTATAATGTATATGTATATATGATATGTACGTGTGTTTTTACTTGCACAACTGCACAATAGTTTCAGTGTACAAGTAAGCAACCGTACCCTAGGATCGATCTCAGTCTCTCGGTGTCACATTATTTGTTTTATGTGTTCCGCCGGAATTCGTACGCTCTATAAAGTAAGAACTGTGGAGTTCCAGTTGTTCATCTTTCGTAAAATCTTTCTTACAATCCGTACCAGTGAGCTTCTTCTACTGCTCTTGCGATGAGTCGACGGGTAACTTTAATAGAAGCGACGTCGACTTTGCGTCTTCACTCGCCCGATTTTCTCGTAAAGCGTCTTTAACGAGATTTGTAACATCTAGTTCACGATATTTTTCAAATAAATTTTCTCAACCTTAGAAGAATAAGTACTTCTTACGTCGACTTACAAGTATATAAGTATCTATATATTTTATACATTTGTGGTATATTTTACTATAATATGAATGAATATTAGCATTATTTGTTATAAAAGATTTATTTTACAACGTATTATTCCAGTCATTTAGAATTTCTTTAACTATTTATCTCTTTAACGCTTAAGGATATATTTCTTTAAAACCCCTGGCCCTATGATTTAAGTTTCGATAGCGCATGCCATAATCAAGAGCAAGGTCGGTCACATGTCGAGTCATTTCACGGTTCGGTTAAGCGTTCGAAGTTGTGCCAATCGCACACGTCTTGTGATTATATAAATATTAGGTTGGCAAGTATCTCCCTTCCGCTTTTTTTTTGTACATAGCTGCGAAATTCAAAAGACCAGAAGGCGGAAGGGAGATATTTGCCAACCTAATATTAATTGTATTAAAATATATATATATAATTTATAATTATAGAAATTGATTATAATTTATATATATATATATATATATATATATATATATATATATATATATATATATATATATAAAATTTTTGACGTGTTTTTTTACATTTGGCCCGATCATCGTATCACGGTTCTCACACGTGATAATCATTTTTGTTCCAATTGACATACCACGGCTCTCATACGTAATAATCATTTTGACCCCGATTTCCTTACCACGAGTCACACACGTTGTTGTAGGTGACAGAGTTAAGAATATATTTTTTAACCTTTATGGACATATTTCTTTAGAATCAAGCAAAAAATATTATAATGTTATATAATTATTTGAAAAACCCTGAGGATTATTAAATTTCAAAAAGGAATAGAACTTTCATTAAAATATTTTCGAGAATTTTATACTAACTTTTGCTATCTTTCAAAAGAAAGAATACTCAGTAAAATTGACCTTCCTCTTAAAACATGTTAAATAAATCACAAACAAATGTAACATGATTCTTTCTTTCAAAAATAAAGAATAAAATAAAGAAATAATAAAGCAAATTTGGACTACATAATTAGAATAAATGGTTCTTTTGTAAAAAAAAGGACACAGAAGAATACGAATACGATGGAAGTGCCACAATATTAAATTAAAAAATCTTACTTTACATAGATAAAAATATCTGATTAATGCATTCTATCAGTATATACTACAAAAAAGAAACCAAATAATGTTATATTAATTCAAAATAATAAAGGTAAAAGGCAAAAAAGACAACAACGAATAAATTAAATAAAATACTAGATATATAATTGAGTGTAAAGAAACTTAGAAATAGATTTTTTGAAAGAGAACAATTTAAATAAGCATTTATCCAATTCTAAAATAATAAACTATATATATATATATATATATCGTATATATATATATATATATATATATATATATATATATATATATATATATATATATATACATCGTATATGTATGTATGTATTTATATATAGGTTTTATCAATAAGAGTTTCAGAAATTTAAATGGAAATGAAAAAAGTAATTAATTAATAAGTTTCTTTTTTATTTTTAAGCATATTCTGTGGTATTAATGATGGAACACAATTTCACTCATATGACCACTATTACTTCACTTGACATAGTGCATTCGTTTAATTCGATTTTTAGTCACTCTTTCACATAACTGTGGTTCAATTTCATGAATTGTGGTCCAATTACACGTTCAATGTTTATTTTTAATGCTTCTATTGTTTGTGGTTTATCAGCATAAACCAATGATTTCACATAACCCCACAGAAAATAAATCAATGAAGTTAGATCTCATGATCCTTGGTGGCCAATTAATGAGTTCATTTCATGAAATAATGATCTCATTAAACTTTTATTTTAATAAGTCTCTTGAAGTTTTTACAATTTTGTAAGCGTTGTTAAAGTGTTAAACATTTCATGATAATTTCCCAAACTATATATTGAATGAAATGTTAAAATGAGCTTAAAAAATTAAAACATGGCTGCCACCAGTTGTCAAAGTTATGAGATGTTTATTGGAAAAACCTATATATATATATATATATATATATATATATATATATATATATATATATATATAATCATATCAGATTATATCAGTCCGGTACTGAACGAAATCCTCATTGAATATTACACCATGCTAACCAGGCAAATTGGTGAAAAATTTTCATTCAGGATTTACTCTCTTTAGCAAATTGACTATATGTACACACACACGCACAGACGCACACACACACATATACAAGAGTAGTTTGATAAGTATGGTAAATTTATTTATTGTTTAATTTAATTTTTCAATTTACTTTTTCTTAGTTTTTTACCATAGTTATCAAACGACCCTCGTATATATATATATATATATATATATATATATATATATATATATATATATATACACACATACATATGCATATGCGTGAATGAGTGTGTGTGCGTAATCCCAACGAAACATATAAATTAAATAAATACATTACTAACGTACTGATAACACAAAATATAAAGATATTATGTTTCTCTATACGAGTATGTTTGATCTTCACTGTTTGTTACTGAAAAAATAACATGACGAGATGATAATATAAATGTACGTTGGCATAATAAAATAGAGCTTTGTGTTTTCGGAAATAAAGACATTGAGTCTATAAAATTCAAACTGTAAACAATCACTGTTTACAAAATATACTTTTTCACTTTTAAATGTATTACTTCATTATCAACACAAGAAGAAAGTAAATATGAAAAGATAGCACTATTGTTGCATTTATTATCAAAAAACATATATACAAGTGTATATGTATATGTATATATATATATATATATATATATATATGTATATATATATATATATATATATATATATATTATCATAGATATAAGAAATATCGTAAAAATGGAATAGAAGTGAAAGGCATCGAATCGATCGACTTGGAAATATTTGATAGAGATCTTCATCTAGTGGTAGATGGAAAGAAGAAGATACCGATGATATATATATATATATATATATATATATATATATATATATATATATCTCAAGCAACCTACCTAAGGAAATAAAATTGTGAATAAAAAATCCTCACCAATTTGCCTAGTTAATGTGGTAATTGTGACCAAACACTAAAAAATGGTGGCATTTAATTAAGTTTTCGCTTATTAATAGGCTGATAAAAACTGATGTGGTGATATATATGACAAAAAATTAATGACGTAAAAACACACTTAAAACTATTTTTACTACTGAGTTTCTGAAATTCAAAATACAAGTATTGTACGTTATAACAAATATATACAACAAAATACTGAGAAACCCAAATGAGAATTAAGATTTAGACACATATTTACTTATTACATCTTTCAGTTTCATTTGCGTTACTCCATATAAATATCAATGATAAAATATTATAACATAATACTCTCACGATAATGACATTGCATTAGTCTATTATTGTTATAAACAAAAAAGTGAACAATAAGTGATTATTGAACACTTTATAACATTTTATGATGTTTAGGATGATAATTCATTTGTGTGAAAGCAATAGTCATAATTTAATTATAATTAAATTCTAAATAATAATAATGTTAAATAAATTTAATTATAAAAATAATAATTAAATTTTAAATAATATGTTAAAGATTTTTTTGTATTTTCATTATATTGATTTAACCCGTTCGCTACTAGGGCCTCAGGAAAAAATCCACCACCACATCCCAGACGTTTTATTATTTAAATATGATACCAAATTATCATTACGGGTCGTCACATATATGTGACGCTGGTAGCGAACGTGTTAATATAAAAATAAACTCTATATACAAATTCCAATACAACATGTAATATAAGCTATAATCTTCATTATATACATAAAAATAATATATTTAATTCATAAAAAATACTAAACCTGATTTTTACTACAAATTATGTAAACGTAAACATTATTAATATTTTAAATAATATTTCATAAGTCGTATATGACTTCTAGAATGATAATAAATTTCTTTTTCTAAGTGATATTAAAAGAATTAATATTGTTTTTACATTAAATGTTTAATAAAAAAATATTCCTTTTTAGAATATTTCAACATTTCTTAAACTGTAATTATCAGATCTCTTATAATTTATGGAATCTTGATATTCAGAAAACGTACTGATTGTGATCCTAAATTATTTATCTAAATAAATAATTTTGATGATTATAATTTCTCTAAATATCAAATACAGAATAGCTTCTAGCATTACATGTTTTTATTATGATATTTAACACCAATAATTTAATTTAGAGTTAATTGTACATCGTAACGTATTGTATTCTATAGATATGATATTTGATCACCATTGTAGATTCTAATTTGCCTGTAGTTAGATTGTATCTCCATATAAATAAAAAAATAAATAATAGATTCGTGAGATATTATTCCATTTAAAAGTTTTTAAATTAAAGCAATTTAAGAAATACTACACTGTACAAACAACTTTTGAAATATTCTTATTAAATCAATTATTTTCATAATACCTCAAATATATTCTAATAAATCTCTATAAAGAGTAAAACTGTTAAACGTAAAAATTACATTATGGTTCAATTTATGATTAGATTATTCTGCAGCTCGATTTTCTTTACAAAATTTAATAACATTTTATTGTGTATTATCTCTGTAGATAATGTTATTTTGAAAATAATTGTCTTTAATGTTTATTCGATTTTCTTTATCAAAGCTAAATTACTTCTATTTAAAAAAAAACAATTTTTTACACAATTATATATAATTATGCAAATAATTGCATAATTATAATTACGAGGCATAATTTATATACACTGCATAATGTATATATATATATATATATATATATATATATATATATATATATATATACGAGGATTGTTTGATAAATATGGTAAAAAAGTAAGAAAAAGTAAATTGAAAAATTTAATTTAATTAATTAATTAAATTGAACAATAAATAAATTTACCATACTTATCAAACGACCCTCATATATATAAACTTATTATTGTTAATAAATTCACTAACAAGAAAGTATTATTATTCTAAGCATTTAAAATTTAATATAATTTAATTAATTCTAATATATTAAACTTTAATTACATCAAAACAAAATTATTTCAATTTATTAATTAGTTCAATCATAGCACTTCTAGCAGAAAATTTAAAAAATAATTATGAAGTTATTTGGATGTAAATTAATTATTTATCAAACATCTTTAAATATTTCAAGAAAATAAAATTAATTTCAAAGACAGTTATAGAATTGTGCTAATGATTTAGAATGATCGATGTGATTTATAGTATTTATTTTTTTTCTCGATTTTATATTTATAACGAAACTTTTAATTCTAACATATACACATACTTACATATCAAGATAATTAGAAATCAATAAAAATGATAGTTTTTTTAAATATTTAATTAAATTATTTTTATAACGTTTATAGATTATAAATCGTAATTTTTATTTAATAAAATATTGTTTGAAATATAATATACGAAAGAAAATTAATATATAAAATGACAATCTTATTTGTTTATCTGAAATCAAAATAAATTCAACCATTAGATAACAAAAATTAGAATCTAAATCGATATAACTAAACAATTTCAAGATAAAATATTTTATTTCAATCGACATGTTTTAACAAAGATTAAATAACATTATTTTTTTAAATAAACACCTTATTTAGTACGAATCCAAACTCTTCACATAATGATCAATAATCTGCCATCATTTATCTTGGAATTCTTTATGGCTTGTTTAACTCTTCTGACTGTTTATCTTTGAAAAAAATAACGTACTTTCTAAATACTTCTTGTAAAGTATCCATTTATTTCCTCATAGAAAAAAACAAATCATTCGTCGTAATCCAATATATATATATATATATATATATATATATATATATATATATATATTGTTTAGGTACTTAGTTTTTTCCTACTTTTCTTTATAAAGAACGTGTCGTCATCTAAAAAAGATTTATACGTATCGCATCCATAGTATCGTTTCCTAACTACCATGTTTTCATGCTTCTTGATCAAGCAAGCTCTCGACAAGGGAAAAAAAGAACAACGACGAATAAATAAAAACACCACGCGTCATTAGCTCCCTCAGAGCTAGACGTCGGAGCTAGTAGTAGTAACTCTTTGCTTGTAGCGTGCAATGCAGCAGCAAAGCGTCATGAGCCAGTGGGGCAACACGCACGCAGGCACACAGTTATTTGTGGACGTTTCACAAATATCGATACGCACATAATGTCGACCTATTTATCGTTCATACACTCATACATACAAATTCGGACATACACCCTTATATATATATATATATATGACTGTATGTGTGTCTGTATAATTTTATAAATATCTGACGAAATTGATCTCGACGTCGCAAGTCAACCGAATAAACGTGTCACCAGATCGTTGCACTTCATTGATTCCATCTTGTGGCGCCACCGCGTACACAAAAGCCATCTTCGTTCGCAATTTGTGAAACAACACTTAATTTTATCTGCAAGCTATTACTAATAAGGGCTATAATGGGGTTAAGCCTCGTTGGCTTTAGTGGCTCTTTGATAGTTATGTGTTGCTGCCAGCGGCATGCCTTGTTAGTTATGTGTAGTTGCCACTTTGTAACTATAAATAGTTTCGTTGGCTAATCTATAACGTTCCGGATGGTATTAAAGAGAATGTGCATAACGGAGGAGCTTCTTATGTACAATATGTATCTCTCACGTAAGCGAGTCATGTCGTCTGATGTTGCTAGCTGGCCCTCTGTTATTAAATTTTAATGCTATATTAATACTTCAGAAAAGTTTTGTCTTACAGATACTTTTCAACAAAATGCTGCAAAAAGCAACAAAATGTATTAAATACAAAAATACAACATACTTGTATGATAATTTTATTAAATAATTAAGAACGAAATTGATATTGTCGTACACCAAGGTTTGTTCTGTTGTTTCAGGAAAGTGTCTACTTATCAACGTTTTCTGAGTTCAGAAACAACTTCTCAACAAATAGTTTTTTTTTCATTAGAACAGCAAACGTTTTCTCTTTAAAAGCATACTGAAAACACTATACTTTAGAGTCTTTGTGACGAAAATTAATTTAAGCTTAGAAATTTATTTAACAATTCTAGCACGGAGACAAAAACATTAATTAAATTTAAAATATAAATATATGATTACTATTGGAAAAAGTTGAAGACTTTTTAACTTAATGGCCAACAAAATATTTTATTTATATTTAAATTGAAATGAAAAGTAATATAAGTTCATATTTTGTAAACATTCATTTTATTCTATTTAATTTTTGAATAAGAAATTTTACATTATGTTATATAGGTAATAAATAAGATGTTGAAATTTGAGGTTAGGAAGTACAATAATTTATCAATAAAATACAGTTTTTGAAAGAAAAATTCATATTTATTGGTATCAATGTAAAGTAAAAACATGAAAATTATGAATGTTAGCAAAATGGCCTTCTCTACCATGTTTGGTTTGTTGACATAAACCTTATCTTTCAAATAACCCCATAAGAAGAAGTCGAACGGTGTTAAATCACAAGATCTGGACGGAAAATTAATATCGCCATTACAAGAAACTAACATCCATTGAATTTGGTTGTAAGTAAATCGATTTCCGCACAAGTTGTATGGTTTATGACACCATCCTGTTGAAAGCACATGTCACTGATATCAATATCTTCAAGTTTCGGCCACAAAAAAATCGTTATCATACTTTGGAAACGCATCGAATTAACTGTAACACGAACACTTTGCTCATTTTCAAACAACTATGAACCAATGATGCCTCCAGCTCATAAACCACACCAAACAGTGACTATTTAAGGATGTAATTATTGTTTAACAATGGATTTTATATTCTATGTTTTTAACCTGAAGAACAATTGATTAATATTCTTTGGTTAGTAAAGTATGTTTTTTATGAATTAATGACATTCACAAAAAGCTTCGTATTAAATTGTATTTTCTCATTTTATTAATTAGAATTTTATTTTATAATTGTACTTGCATCTCGCAAATGTGTGATGAATCTAAAAGAAAATGCTCTGATAAATAATTTCTTTAAAATGGTTTAGGAAATTTAAATCTAAAAATAATACACTCAAAGATATGTTTTCTGTCATAAAAATATTTGTCTTATTTATGAACAGCATTTGAATAGTATTTAATATAAGTTATAAGAAAATTCGTTTATATATTTAGCAAATAAAAAAATATAAAAATTCACTAAATGATTGCTATATGGCTTATCAAATAAATAAAAACTTCAAGCATCTTAAAATTTATTCGTCATTTTTTCACGTTATACTAAATTATTTTTAATTACTCGCTCACCTACAAACGACAATAGAATCAAAATTATATATTTCGAAAATAGAGTTTAGACTGAAAAATATTTTTTTCTATATGTGATAAACTGAACCCAATATTGTTTACTAAAAATGTTTATACATAAAACAATTCACCACAACACAGAAGAAACTTTTGTACATACGATTACAAATGTGTATGTGTTTATTTTTGAATTTCTCATTCCAAGAATCTAACATTTTACTAATTGAATACATAATTTTTTGTAGGTATGTATAATTTCTTATCGATCATTATTGATCGCAAGACTTTTTTAAAAACCTGACTGAGTTAAGTATTAAACTAAGATTTAAATTCAAACATTATACTAACAATGAACAATATTAACCTCAAATATACTTAACATTTGAATTTTTAAACTTTCAGTTATGAGTGCAGATGTCTGAGGATATCTGTTGATTTGTAACATTTTTACTACACATTTATTCCTATAGGGGACCTGCTGGAGACTGCAGTTGGATGAATTGAGGCGAAAAATACTTTTTTTTGGATTAAGTAAATATAAACACAGACGTCATCTTCGTAAAAAGATTCATAAGAGGAGGAAGTTTGATGATATCGAGGACGAAATTAATAAAAAAGGGTGAGAGCAACGAATAATTCCAGCAAGACAAATTCATGTATGGATTAAATGATAGAATCCATCAAAACAGAAATTCACTTTATGTAGTTGCAATACATACAGGTAAGTCGTTTTTGCATTTTTACAAATCTTCGTGAAAATACTACAAGAAAAATTCTGATATCTACAAAGAAGTGAATAGATTTAGATTTAAACGAAAATATACAAAAAAAAACACATTGAATGAAAACAAAGATATTTTTATGACTAGATTTTTTTAATAAAGAGTAATTTGTAATTATTAATATTAAAAATCGCAAGAATTTGTTTTTAACTTATATACGAGGACCGTTTGATAAGTCCGTGTAATTTCCGAAAGATGGCACCACTGGTGCATATCGAGGTTATTTTTAATTAGTAGCACTTCTTGGAAGAACACACATCAAGTTTCAGCCATATCGGTCTATTCCTTTGTGTTTGACAATCGTTGGAATCAAGGAAATCGAGTGATTGTCAAATAATGGACGAAAAAGAATTTCGCGTGTTGATTAAACACTATCATTTCAGGAGACTAAACAGAAGCTTGATAAAATCATCTGCACCTTCGATTAGTGAGTTTATAAGTGGTTTCAAAATTTTTGGAGGATGAGCACAAGAGACGCTGAACGTTCTGGACGCCCTGTTGAGGACAGAAATCATTGATAAAATCCATGATATGGTGATGGAGACAGAAGAGTAAAATGCGTGAATTACTAGTGCACGTGTGAACGGGTACATAATATTTTGCACCAACATTTGGAATGAAAAAGCTATCCGCCAGGTGGGTGCCGCGATAAATCGACCAAAAACGAGATAGAATGCAGCTGTTTCAAAACAGCGTCGAAATCACTTTAGTAGTTGTCTAAACAAATACATCGAAGACAATTCCTTCGGCCGGGAAGGTAATGGCGACTGTCTTTTGGGATTCGCAACAAATCTTCGTGAAGGTGCATATTACAAGAAAAATGCTGATATCTACAAAAAGTGAATAAATTTAGATTTAAATCGTTTCACAATATACAAAACTTGGCTCCATCGGACTATTATTTGTTTCCTAATATGAAGAAATGGCTCGCGGGAAAAAGATTTTATTCGAACGAGGAGTGATTGCAGGAACGAAGACTATTTTAATTTGTCCTATTATTCGGAAATCAAAAACTCGTTGGATGAATAAGACTTTGTTTAAAAACGATTTATTTAATTTTTACACGGACTTATCAAACAGTCCTCGTATAAAATGCAGGAATTGTATAATTATACAATCTACCACTTATTAACGATGATGTGTTTATGTACATAGAAAAAAATACAACTACTTTTTTAAATGCTGATTTCTAATATTTGACTCACACTGTTTTTCTCAATATGAGAAATCATTTATAAAAATTTTCGGTCATTATACAAACAATGTAAAATTATTTATCTACGTTTTTACAATAATTGAAAACAAGTATTAACATTTTTACATTATTAATTTAATTATCTAGATATGTTTTCATTATTACCATAAAGGCTAATTTCCTTTATGTTTAATTAAAATCAAGTCTCAAATAATTCATTTATTACAAAAATATTAAATATTTCATTATTTTATTTAATTCTTTGAAAATCCATTATAATATCTGTTACAAATCTCGCTCACATAATCAAACAATATCGAATTCAAAAATATATATCTATATATATGACCGAGAAAAAAATATTCCTTTATTTTTTTCATTCATTGCAAGATTTTCATTTCCACTGAAACATTTTTCACTAATATTTAAAGTGTAGATGATCCACTTTGATCTGGAAAAATTAAAATTGCTTTCATCAATCCACACGCACATATATCGCAACACATGTTCATTTCCACGTTTTATATATTCTCTAGCTTGTGGTGCATATTTTATTACCACCAACACGGTACTTTTTTTCATTTTAAGACGAATAGAAGGAAAGACAGTGAAGAAAAGGCCGCGTATCAGCTCTGTTTTCGGTAATATGACACTAACGTTGTTATATTTCACAAGTCGAGAACATGCGTCTGACTCATACTCTTCCTGTTCGCTACGCGTCATAATGATAAACAGTATTGTAAAAGTGGGAAAGCGCGATCGCCTGAGTTTTCAAAACTCCTTGGTCGTTTAGAGCTTTGTACAACGACGGGCTAACGTTGCGATAAGAATAAATATTCTTATTTTTCAACATAAATATATCCTCTTTTATTTTTTTCTTCTTTTTCTACTTACGCTATTTTACGATTTGTTTTTATTCAGTTTAACTTTTTTTGGTTAAAAGTTACAAAGTTTTGTATACATATTCGTTATAGTTGCGCAAATAATCTTGATCTCTCATTTATTATATATATATATATATATATATATATATATATATAAAAATTATATATAATGTGTGTGTGTGTATGTATAAAATTATAATTTTTTTCATAATATATTAAATTTCCAACCTATACAAATAATTGATTTTTCCCTCCCTTCCTCTTCAAATACCAGAGAATTGACATTTATTTGATTTAATTTGTAATATTTCATTTTGTTTTATCAATATATCAAAATATTTGAAATGTTTTCTCGATACTCAATTAATTTTATTAAAGTTACAATTATAAATATCTATATTTTCAATATATTATTTACTCTGTTTTATTTTTATAATACAACATAAAAAGTTATTTTTAAATATATCAAATAACATCAAATTAAAACCTGAAAAATTACATAATCAATATCTAGAAATATACAGATTATTATATTTGTTTTTATTATTAGACTAGTTTATTATTCTAAAAATTTTTTTTTAATTCATAATTTATTTTTTGGCAAATTTCTAAAATAATAAAAAATATTTGTAATAAAAATTTTCTTCTGTAAAAAAGACAAATTCGCTTCATCAGATTAAATCACTCACTCTAATCCCATAATATTTTATGAAAGTATTCCATAATTATTTGTTGTCTATTTTATTCCTAAATATACATTTTAATTATTGTTAGACCGCTGAATTTTAAAATAGTAAATTTTATATCATTCTAATAATATAAAATACTAATAATTTTTTTAAACAATTTTATAAAATACTGTGTGGTGTTGTAGTGAACAATTAATTCGTGTTTAACTGAAAATCTAGATTATTAATAAAATAAAGTATTTATTATTTTATAAACACACCAAAAGTTATTTTCATTTCTTATTAAAATTTTATTTTTAATCAATTTCTTTTCACAGATTTTACAAAACAACACTCTAATGATGATAACATGGCTATAAAAATACACATCATCTTTTAAATAAATAAAATGAACAATGAGAGATTACTAAACACTTTTTTAATGCCTTGTAATGACAGTTAATAATTCATTTGGGTTAAAATTAATTTACTACAGTATAAAAACAAACAGTGATAGATAATATTGATTTTAATATTATTTCAATTTCTTTTAATAGATTCTAACACAAAAGTAACCAAACATTTAATAATTACATTAACATTTTCATTTTTGTATATATAATATATTACATTAAATAAAGAAGAGAGTTCTGTTGCTCTTAAGATTAAAATAAGAACACTTGTATTTTTTACTTAAAATAACTTTATTTGTCAAAATATACATCTTTACATTGAACTATCTTTTTCCAACACGAAGATAATTTATATATTTCATTTTTATAAAATTCCGTATTTTATTTTTAAAAACTCAAAAACTTCTGCTTTTAAGTTATGTCACTAAGAAATTTTTTACCACGCATATAGTTATCCTTAAACAGAAATAAGTATACATCCAATAATGATATGTCTAGTCAATAAGAAATATAAGAAAAAATATCTTATCCTTAATTCATCGTCCTTTCTCTTATCACTACCACAAAATGTGACCGAACGTTGTCTTACAAAAATAAAACTCTTTGATGATTTACCAGCGTTGATTGTTTTTGTTGAAATAAATTATACACTATTTGTAACTGTTCACTACAAATTTTCGCTCTAAGAGTTTGACAAACTTGTAGATACTCATAATGAAAAATTCCTCTTCAAGTCCACCAAACACAAACACTCAAAAAGTTTTTCGATTTAACAGTAAAATAAGAAATACACAAATGTTAAGACGTTGTAATTTGTTGTCGAAAGTTAAAGCGTATTTATTTAATTTCAATTTTTTTTATTTTATGCAAATGATATCATATTATTTGGTCACTTACTTGAAACGCTTAAAAAAGATGTTGATATGTTGAATTAGAAATTTCTTTCATTGCCTGTAATTCGTCGATATTCACATTTGATAATCTGGCTTTGTTTTCTACTGATTCATCCTCCGAAGAAAAAAAATTTAAATACCTCTGTATCGTTCTTGTTGTAATTTCCCTTTTTCTTAGTGAAGTATAAATTTTTACTCCAACTTCAGTAGCAACCAAGTTTAAATTCGTAAAATAAATATGCACGTATTACACTATTTTGCATAGACATTTTAAGGGTTAAAATTATATTTTAATTTAAAGTAAATACATCAAGATATAGTGAACGAATAAAACAAGGTATGTACTTTGTTACTCAGTTAATGTCAGGCGTAATGGGTCATAGGATGCATAAAATTTTTTTGGAATTATGATACACACAAAAACGAAAATACGACGACTTTTTTGGTTACCTAATATACAAATACATACATATATTGGTTATATGCATGTATATATCTATATATATATATATATATATATATATATATATATATATATATATATATATATATATGCATATAAACCAATTCATCTGTATAAATAGTTTGATAATTCAACAACCACTAAAAACATTTTTAAATTCCATTTCTAGATTTCTTCGGGTTCATCAATAAAATATTCTTATGAACAGCGAACTCCTCTAATTCAATAATATAATTAAACCTTCAATTGAATTGTCATTATTTCAGTTGCTATAATTACTACTCATATATGATTATTCTACTGTGAAATATTATTTAAGTGTGAAATAGCAAAGCATCTGCTGTATATAAAGTTTATTTTATGTATTTACTACCTGTAGCTCGATGTTATTCATTCTCTATTCATTCTGTTTACTATTGTCGTGATTCGTATTTACTATTACGTAAAATAAACACAATGTGTGTGTTGTATTAAAAAGTTATATAATGCATTGTGCATACATACATACATACATATATACATACATATATATATATATATATATATATATATTAATATTCAAAATTACTTCTCCTTTCTCTCTTTCATTTTATATATATATATATATATATATATATATATATATATATATATATATATGTATATATATATGTATATATAACGACATAAACATAAATTCACAAACTAAAATTGCAAAATACAACTATTGTGTTAAATATTAATTGAACAGTAATTTTCCAATTCAAAAGACTTAAAAGAATGAAAGCTGTAATAAATAATTAGTGCACAACACAATAATAGCATGCTATTTTTAAAATATTGAACAATACCTGATAAAATGTGTACTACGATAACATATTGATTAATAGATTTTTTATCTTTTGTTTCATAATTTGTGTATATTTCATTATACACACACACGCACACACACACACACACACACACATATATATATATATATATATATATATATATATATATATATATATATATATATATATATATAACAAACCAAACGAAACTGAAAATTTTAAACATACATTTACTTGCTTACTATCTTTTACTACTTTTCAGTACCATTTGAGCCACCATATATATTATATAATATATATATAAATATTCATACATATATATATATATATATATATATATATATATATGTACAATGGTATGCAAGAATAAGCTCGACCGAATAAGATAAAAAAATATACACATAGTAAATGGTATATTTCGTATTTTTAATGTAAAAAAATTTTAATGGGTTTCATTCCAATGACTGCGCCAGTCATGCTATGAGGAAGAATTTGTTTTTCTGAAACCATTTTTTTGTTGCTTTTTAAGACCATTATGTGATGAAATATTCAGTGTAATGGTATATCATCTTCTGCATAAAGCATAATATACTATATAATATATTTATAAAATAATGACATTTCTTTGATAATTACACTTCCTACTTCGTTCTATACTGATTTTACCTTATCGTATACTGTGATGAGTACTTTTTTATTATTCTGACTGTCTTAAATTAATGCCACACTTGCCGTTTTACAAAATATACTTTTATTTTTTTATATAATTATTTCCTAAATTCCTTTGCAAAAGTTTATCCATTTGAATGTCCTGGTGTATTAATAAAAAAACATTTTATGGACTCATACCTGACAATTTAACTTATACTTCTCTTCGACGGACTATCGAACTGACTACTTCGAATTTCATGTTTACCCTTATTTATTTCAAAGTGTTTGTTGTAACCATATAAAACTAATTAAATATATCACTAATACTAGTAAATCATAACTCTATCTCATTTTGATTAAAATTTTATTTTGTACAAATCTCATCACTGTACGCAACTTTTATGCATTATAATATGTTGCAATGGTTAGTTATCCTCATTAATTTCCTGATTTACCTTCCTATGATTATTTTCTCTTTCCAAAACTTAATATGAAGCTAAAAGGAAAACAATTCATCAGTATTTCAAAAATTCAAATATCTTTGACTAATGTCATTGCAGTTATTGTAAAAAAGATATATTTTCAAAAATTATATAATTGTTGCCAAGATCATATTTTTCAAAAAAAACATATTTTGAATAATCGATAATAAAAATCACAAATAATAAAAAAAAGGGTTTTTAAATTTGAGACAGACCATATAATTTATGTAGAGAAATATTGCTACAATATTGTAAAAATAAGAAAAAGTTAGATTTATTTTACATATAAAATAAGAAATAATACTTGATATTAAATATTACTATCAGTAATATTTGCGTTGAAGCACGAAAGAAATCAAGAGATTTATATTATATATTTATACAATAATAATACAATTTTTTCCGAGACAAAAATAATATATTTCTAAAAGTAAGTTTAAATAATATCTACAAAATATATAATCACGATTAAAAAATTAATTAACCAAGATATTTATTTGACCTTTGAATCTCGATTACTAGAAGTGCGGATGATAATTTCATGAAACCTGTTGCTTTCTTTACATTTAAAGCAATGTTATACTCTTTATTAAGATTGAATGTCCTCCTACCTACTGTCCGTCAGTAATTATTCTTTTAACTTAAGTTTGATTATTTTTCTTCTAACTATATTTTTTTAATAAAGCAGATAGTAACTTTTTTTAAAAAATAAAAAGAAAATATTATAAAATCTAAATATTTAATATTTATCTTAAATATCAAAATGTAATAAAAAATATAATTTGTGAGTATTTTTTGTATTATTTTTCTAATTTATTATTTATGAATACACCTTTTCGAGTATGACAAAAATAATACACCTAACTTTTTAACCTGTTACTGATGATTTGTTAATATAAATGTCGGCATATAGTACTTCTAAAAAAAATATGTATTCAAAACAAGAAATGGCTCAATTCGTTTTATTTCTGTGAGTGTTGTAAATAACAAAATATATTTTGAATAAGTTTGTATCAAAAATATATTTAGAACATATATAAAGAAAGATGATTTTGATTGTAATTTAAATATTGCAATATTGTCATTGAAAATCATTTATCTTTTATACTTTACTGCTACATTACAAAAAACGTATAAATTACTTTTTTTCATAATTTATATTGAGGCATTCAATATATATATATATATATATATATATATATATATATATATATATATATATATATATATATATATGACCGTTAGAGTAATAGTTACACAACCGTTTCTTATTTTACCGTTAAATCCCAAATCTTTTTGAGTGTGTGTGTTTAGTGGACTTCAAGAAGGATTTTTCATTATAAGTATCTACAAGTTGGCCAAACCCTCACAGCGAACATTTACAGTGAACAGCTACAAATAGTGCATAATGCATTACAACAAAAACAATCAGTGCTAGTAAATAGTCGAAGTTTTATTTTTGCAACACAACGTTCGGTCACATGTTGCGATAATGAGAAGAAAAAAGATAATGAATTTAGGATAGAAAATTCTCCCCATACTTCGTATTCACTAGATATACCACCATCAGATTTACACTTAATTTCTAGACTAGATAATAATTATTAGTATCAAGGCCTGTCATACAAGAGAAATATTTTCGATCCCCAATCGAATATATAAACAAACAGGGCTCTTTAGTCGAGGCAAAAGCAAAATGCCTAAAGGAGTAATACCTCAATATAAAATTCCCACCTATCTGCCTATATATATATATATATATATATATATATATATATATATATATATATATATATATATATATATATATATGAGTATATAAAACACTAGAATTTTTGTAAAGATATTAATTGTTTTCAGGAAAAATTCGAATAATTTTATGTCATAAGTAAATAAATTGAGAATATATTGTATTTCGTTTCAAATTTAATAAGTAATTTCTCTTAGGAGCTGCATAAAAAATTCAAAAATACTATCCTTAATTTAACTGACATTGAAATATGTTAGTAACACTATTTTTAAGAATCATATTCAATACAGTATCATCTGACAAATCTGTTTTCATTTTGTATTAATATTATCGTAACTACAACATTTTTTTTTCTTTAAGGTGCTCTTTTATTATTGAACAACTAAAGTTGCGAAACACAACAGTCCAACAAGTTATTTTAGTTAGTATCTTGATTTATGACTTCTTTTGTGTTCAGTCTTGAGTTGTATGTTTTCGAAGTCGGTCATGCACGTAGTTTGTCTTTTGCGCTTTTCAATGTTCACCTCTATATAAATCAGATCGAGGATAATCTTTCTTAGCGATAATGAAACTATATATATATATATATATATATATATATATATATATATATATATATATATAATCAAATGACTAAAAAAACTTTAAAAAAAATTCTAAGATTTTTATAAGACAAGAAAACAATTAAAGAATTATATTAAGAAATATGTGCAAAATGTTTTCAACTTTAGTAATATTGTTAACAGCAATACACTCCTGGTCACAATAGTATTAATCAACTCAACATATCAAAAATAAAAAAAAAATGTATTGGTTTTGCTTAATGAGGGAAATAACAAAATATATTAATGATATAACTTATTAATAGACTTTAAAATTACGTTAAAACCAATAGTGACAGAATAATATATATATATATATATAGGTGTATGTATATAGGATCATCCAAATGTGACGCCTAGATTTGTGTTTTAATGAAAAGAAAATAGTGTATAGGGAAACATGTGTATAGTTTCTTTTGTTTCTTCTTAATAAAACACATATCTAGGTGTTACATTTGGATGACCCTATATATCCGATATCATATTATCATCATGTGGCTTTTTGATTTTCAAACAGTATTTTTTATTAAAAACATCTTTTTGCAAATAATAGCAAATCATTGCTTCTTTTATTTTGCTATCTTAGGATTTTTTCGGTGTGATTTCCTATCCATTTTCCAAGAAGAGTTTCATCTAAAAATTCGCATTGACTCATATACATTTTTAAATGTTCGAACTATTTCAAGCTTCGTCTGCTAATTCTATCTGTCACGGTATATATTTGTTGATACTATGGATTTTTTTCCAAGATAGTCCTTATCGACTGTTAGTAAACTTCTTTTATATTCACTGTTAATCGATCATATTTCAAAACCGTTATACATGACAAATTCGACCAGTGATCTTCTCTTAATCTTGTAAGTTATATTTCCATCCTATTATATTGAGTTGAGGTAACATAACACTTTTTAACTATTCTCTATACAGAATTTAATTTTATCTTGGTCTATTCTATTTTTTATTATTAAATACTCAGATTCTTAAATTGATCAGCTTGTTTAACATAATGAAATATTCAATTTTATTAATGTTTATGCTTAGATATTATTGCTTATAATTTTCTGAGATGCTTTTTAACTTGAACTCTAAATTAATAAAATTGAATGTAAAAATGTTGGTATTCATAATGAATATATCAATGTTTTTTACTCTTTTTTTCAAACTTCTAACACAACTTCCAGGTATATATTGAACAAGATTGGTGATAAATTTCATCCTGGTCTTAATCTTTTTTTTAAATGGGTAAACGATTTTGATAGTTAACTACCATTTTTCGTATCACGATATATTTTTTTTAATTTTATAATCGATTTATTAATATTAATTAACTTCAAAGATTTACATAATTATTAAAAAAACAGAGAAATTTAACAATTAAAAGTAAATATACAAAAGTATTGATTTATATATTGATTATTTATAGAAACTGGAGAATTATCAAAGAACATTCATTCTTTCCTGTTTGTAGATAATCTGTATTATAACTTTATTTGTTTAAAATATTCATTATGAGTGTTCGAGATTTATATATTACCGATTTTTTACAATAGTTTAATAATTTTCCACAAAAAAATATCAATAAAATTTCTGCATAAATGAATAATTCTTAAATTATTACAAGAATTATTATTTTTAAAAATGTTCTCCTTTGCATAATATTTGATTCAAAAAATGTATGCGAATTTTAAATATTATATATATTTACAAATAATATTTCAATTATCATTTTATAACATGAAATTTATATTAAAAACAAAAATTATCTTCATAACATAATTTGCATTCTAGAATTTAATAACTGAACGTTTTAATATTTTCTGGTGAACTATTAAACTTTATAATTGAATTAACGATTTCATATTCGCGTTAGATAAAAACGATTATGCGATAATCGGCTGCTGTGACATGAACGTGGTGTTCAAATTTTACAATCTATGTACACATTCACTGAACCTATTTCAATAAATACTCAATAAAATCGAATGTAGGATTTCAATAATACGATTTCGTTTATTGCATGACGATTAGATTATAAACTGATAAAATACTACAAACAATCTAATCGACGACACCGTTTTCATATTGGATCCATTTGAATTTTATTTGTTTAACACATATACACATAACATTTATAAATATATGTACGTGTGTAATATTTGAGGGGCCTGCCGAACATTCTTCGCTTGGCTTTTAAATTTATCATGAAACCACGTAAATCTAATTAACACTTTGCAGTTGTATACAGCAGGTAACCGAGCATCGTATTCTCTCTTTCTCTTTCTCTTTGTTTATATATATATATATATATATATATATATATATATATAAATACCCTTGATGAAACTACACCTACTGATTGCATATCCATGAGCCAACACAGTACGCCATTAACTCTTACTGGCACTGCCGACTCCTTCCCTCATTCGCCACGTATGCAAAATACCTATACATATATGTTAACAGTTCTTGTTTCCAGATGTTCGTTTCAGTATATTCGGCTATATCGTAAACTTTTAGATGATTATTTGCATGTTGAACTGAATCGTATTTACATTTTCTGTAAATTATTGAGGTTGCGGGTATAATTATGCACATACATACATGTACGCATATTTCCACATGTGCATGTGTCATGCATTTATATATACTAGGTGTTTGTAAATGTTTTAATCTTTTTTAATAAATTTTTATTTTAATTTCATGATATATATAATAAAATTCAATCATTAAATTATGTACACTAACTACGAGTATCTACGATTTTATGACATTTCTTGAGAAAATTTTGGATTCTTTCATGGAAAAAAATATTGATTTAACCCTTTCGCTACAGCAGATTACTATAGTCGCTTGATACAAAACGCAGTATATTAAGTGCGATTGAATTCGACGGATACATAGCTCTCATTTACAGATATAACAAAGATACAACTATCGATATATCGATATTTTGTCCACAGTATATTTATTTTCCAAACATCCATTAAGAAAATTTATAGCGCGTGAAAAAATGGTAAATAAACAAATCACTAACAATATCAAATCTGCGATGTAAATTTAAGTATATATCCTTGTTTTGAAAAATTTCACACATAATACTTGCTATTTTTAAATTTTATAATATTATTACTATTGTATATAATGTTTATGAATTTTATGATATCATGTTTAAGAGAATACTTATTAATGGTATGTTTATAAATATTCATTTTAATAATCTATTAACTTATAAAATATTGAATTAAACTTATAAAAAAAAGGTATGTGTACTGATGTACGCACGCCAGAAGTAAAATTTCTTTGCCGTAAAGCAATAAAATATTATAAAAATTTCTTCGTTTTGAATTTCTTCGTTTTCCATTGCTTCCTCCGATAGTGATTGAGTAGGTATAAACGATACAATTGGTTTATGGTAAGTTAAGTAAGATATTAATGCCTTTGTCGTCACATTTTCTAAATACTTCGTGAATACGGCATCAATTGTAGTACCATATCTTTTTTTTCGGAATTTTACTTACGTGAAGCTGATATGGCCCTGAATAGTATATGTAGGATATGCATATTGGCGAAGTGCTACACTGTGCCTGGGAAGAGATCTCTTAACCCGTGTTTCTTGGCTTGGATTTTGAGTAAGTTTAGTAATAGAATTTACTGACTATTGTTATCGGCCGGGAAAAGTTTCAAAAAACCCGACATATCTTGACTAATTAATAATAAGAAGAAAAAAAAGAAGACAGTACCATATCATATCTTGTCGTTGCAACAGTTAAATAATTAATACAACGTGCTGCTTATTTACTTTACAATACTAATCATATCCTAACACGACACGCATGCGTGATGGGCCTCACTACCCCTTTACCCTATGCTCTATGTATCTATGTAATATATTTCTCCCCATTTTTTCTACTGAACTGTAGATTCGGTACGTAACTTCCGTTACAAGTAAAAAATTTACCCCAACGCCGCTAAAGAAGTTTCACTTCAATAAGTTTATTATAAAATTATAAATATCTTAATTTAAAATAATCTCCCTTTTCCAAAAAATTGCAAAAATGAACTCGAAATACTTGAAACTGTCCACACGCAATGTGTAAAATTTTGATACGGCTTCTCGTTCAGCGGTGACATTATAGCGCGGAAGACCGTCGTAACGAAAGGGTTAAAAGTAATGAAACCATCGATTTATTTTCGTATCCTCTGTCATATTTAAAAAAGCTATCTAGCTAAAAAGTTCTGTAGTAACCATAAAATTCTTCTTCATGTAAAATAAAAATGAGTGAATATATTAAAATAGTATACCATGTTATTTAGTATTTACATTGGCATGTTGTTGGTACTTTAAAATATATCCATTTCGTGTATGATCAAGAACTTTACTGATCAACAAGTCAAAACAACTCCATTGGGAATTTTAAAAAGTACAAGAATCATAAGCAGAATACTCGAGAGAACTATAAACTATAAGATGCATATAAATGTGTTTTGAAGTAATGTTATTTTATATTTTAACATGACAAAATGTTTCAGTGAAATTGAATATTTTTCTACGTGACGTGAATAGAATATTGCAACAATTTTGAATATTGATATAATTCACAAAATTAAAGTTTAACAGATCAAAACGTACACTATATTTCAATATTCATTAAATAACAATTCAATTATACCAGATAATTAAATAAAATTAAAGCGATTTTACCTCAAAACACGTCAAATATCAATTAAAATATTTTTTTAAAGAGAATAAAATATTATTTTATGAAACAGTTATAAAAACAAATTAAAATTTTTAAAAAACATAAAAGTAATTTTTTGTATATGAATTTTCAACATACATTAAAATTATAAAAAGAATAAATACTACAGAAATGAGTACAAAGTAATTTAGAAGAAAATCATTCTAAATTCACAACAAATCAATTAGATCCCGATGGTCACTTTTTCGACCAAAAGATAATTCGACTTTAGGTCATCCAATACTTTTATTTGTATGCACTTTTAATTACAACGAATTTAATTTCTTAGCAATTTCATTTTTTCTGTTTTTACATCAAAGTTAACAAACTATCAAAGATATTTTCCAATAACTTTTCTCTCTTCAATTTAAAAATGTTTCTATCTAAACCTTTTTCAAATAAATTAGATAGATAATGTGAATTTAAGAAAAGTAAAGTTATAACAAAGAAGAAGATAATTTGAAATAAAAAAAATAGCGACAAAAATCAAGTATATTGAAATGAATACTAATATTTTTAAAACTTGCTCTTTATCATGAAAGATATAACGAAATAATTGTAATTTTTCATGAAAAAGAAAATATAATCCTCTATATCGTTGTCAGGATATTTGAAATACTACATTATAGCAGCATAATTTTTGAATTAGAGATTACTTGTAAATATGTAATTTAATTTCAAATATTTGAAAAGATAAATTTTACAAAAGGGATTGAAATTATCAAGTCGTTATGTTGACTAAAATATAAAATATATGTCCAATTGATAAAAAATTGTTACAATATTTATTATTTTACGTATATTCTTTTATGTATATATGTGTTAAATTTTCTTTTCTTTACTGAAAATTTTATTTCTTACATATGCACAATTTCTGAAGATACTGTGCCGAAAAATTTACATGAATATAAAAGAAACTTTTTCCACTAGTGAATATATATATATATATATATATATATATGTATACATGTATGTAAGTGAAGGATGTGCTCGTATGTCTCGACGACTTTTGTACAAAACTAAACAAAATTTTTAAAGCACGTATTATTTAAACATAATTATATACTATTTTATTAAAAATGTACAACTAAGAAGTGATTGCGAATACTCAATAATTTATGATAAGTAAAATGATTTTTCACGTGTTTATTAATAATTCAGTGCTAAACATTTTTGATCTTAATTATTTAATAAATAAAATTCAAAATACGAACCTTACTTTTGTTATTTATTTTACTATTAAAAAAATAATTTTTATTCTTTTACCTAATTGTTCGATTATATTTGCAATTTTTTTCATGTACATGAAATAATATAGTCTATATATAATTATTAATAATTTAAATAAAAAAAAACTTACCAAAGTATTACTCAAACATTACATACGGTTCAAATTATTATGTAATATTAAACACCTACCTGAAACAAAATATACAAT
Organism: Neoneuromus ignobilis; assembly: GCA_029203775.1. Lineage (NCBI taxonomy): Eukaryota > Metazoa > Arthropoda > Insecta > Megaloptera > Corydalidae > Neoneuromus > Neoneuromus ignobilis. Next base: position 45,089,966 of record CP092087.1, on the reverse strand, counting down.
TAATAATATAATATTACAAATATTATTATGTTAAAAAAACATATTATTTATTTCAAATGTACGATATATAGGTGAACCAAATTACACTAAAGGGTTTAAATATACATGTACTTGCTTAATATTATTTACTATTCTTTACTATCCTTCATTTTAAACGTTATATTGACTATAAATGAAAACAATTTTAAAAAATGTGTAACGGATATAAAAATCCATGTACTAATTATTAATGACATAACATGAATATTGTTTTTTTAATTTATATAACTTAACTTTATATATTATATATATATATATATATATATATATATATATATATATATATATTAGGTTGGCAAGTATCTCCTTCTTTTTTTTTTTTTTTTTTTGTACATAGCTGCGAAATTCAAAAGACCAGAAGGTGGAAGGGAGATATTTGCCAACCTAATATATATAAAATTGATCAATGCATTCTATCTATTCCCCCACATATCAGTAAAGTATGTATTTTAAATGTCAGAATAATTCAATAGCTTCAAACAACACCAACAAGCACAAAAGATGCATGTGAGTAATAATATGTGGGCATAGAAAAAGAAATAGATTTATTCGGAAATGAATGAAATTTAAAAACTTTATAGCAAAGCTAAAAAAAATTAAATAGATTGAAATTATTGATTTAGAATCCAGAGCAATAAAAAAAATAAAAAACAGATCCGTAGATAATTGAGCAGTGACATAAGAAAATTTGTCTGAGTGAAATATAAAAAAAGTTATTGGATCAGTCAAAGAGAAGAGTTCGGAGAGATATTAATTCAACAATAAACAGGAGCCTAATGAAAATGATATTATATATATATATATATATATATATATATATATAAACAAGGGTCGTTTGATAAGTATGGTAAATTTATTTATTGTTTAATTTATTTAATTAATTAATTTAATTAAATTCTTTAATTTAGTTTTTCCTACTTTTTTACCATACTTATCAAACGACCCTCGTGTATATATATATATATATATATATATATATATATATATATATATATATATGAAATAATTGATAAGAAATATTTTTCAACATTAAAAGATATTTGAAAATATTCGTGAAAAAAGTTAGAGTAAGAATTGTAATTTATAGGCTCTTTTTTTGTTATATAAAATGTATTTATTGTTAATTGTAAGAAGACAGTATTTTTTCTTTGTGAGTTTCAGTAAAACCAAAATAAAGTGCGTTCAATTATTGTGTACCAATTTTTCGTTCCATTTTTATACTTGTAATTCAAATGAATAAACATTAGATAAATTCTTCGATAAACAAACAAACACACAAAAAAGCAGTGAAGAGTATCGTTTTTTTATGCAAATTTATTCATCGAGATTAAGTGGATAACAGTTTCAGTATAGACGTTACATTGATTATACTATTTCGTTACTTTGTATGTCAACTATGCTCAAAAGAATAGCGTTCTTTCACGATATTTTTGTGTAAATAAACATAAAACGTTTAAAAAATACATAATAAAAACGAATAAATAAAAAACGAATAAAATATACACACAATTTGTACAAGATTTCGCGAAAATCATATCTCTGAAAGAAACAACATGACAATTAAAATGTTTCAATATGTACTTAAAATATATAAATACACATACAAATATGATCATACATACACACACACACACACATATATATATATATATATATATATATATATATATATATATATACATATATATGTACATACATAAAATCGTGTCGTACAGAAATGGCGGAGTAAAAGTGTACCGTTATATAATGAGAAAATACTTGTATCCACTTTATGTTCAAAGACAACAGAGGGTGGCTTAAAGGCTTTGCGAAATATTTAATAAACTTGAAGACAAAAGAAGCCCTTAAGCTACATAAGGAACTGACTTTGTAATATGAGCAAGCGAGCCTTGTTAGATGATTTTTTCTCTCCGTCATAATATATATATATATATATATATATATATATATATATATAAATAAATAATTATGTGGTGTGTGTATGTATATGCTTGTGTGTGCTAAAAAAGTATATATACAAAAAATATCATTATGTATAAGTAAGATCAGTTTATGATAAACAAGCAGACAGGTAACTCTTTTATATGCATCTGTATTTTAGTATGATAGATCTTTTTTCATACATCAACTTCTCGCTAAAAAAAAATCCCATAAAAGAGACACATTTTTTAAATTCTTAATACAAAAAATTTATCTGCAGCTAAACAAAATTAAAAATTCTGTTTTTCTTATATAAAAATATTTAAGATATTTAATTCACGGAGAAAAATGTTCAATGAGTATCTCTATTATAAATATCCATTATCAAATATCCATCATTAATAAGTTAGCTAATAAGTTTAATTATTTAAAAACATAGAAATACAAATTAGTCAAACATCAATTGACTTACAAAAACTTATGTCAACATTTTCAAGATCACAAATCTATTCAAAAATACTGGTCAAACGCCATAAACAGTACAACATTATAAAAATATGTATAATAAAACTACAAAATAATTAGAAAAAAATAAAAGAGAGAGCTCAAGAAAAGTTATTAATAAAGCAGATGAGCACTATATAGTGCTATCAGTTAAGAAAATCTGTTTTTAAGTGCATCCAAGTTGACAGAAATAGTAAAAAACATGTACAGAAATTATCTAAAGATTTCTGAGAAATTGTAATGGATTGTAAAGTCGTATTAAAACTACATTATTAATAAGAAAAATCAAAGTAAACGACTGTATTTTACAAAATTCCATCACTATAAGGAATTAAACTTTTTAAAATATATATTTACTGACGAAAGTAATTTTAATATTTTTTGGCCTGATGGTAGACCCTATGTACGAAAAAAGTCAAATAAACAACTGTACCCAAAAAATCTTCCAGCAACAATGAGACATGGTGGTAGACCAGACATAGTTTAGGGTTTAATGTCGTCAATTCATTATTTTATAGACGAAAATATCGACCAAAATATATATTTAGATATTCTAAAACAAAATTTGTCTTTTAGTGGTAAGAAATCGAATCTAGGAAACAATTATTTTTTTATCAAGACAATGATCAAAAACACAAGACTCGTAACTCAAGATTGCTTTAAAATTGTCCTTAAGTAATGAAAACTTCATTACTAGTCCTTATCTAAGCGTAATTTAGAGTTTTCGAATTTATCGCGAAGGAAAAATTCGTAATCACACATTTTAACAGGAATGACTTAAAAAAGATATTAATGAAATTATATTCTAGAATAGAATCTAACTTACTGCAAAACAACAATAAATAGCATTGCTTTTATACTTCAAAAAAAAGTAACTACAGACTAAAAATTAAATTACATAAAACACATTAATGATTATGTGAAATTAAAGTGCTCCAGTTTCACTGAAAACTTAATTTTTGACCTTAATTTTGTTTAGGATGATTTCTTTTTTTATTATGAACTTCTTAAATTTCTATTTCCTGTAATCAGATAATACATTAAATAAGCTAATTGAAAATTACATTTTCATCCCAACTTTATTATATTAGTTTTTTCTAATAAAACAAATATTTCAAATATTCCATTTTCACTGTGAGCAACTGTTTGTATACAAATTTATTTGTGTATTTATTTCAATGTCACGGTAAAACGATTTTACAATTGAAATTGAGTTTATACACATTCGTGTCCATTGTACAAACAACGATAACATAACAATTATTATCGGTGTTAAGTGACATTCGCAACCGTCACATCCGGTTTACCTATGAATCGTTTCCGCTACCGGTGCAATATAAATGTGACCGCACTGCACTCGCTGTCGTCCTACAAGTGTGACAAATTGGATTTACCTGTACAGATAATCTGATGAAACTGATGCATGCGAATTTTAAAGCTGACTGCTCGCGTGTCTATCCACACTACGGCAATACACAAACTGTAACTGTTACGAAACCGACACCAGCATGAATTACATAAACACGTACGAACATGGTTGTCATTTTGCACATTTCAGTTATACGGCGTGTCGTTTGATTTAAAATACAGGCGAGCAGACAACGAGGATATCAATTTTATGTGCAGAGCACAAAATCGGTTTATTACTGTTTGTGGTTCTTATCGTTTGTCGACGATTCGAATATCCTTTTTGATAGGATAATTTATTCGCACGGGATGTTCGTATGAACTAAATATACGGTATTACATAACAAACGAACTCACGTAGAATATGTTCAGTAAATACAAACGAATAATTGGATTGCGTGTTTAAATATAAAATTGTTATAGTTAGTAACCTAGATGCATACTTATACCTAGTCACAAAAGTAAAAAAATCTAATTGATTGATTATCGATTTATTTAAATTTGGCCAAAATTTAAATAAAATTAATAATTAAAAAAACTATATATTATTTTTTAATCACATATTTCTAAAACAGTGTTATCACTTTAAGAAGTAAAAATATCCTTTGCTATAAAAAAACATAACACACTTTGCAATAAAATATTTAACTCAAATTAATATCAAACAATACAATGAACTACATCGAACATATAATTCACATTACACAACCAAAAAACCACGCAAGTTTTATTCAATTTATTTATCTACATAAATCAAATTGAAATAAAACGAACTTAATTAAATAAAAATAAGTACCTGTATTTAAAATAGACATTTGGCAAAGATGCATTCCTTATGAAAAAAATAGATATAACAATGATGGAAAAATATGATAAAATGAATTTAAACTCAATATTTAATTAAAAAAAATGTAATTCCTCTTGAATTAAAATATTTTTAAACTCCTATAAACGTAAAACGTGAATCATTAAAATTAAATAATTCGGAGATTTTAAACAATCTAGAAAAATATAGAAAAATTCTATTACGATTAACAAAAGATACAGAAAGAGTAAATAATGGACTCAGAAAAACAGAAGGGTCATAAGTGTAATAAAAAAAGGATAAAATGAAAGTAGACCATGTATTTGCCAGGAGAGAGAATTGATGAAAATGAAGATTATTTAGTACCTACAAATTCAATAAAAAATTACTAAGAAAGAATTAACCGATAAACATATGGATCGAAAATAGTAGTAATTTTAGAATAAACATATGGAAACCAGAGATAATTTAAGTATACATAATGAAGATGATATTATATATACGTATATAAGTTTGAAAAGTATGGTAAAAAAGTAAAAAAAAACTAAATTGAAAAATTTAATTAAATTAATTAATTAATTAAATTTAAACAATTAATAAATTTACCATACTTATCAAACGACTCTCGTATATATAGTTCCTCACTTTAGAGAATTGAGCATGAAGTTAATAACCTCATCTTGTAAAAAAACAACTGTCAAAAAGCTCTGAGAAGAAAAAAGACTCTATTGAACTGGCATTGTCAGACTATAGACATAATGCTTGGGACTGTAATAGTCTCTGTAGCCGATGATGATGATGATAATGATATATATATATATATATATATATATATATATATATATATATATATATATATATCATTATTAATATCACCATATCAGCTTATCAGTTCACGACTGGACGAAAGTCTCAACCATTCACCGATACTTGATCAAAGTCACCACGTTGTCTAGACGAGTTGGTGAGGATTTTTTATTTAGGGTTTATTTTCTTATGTAAGCTGCCTTCGTCTAGAGCACTGACTGTTTTGTTTCTTTAGCCAGGGATCGAAAGCACTTTTCCTCGTGACAGGTGGTGATGCAAGCTACTATGAAATCGGTTGCGCATATATATATATATATATATATATATATATATATATATATATACATAGCACCCTTTCCTCTATCCATTCCTGGATGAAGGTCTTTCCCAAAACTAAGTGAATAATTATGTCACCATATATTACATTCATGTTCGTAGTTACATAATTAGTTGCATTAGATAAGTAAATACAAATATAAAGAATTTAAAATTGAGAAATTATTTGACATACGAAGGTAGTTTGATAAGTAGGGTAAAAAAGTAAGAAAAACTAAATTAAAAAATGCATTTAAATTAATTAATTAATTGAATTAAACAATAAATAAATTTACCATACTTATCAAACGACCCTTGTAGTAATACAACAATCAATTTTACAAAACATAAAATTTAATTAATAATTCTTCCGTATTTTTTCCGCTAATAGAGAGTACGAGAGAAAACAATTATTGTAATAACAATTATTGTAATATCTCATTTTAATATTATGTACGTTATAAACGACTGTTTTATACATATTATATATTTTTATTCAAAATACATCTCATTCTCAAGAAACACATAACTTATTTTTTTATATTATAGAATTTTGAAAAAGAACAAATGTACAACTATAGCTTTAATATTTTTTTAACAATATTGATATGATATATATATATATATATATATATATATATATATATACACACACACATACATACACACCCGTCCCTCAATTTACGCGGAGTGCCCGTTCTACGTGAATTTGTTTTACGCGAAATGAAATGATGAAAATCGCGTAAATTGAGTCTGTCAGTACAATAGAAAAAATATTGGAAATAAAAGCTGGTAAAGTTGTAGAAACACATATTTATTTCACATAGCTTAACAAAAAATAATGACGTTTTAGAAAAGCAGATAAATTTTATTCGGTGTCATTATCGCTACTGTAATTCAAAACAATCAACCGTTTATATATATTTATATCGTACTTTTATACGTTCAAATAAGAATTTGCGTTACTCTAATATATAATAAATTTTATGAAAAATTTTATAAAATGAAATCTATCTGATCGCGTATAAAAAGTGCAGCGTAAAAAAACTCGCGTAAAAAAAGTCCCGCATAAATTGAGGAACGGGTGTATATAATACTTGAAATATATACTATAGTACTTTTCCATTCGTTGTTAAAAAATATGATAATTTAGAGTGCGATATTAAAATAAAAACTTAATAATGGTAAAACAAATAACATGACTATCAAAATCTTTACTAAAGAAAAATTAATTACTTGAATACAGTTTTTTTACAAAAAAATGATATAAATATATATATGCGCACACACATACACTCACACACACATATATATATATATATATATATATATATATATATATATATGTATATATATATATATATATATGTATATGGTTATATACATATATCTATATATATATATACTATATATATATATATATATATATATATATATATATATATATATATATATATATATATAAACACGTATGTGCATGTGGTTATACACATCTAAATGTAAGTAAATTTAAATCTCTTTGAAATCATTACAATGAGTCTTGATTTATAATCATACAGAGTTCATTTTGTATTTGAATACCGTTTAAGGACCGTACATATAATTCAACTGTAATTATAAAACCTTTAGCACAAACGAATTACGAATTTCGATAACGAGACCCTCTGTGCTTACATAACACAAAAAAAGAAGAAAAAAAATCGACAAGAACGACACCACCTGTGATTATTATTATTCTTGTAATACAATCGTTAGTTATAAGTAACGAGACTAAAATTTGTTTATATCTCTATGTGTGTGTATGTTATTATTTGAGTGAATTCAAGCGCACGCTTTATACAAAATTTCTCATTTGATCGACCGCCTACGGTTTACATGATTGCTACTAAAGTTCAAATAACAACAAAACATTGCCTGTCAACCACGAAACAATAATTACTTACGTTGCGTGACACCCTGACCAGGTAGCCTTCAAACATATATATAAATATATATATATATATATATATATATATATATATATATATATATATATATATATATATATATATATATATATATATATATATATATATATATATATATATATATATATATATATATATATATATATATATATATAGACATACATAAATCGATCAAATGAAATGTATCATAAATCTGACGAAAATATATTCGCAACGTTGTAGACAAACACAAGTATGCGTTTATGTATTTTTCAAATAAAACTAGTCATATATAATATAATACACACTATGTAAGTATGTATGTGTATATATTTATATTTTTTTGACATATTTATGCAGAGACATAAACGTAGATTTATGACGCATGGTTACGTATATACAATAAACCTTAACCATTTTGATAGATTCTACAACAGTGAAGATGATTATTCAACAAGATTTACAAACGAATGTCTGAAACATTTTCCAATCATAACGATATTTATAAAAACTAATTTTCAAATATAGGAGATTTAAGGTTAAATAGAACTGTTGATAGGGATTCAACTGAAAATTATATCACGCTTAAAAAACACCATTACAATTATTGAATTCAAAAATATTTTTGTTTATTATTAACCCTTATCTTTCTAAGAATTTTATGAAATGATTTTCAACCAACTCCAAACAAACTTTGTTAATTTCAAAGTGCTAAGATACGACGCTGCATAAGTTTTATAAGGTAGCTTTTTATTTGTAAGAATATTTATAAATGTTGGGTAAACGAAAAATATGAGTACAAAAAAGAATTTTATTCATATTTTACTGTTATTTTTTCGAATATTTCTATAAATGTTAGTAATAATAAAATTCCAAAATTCTAGCAGTGATACTGCCAGTTGGAGTAGAACGCTGGCTTAAGCTTGACAGCATTACTGTCGGTTGGAGTGATAAGGGTTAATAATCAACGTCAAAGATTATTTAACAATTTTTAAAAACGTCAATGAAAAAAATACATTTTTAAAATTGTTTAAATATATGAAATGCTAAAATTACTAGAGATTGTGAAAAATAAAATTCAAGTACAGTCGACCATCACAAATCTGATATCGTTGAGACTTATAGGTACCAAATTAGTATGTTTGATTATTAATGGTTAGATTTACTTATACAATTTACACAATAATAAATCCAACATTTTAAAAATAAATCATGTATAAAACTCAGGTAATAACCTAATGACCTCAAATTATTCAGTCTTTTACACTATCTTAAAATGCAATTTTAAAATATGTACATGATATTAGTACATAGAAGAAAATGTATGAAATCAAACTACACTAACATAAAAATAAGAAACACAAAAAATACTTTTGATCAAATACTTTTGACCCCCAAAAATGCAATGGCAATATTTCCGTGACAATATGACAGAAAATGTCAATTTCCGTGACAATGTTACAAAGAAAAAACAATAAATAACATTTCTTCGCTTAAAAGTAACAAAACTCTTATATACATACAAAAATATATAGAAACTTATTATATTACACCAAAAGAAACTATGTGCGAATTAGCGGTGGAATCCCATTAACAATGGCTGGATGAGTAATGGTAAAGTGTAACTCGGTTTTTATATTTTAACAAAAATAAATGAATATTATATCATGTTTCCAAACTTGAAATATATAGTTTATTATATTTTAATAACAAAGAATCATTTTAACTTTTTTTATAAAAAAAGTCTACTTCAACATTAAAATCAAATATTTTTTAATTTTCAATTACCATTTATTAAATTCACTTTATTGTATTTTTTAAAGAAAAAAAAGAGGCATTGTAACAACAATTTATTATTACATCTTAATTTTTTTAAGTCTTTTAAAACGAATATTTTTTAACAATTACTAGAATTTTCATTACGTTTTAATTTTATTACATAAAATTATTTATTTAAAAATGTATCACCAATTAACAAACATACTTGACAAAAAAATGAAACAATAATAAGATAACTAAATATAAATTCTTTTTAAAATAAAGCTATTTTTATCTGTAAAAATATATTTCGGTAATCCTCTTAATAATAATACAATTTTCAGCATATTTTATTTAGAAATTCTTTTCAACAAAATGTTTCTACTACCAGCACAAATCCGTAGTTAACATTTTCAGCCTGAAAGAGTTTATTTAGGTTACTCATACAACCTTGTATTCGCTTCCTGTACTATCAAACGATTTTCAATAAAGATCGTAAAGGAATTCCGGATCAAAACCGTTTTTGTAATTTAATATATGAATAAAAGGATGTTTGAACTCATATCTTGTAAGAAAAAGGGACTGTTACATACAATTATATATATATATATATATATATATATATATATATTTATGTATGTATGTATCTATTATTAATTATAACAAAAATCTCTTTTATTTAAGCTAATATTAATTGTAATTTTTAATGTTTTGTATTTCATTTGTACAGTAGAATAACATTATACTACAAGAATATATACATACGAAAATACAAGCTATATGTACACACACACATACACAAATACATACATATATATATATATATATATATATATATATATATATATAGTTAAATGACATTTGAAAAATACAGGAATACCTCGCATAGGGCGGCTAATCGCTCCCACTGATTTGCCAGACTATTTAAATCTGGACTAATCAAAACATTAACTAAATACAAAAAACGTTAATTGGTTCCAAACAATTTTTTTTCTGTTTTTCAGTAAATAAAACGAGGGCAATATATTCAAATGTTTGTATGTATCAACAAAACAAAATCAGGGGTTTATACATTTATATTAAATACATTTTCATTTAAAATTTAATTATCAAAAAATCGACTTAACTCTACAGTTACGAATCGAAAACTAATAGAAGAAAAAAGACCATGAAATTAGAACTACGCATGCAATGCGTAAAATGTGCGCATGCACATTTTTTTAAAAAAATTTCAAACCATATTATAGTGAAATCGTATTAATCGAAGCCTCACTACGCGAAGTATTCCTGTAAATATGTTAGTGTTTATTTGAATTAATCTCAAATATATTTTTTTGGATAAAAGGATATAAAATTGATAAATATCCGTGAACTTTAATTTTACTCATGACCAATATCAAAATAATTTTTTTTAATAAAATATTTAAATAAATTCTATATGGATTTAATTTCTAATTTTTTTCAAATAAACTAAGTTTGCATAGTAAATTACAATATTTATAACACTTTTACAAATAAAAACATCTAATAAATATATAAGATTAGAAATGAAAACAAAAATAATCATTAGTTGTAAAGAAATACAAAAAAGTTTCAATGAAACTGATACAAAAACTTTTCTTCAAATAAAACTACATACAATTTTAATTAATATAATAAATAATATATATTTAATTAATACAATTTTAACATACATATTATATATTATATATAAATATAAATATATATATATATATATATATATATATATATATATAATATATATATATAACATAAATATCAATATAGCAGATATATATATATATATATATATATATATATATATATATATATATATATATATATTATATATATTTATATATTTATATATATATATATAACATCTTCACCAATCCGCCTGGTCAGCGTGGTGAATATAACCAAATCCCAGTTAATGGTAGCATTCATTGGGCTTTCGTCCAGTAGTGGATTGATATGGACTTTATGATGTGATTATATATATATATATATATGTATATATATATATATATATATATATATATATATATATATATATATATGTATATATAAAGTATTATATATAATTAAAAAAAATCAATAAATATAATAATTATACAAAAAATAAAAACTGAAATAAAAAGTATTAACTGTAAGAGTTTTTCATTTTAATTTTCTTACTATTTTTTAAAAAATGATACTTCACTACCGGCCTAATATAAAAATCTAGTTTCCAAAGTTTTTCGAAAATGACTGAAATACAACTTTTATGAAATATTAAAATTAACAAAACATGGAAAAACGACAGATTTTTAGGCAGATTTCCGGATAAAACAAATTTTAATTACATTATTATTAGATCTGAATGCACATCAGACCACCAATCTATAATAAACATCGTATACACAGAAGCATATAGTTTTATAAATGTTTTATTTTTCATAACATATTTACATTCCTCAACAAAAACAAGATCAGCGGTTGACGAGTGAAACGAGTAGGGAGCAGAAATTCCAAATAATGATATTTTGTCATGTGTCTGCGAGAATATATAAGTATATTCATATTTGTACTATTTTCAATTATTTATTTACAATATTATACGAAGATAACAGACTTTACATCTAAATACAGTTTAAAAAATAAATTTAGAATTTTATAATATTCATATATGCATTTAAATTAATTTATACACTTTTCGTTAATACTACGAAAGAATCAATTTTATTAAATTACAGAACAGACGGTATATGAAATAGTTTCATACTTTCGCCACTCGTTACGTAATAAATCTACATATTCCAACATTTGATTTATTTTTTCGGCCATAAAGTTTTCATACGTTACCAAAACTTTTTCGTTTATAACGACAAAATTCTCCATCGGTTTTTATTCAGAAATCGATTAAGCTTGAGTATAAGAAAAAATAGAGCTTTTTCTACCCACTTACAAAGTATAAACTCGACGATAAAATATTCTTTAATATAGATATACATATACACATACATACATTATATATATATATATATATATATATATATATATATATATATATATATATATATATGCATATAATTTCATTAAACATTTTTATTCTTTTATGTAAAAAAAATTTTTTTAAGATATATTTAGTAATGGAATTAGCAAAAAAAAATTGAGTTCAAATTACTAACAAAAAATCAGAAATTTTTAATTCTTTTGTAATTATTTTTAATTCTGTTTCTAATTTCTCTTTCACAAGAACCATTATTACCAACTGAGTTAAAACTAGTGATTCCTTAATTAATTACAACTAGATAATTATATAAAGCATAGTTTTAAACTATGTAGAAAATTTTTAGCAGACAGAAAGCACAGAAAACAATATAATTTTGCTGCGGAATCATCTAATAAATTGAACTAAACTATTTGGAATAAATCAGTTTGCACCATTAAAAAAAAGATTTAAGAGATGAATGTTATTTAAAAAATTAATTTAGAAAAAATAAAAAAACTTATCATTTGAATGGAAAAATGCAAGATTTTCATTAAAGAAAATAAAAGATAGTGGAAAAAAAAATAAAATATAAATTATGGTTTTATATTAAACACAATTCATGTATTATATTTTTGGATATTTATAAATAAATATAAGTAAAATATATAAACAAAGAAATATTTATAAATTATATATGTATAACTGCAGTAGTAAAATTTTTTTTTTTTAATAAAATGTTAAAATATCCGCAATTTATATATATGTATATATATATACATCAAACACGAACAAAGAGGATTTCGTAGTGAATGTATTAAACAGTAACTTCTTCCTTAACGAAAACGATCGTTATTCGGACTTAAATATCCGTTATAATAAAAATGAGACAAATAGGCGAATTAAAATCGCCAAAAACGTCGAGTTTCCCTGCTCGAACGGTTACACGCGTAGTCGTGTAACTTTTTTATTTACAGCCAGGGACACACAAACATAGGAAAGGAAGGCCGCGGCGGGTTATTTTTTACGCGAACGCAATAAATTTCTGTGCGACCACACGAACCTACGTACATGTATACACAAATAGGTATCAATGTGTGTGGATACATTTCCTATATGGAGATGGATACACGTTGGATTACAACGGGCGATGGTCACCACATTCTGCGTCATGGGCGACGGACATAAAGCACCGACATTAATAAACGCCGCGTTAATGTATTCACAAAACATCGCGGTTCTACGTGGAATTCCAAACGTACTGATTTTTTTATGACGATCGCAAATTTTTTATCTGTGTTTCGGTGTAGAACATTTATGTTTTTTTTTGTTTGTAATCTGATTTTTTTTTCAAATAGTGAAAAACTGTTCGATTCTTTATGTCCTTCGTACATTATGAAATCTGGTGAACATTTTATTTCATTTAACACTGACTAATAGAATGCTATTTGTTATTTTTAAGGTATTTTGGTAAAAATATTTTAAAAACAGAATTTTTGATACGAGTCGTTAAATATATTAGTTAAAATAAATTAAATATGTAAAGAATTAAATATAAATAAATTTGCAACAACTGTACGAGTTTATACCATTAAATAATATCTTCTTAAAATATTTTTTTCATTATAATTTAGGTCTAGATTTAAAGTTAAACTTGATCGCATTAAAATATCATATTTTATTTATCATTTTTTTAAAAAAACAACATTTTACAAAAAATTTAACTGATTTTTTTATATTTATTAATAACGCAGTTATTATAAACTATTTTACGATATATTCGTTTACAATAATAAATATAAAACATTAAATTTTAAATTATTTAGCTTTAAACTACAATAATGTATACAAAAATAATTTTGTGTGACATTTGAACATTAAATTAATTTATTTATTGAAATTATAAAAATATGTTATATAGTCTTTATTAAATTGTAACTGAATAAAAATAATTAATTTTAATTAATAATTTATAATAAATTTAAAAGTAAATATAAAATAAATAGATATTTTTATGCAATAATTATCAAACTTTATTTAAAAAAAATATTACAAGCAAACAAAATTAACATATTTATCAAATTATCAATTTTTATGTATTCATTAATTACCAACATAAATAACATATTAGTATTGATATACATTATATGATATACAAGTTCAATATTTGAGCACAAATATTAATTTATATTTATGATATTTCCATAAAATGATAATAATAAAACAATTATTTTCCTCAAATTATATGATAAAATAAAAATATATAGCAATAAAAATAATTTTAACTGAATGATCATCCCTAACACCACATGATATTATAAAATGTAAATTATTCATTTATTATTCACTTTTTTGTTTATAGCAACATTAAGATAATACACATTTCGAAAGTAATGACATCATCGTCATAGTATTGTATTATAAAATCATTGTTATAATTTTTTTAAAAAAACACAATGCTCTAACGACAGTGCCATTACCATCGAAATGCATTTTAGCTTATTATTTTTATAATCAACAAAGTGAACAATAAGTAATTATTAAACATTTTATATCTTATGGTGTTAGAGGTGAAAATTCAATTATATAAAAAACAGTTTCTAAATAAATAATAATTGTAAATGTTTTCATAAGTAATTTATAAAATTTATTTATAACACTTCATTTTTCATAAATACGAAACTTATTAATCGATAATAGAATTATTGTTTATTTCACGTTTGTATTTTCGCTATATCGTATTTTTTTGAAAATAAATAAGAATAAATTTAATATTCAAAAGTTTTTAGTTACTAATGATTTTATTAAGGATTATTTCCATGAGTTATATTTTTTAATAAGATCGTATTATGAAAAAAAACATCTATTTTTCAATATATCAATGAATAAAAATGCTTTCACATTACTCTTAAATCAAATTTATGAAACTTGGTTATAGTCGCAATAAAGAAATAAAAATTTATTAAAACATAAAATTTCACAATATTTCTTGATTGAAACGATAATTTATACCATTGTAATTTCAAATAATACTTCTATTGAAATAAACTGTAAAAATATCAATAAAATATCTATTACTTTAAATAAAATTGAAACTTCTATTAAAAAGAAATTCTCTGTCTATTAAAAAGAAATTAACATTTTTAATTATTTTAAAAATAATAATGACAAAGACTTTCAATAAGTAAGTTTATCCTGAAAAATGAATTATTAAACTAATATTTCTTCACTTGAATTCGGGAATTCAACTATGAAATATAATTTGTAAAATATCATAATTTAACAATATATTAACTATTTAATTAATTATCAACAGATCTGAATCCTATTTAAAGATCATTTGAAATGACTTCACGCAAAATCATTTCCACATATTGACAGATTTTATACTAAATATAAATGGATCCACTCAATATATTTAAATCTATAAGTTTTTATCAATGAGGCCAAAAAGATAATTTCAAATAAACTAGTCCAAATTATTTCACATTACTAAAAAAGATTACTCTTCTTCTGTGTGTTATATTCCGTTCTCCCAATTTTGTAAATCACTATAAGGAATACATTACGACTTTTCATCAAATGGAACAGCTATTAGACACTTTGAATTCTCCGATATTCACGGATATTCTTTAATCATAAAACCTGTTTTCTCTCAATATATTTCTGAATTTCTATTTTGCCTTTCAAAATAAAATATAAAATTCAATATTGGTCGCCTTATAAAATCTTTTCAAGATAAACTTTTTTGCATTTTATTGTTAAGATTAGCTCTCGACCAACACTAAATCTTCTTAATACTTCTTTGTTGATTTGTCGCATAAACCAAGTATTTTTAGCATTCTTTGATGGATTCATACTTAGAATGCCTTCAAAAAATTTATTGTAGTGATTTGTGAAATTCACACTTACTTTTGATATAATAAATAACGATCAAATAAACATTTTATCTTTCCTTACCTGAGTTTCAGAATTAAGTTGTCATTACAAAATAAATTTTTCATTTTAATTAATTTTTTTAAGTTATTCTTTGTTTTATTTCCTAATCTAAGTCAAATAGATCAGTAGTATATAATTTTTTTTATTTTCACAATATGTTAACCGTTTAATAGCAAGATAACATCAAGACATGACCTAACGACTGAAGATCATAAACTTGGTCTTACTTACGTTGATCTCCAGAGACATTTTATCTCTAATTATATAAATGTTGTTCATTAGGAGTTGGAGATTTTAGAAGTTCACAGACAAAATAACAAAATAATTTATATAATTGATCATATTAAACAATTTCTTGTTTATTTTTACATAATGCTGATGGGTTTTTAGAGAATTTTTAAGTTTATGAATAAATATTGATTTTTTTTAGTAATTTCAACTTTTTCATATATTAATATTCAAGTAAATGTATATATAGTTAATTTTTTACAAAGTAAAATAATTTTGAAAATAAATTAAAAACCTAATCATCATTATATAACTATCTAAAAATACAAACCAAATTGTTGTAACAAAAATATGAAATACTAATTATGAATCAAAAATATTTTTTTTGAAAAAATTAGAAATTTTTGATTTTTTTTTTAAATATATTTTTACTAGAAAATAAACAACAATAGAATATTATATTTTATGAGGTTTTAAGCCATAAACTAAATATTTGGATTTACCGTTAATTTTCTTTATATATTTTATAAAAGATAAGTATAAATAAATAATCTATTATTTTTTATGAAACTGTAATCAAAAGTTTATTTTACAAAAGTTACTTTATAAATTTGTAATGCACTTTGTATAGTATTTATTACATAGAAAGTGATAATAAATATCAGTAAGAAAATAAATAATTTATTCTCATAATCAAAATAAAATATAAATATAAATTAAATCAGTAAGAAAATAATTAATTTACTCTCATAACTATATGAAATACAAACATTACATAGCTAAAAGTCCCTTTTCTGCAGAAATATGATTTATAAAATCAAACAATATTTCATCTTACAATGAAATATATTTCACAAGGTATATTAGTATGAAAATCTTAATTTTATTTTTTAATGTCATATTTTTATTAAAAAATAACTTTCCGAAAATAATTTATTAACAATAACTCATTTAATGCATGTTCTAATTGGTAAAATGATACATTAGTGTTGTAACTACATAACAAATGGCTTAATATATTATATATACATATATATATATATATATATATATATATATATATATATATATATATATATATATATATATATATATATAATAATTTATTCACGGAAGCCAAACGTCGCAAATGAATGGTACTACCATTTTATATATACATATATAAATATATATATATATATATACATAATTTAGAAATTCAAATTGTTATTACATTTTTGTCAAAAATGAGATACTAAATATTTCAAACTAAAAAAAATTAAGAAGTCTTTATCTAACAATCAATAACCAGCGACTAAATTGAAAATGATGATGCTAATGGTATGAATGTATGTATGTAAGAATGAATGTATGATAAATATGTAGGATGTTTTTTAAGCGCGATGAAACTTTAAATTGAATCCGTAACGAAAGTCCTTTCTAACCTAAAAAAACAACTATAATATATATACATATATATATATATATATATATATATATATATATATATATATATATATATAACACACATATATATTATTTATATTAAAACACCCTATTATATATCATATATATATATATATATATATATATATATATATATATATATATATATATATATATATATATAGATAGATAGATAGATAGATAGATAGATAGATAGATAGATAGATAGATAGACAGATAGATTATTAGATTTTTGAAAAAAATAATTAAAATACCAGATTATTACTTATGTTTTATTTTAAATGATAATAAATCAATACCTATAAATTAATGAAAAATAGAACCCTTTTTGTTTTAACGACTAAGATATCTCAAATTAGTAAAATATATTTATTAAATTAGAAGAATAATTATCAGATTGACATTCAATGAAAGGAAATATTATCAAATAAATAAATAAAAAGAAATAACAGCGGTGAAAATGTTTTACGACGAAAATATTAAAATTACAAATAAATAACATTAATACTGTAATCAATAAATGTATTAAAAATAAATCATATGAACACAGTAATCTCCATAAAACACTAAAACCCTTGTTTATGAAGTATATATTATAAAACTAATTATCAGACAATAACATTTAACATACATGTAAAAGTCTTTTCCTGTTATACATATTTATAAGCACCCTTCACGCATCTGTACAAATTCACAATATATTACAATATATATACATATATATATATATATATATATATATATATATATATATATATATATATATATATATATATATATGCATGTAAGTATGTATATGCACATATTCAAATAAATGTTCACGTATAACGAATTTCAAAATAATACACCCTGAACATAATTATTATGTTCCTACGTAATTATAACTTTATCTTCATTTCATATTAATTACAGTAATAAAATGCATGCTTTTAAATATTTCCTACTCCCTTCGACACATACACGCATGTATGTATGTATGTATATGTACATATATATATATATATATATATATATATATATACATATACATATATATATATATATATATATATATATATATATATATATATATATATATATATATATATATATATATATATATATACATATACATATATATTTACATATATATATATATATATATATATATACATATATATATATATAATTATATATAAATGGGAAAAAACAGACACTAAGAGAAAATATAACACACTACCTCATCCCCAGACATTATTACCAACAGAACCGACACCCCACACATGTGTTTATGTTCGTAGCGCAAAAAAAATCATAATTACATACTGAGTCGTGAAATCGTTTATTTGTATACACAGTCAAAATATGCTCGTATGGTATTTTTTATCCAGAAAAAATTATATATAATTTATCGATGTATGAACTTATATTGTTTATTTGAAAAATCCTACAAATAGTATATACATACACATACACACACACAACGCGCGCGTGCGCACTCACGCATGCACGCACACACACACACACACACACACACGCAAACACACACACACACAAACACATACATATATATAT
The DNA here is from genome assembly GCA_029203775.1 of Neoneuromus ignobilis. Lineage (NCBI taxonomy): Eukaryota > Metazoa > Arthropoda > Insecta > Megaloptera > Corydalidae > Neoneuromus > Neoneuromus ignobilis. The sequence continues at coordinate 45,070,327 of CP092087.1, read as the reverse complement.
ATATATATATATATATATATATATATATATATATATATATGCATATCATGATCATCATCGCTATCATCAACATTATATCACCGTCAGCCTCTTTCTATTCAACGTTGGGCTCTTTCCAAAAACATACCATTTTGAGAAATTCAATGCAATTATTTACCAATTCAGTTCCATGATTTTTCTTTTATCCATACCATCTATTTATAGATGGTATGGATAAAAGAAAAATCATGAAAAATCATGAGTTTTTACTGGACTTATTTATATTTCTTGATTTCTAATCAACAATTCTTTATGAAAAATAGATATGTCCATTGGTAGACTCATCTTCTAGTATTATGATTGGCCCAATTATTTTTTAACTTGTCACTCTTATTATGACCATAACATTATTACTTTTTTATCTATTTAGTTCTGTTTGTGTCTTTGTTTACTATTTTTAAAATACATCTTTTAATGCTTTTTTGTATTGTCTGTAGCCGCTAAATTATTCTGATATTTAAGATTGATATTTCACTCTTATAAGTGAGAATAGGTAGGTGAACTAAAAAAAAATTAAAATACGAAAACTTATAGGGAATTATATTTTAATGGAATTCAACTTCACCATATGCTAATTTATTCTGAACTCATATAATCGAATTTTTATTCTCCTATTCATTTCATCTCTAATTGTTCCTTTCTTGTCAATAAACTGTTCTAAATACAAACGATTATTAACTTGATTTTTATTTTCCCTTTTTCTGTTCTTTTCAATTCGATTTTTATTTTATTTTAAAATACCTTATACATTACTTTTGTCGATCTGAGGTTCATCATAATATCACATATATATATATATATATATATATATATATATATATATATATATATATATATATATATATATATATATATACACGTAAATATAGGGTCATCCAAATGTGACGCCTAGATATTAAAAAGAAACATGTGTATAGTTTCTTTTTAATAAAACACAAATCTCGTTATCACATTTGAATGACCCTATATTTACGTGTATGTGTATGCGATATTATTAAGTTAAATATATTTATAAATGCCATGTTCTAAAAATGTTGATATAATCATTGAAATGAACTTTAATAATTATTAAAAAAAATGTGATACATAATGTGTTAAATAAATCGACAATCAATTATTAATACCATACTAATTTAAAAAAAAAATATTATGGTATTAATAATTATATATATGGTATATATATGGTATTAATAATTGATTAATAATTATTTATAAATACCATAATAATTTAAAAAAAAAATTAAATTAAATTTTTAATTACATGAGAAATTTTATCAAAATACTGTTTGTTTTGAAACTTGCAAATTCGCTTTAACACAAATTAATTTTTCAATAATCACTTACTGATGGCTCTGACGATGATGGCATCGCTATTGAAATGTGCATTGGCCCATTGTTATAAATAACAAAATGAACAATAAGTAATTATTGAACACTTGATAACAAATTGTAGTGTTGGGGGTGAAAATTAATTTACATTAAAGTTTATCAAAATAGCTTTGCTTAATCAGACATGTAAAATGATCAAAAAATACCTAAAAAAACACATCTGATATTTTACAAGGGACTTGTCATGCTATTAAACTATAGTTGTGAAAATTTGGCATTAATTAAAAATCAAGTATGAACAGTCGAGACACACATTTACTAAATATTGCTGGTTATACACTTTTAGAATAGAAATATTATAACTAAATCAGACATAAATTAGGCATTTTCAATATGCAACAGGAAAAAAATAAAGAGAATATCTCAACAGAAGAGACTATTGTCATATTCTAAAATAAATATTGAGCTACTAACCTATCTATGGAAAAATAAATGTTGTACAACTACGAAAATGCCAAAAAGTCAATTCTAATATGTGAAAAAATATCGAAACAAACCAGATGGTTTAATCCATAACGCTGTTGCTGATATTAACAATATAGATTTTTTTTAATTTGTTGTTGTGAATTAAAATAATTTTTAATTTATAGCTGTTAAAAATAAAAGTAATATTATTTGTAATTTTTAATAATTATTTCATTTACCTTCAAAAATGCTTAAATGAGAAAATATAACGTTATACTTAATTAGAACTAGAAATATATTTCAAAAAAATATCAATTTGTTTTTGATGTTTAAAATTTAACGAATTAATATTAAATTAGTTTAAATTTAATTTCATCTAATTTAAATAACAAGAGAACATAACTATCGAAATCAATTAACTATTGACACTTAACTTCGTTACATGAACAAATTAAAATTACGAAATTATATGAGAATCATCCTACATACACATTTGTATAAGCACAATGTGTATATATTTGTATTATTAACAAGTTCCCACGTTTTCAGTATAAATGTTTATTAGACAGATATTGTTTACAAGATTAACGCGTCTATTTTTAAACTGAAAACGAATGGAAGGATTTATTTAACGTTGAGTTTATAATTATAGTTGAAAGTACCACACGACTCTGTACATATACATACATACACACACACACACACACATATATATATATATATATATATATATATATATATTCATTTATACAAAATACGGCGACATTTATAACAGTAACAAAATATTAAACTCCGAATTATATTTCAAGTTGTCATTATTAGAGGATTTTAGAAAATACGTGATATGATTGTATGCCTGTATTTGTATAAATTTAATCCATGTGTATATGTTTATTCTATTTTAATATTATCATCTGTATGCTTTAATATTACTTTTACAGGAACGTAGTTTTCAAAAATTATGTTTACTATTTAATGATTATTGAATATTGCATGTAGAAATTACGCTATATATATATACACATGCTCGAAAATGTCTGCATACACTTATCAATACGGATATATTTCTCAATAAAACAACCTTATTAATGTACATTTAAAAACAAACATATTTTTTAATAATTCTATAAAGTACTAATTCTTTATACGTGACAATTCAAAACATTTTAAATTTATAACAAATAAAATAAAAAATAAAACACACAAAAATTCATACAAATTGAGCAGAAAATGTCTGTGTACACATTTCATTAAATGGTAAATCATCGATTTTTTTACAATATTTGCACTTATTATTGTTTTAAAATTATCACAGTTTTATGTCCCAGTTCGTATGTTGCAATTAAAATGTTAAAATATTATTTTTAGTAACTAATAGTGAAGTTTTTCACAAAAAATAAATAAGATTGAATTCAAAAAAAAGGATATTTCTGTTAGTGAGTGTAAAATTATTTTAAAGTTAGGAAAAGAAAGAAAAAGTTTTCGTGGAATAGGAAAGGGTGTTGGAAGACAACATTCTTTTATTCAAAAGGTAGTAATCAATTTCAAATCCACATTTGAAACCGCTTTCTGGCCAGCCGTCGAAGTTAACATATAGATAAAGGCGTAAGATTGTGTGGCTTCAGTGAAAGAAAATCTCCGAATGACTGTATCCCAAATTGCAAAAGATATTAAAGTACTATTTAAAAAACAAATCTGTGCTGATATTGTACCAAAATAATAAAAAAGGGTGGATATCATGAACGTGTTGCGTGTAAGAAATCATTTATTTCACGTATCAATAGATAAAAACAGATTGCATATGCAAATGAACACATTAATGAACTAATCCTGTTTTGGGAAAACATTATTTTCTCAGACGATAGCAAATATTGCATTTTTGGAATAGAAAGACTCAAAACTCTATGTACATCACTGAATAAAAAAATCTTGTTCCTACTATGAAACTCGATGGTGGTAGAGTAATGGTATAGGGGTGTATAACAAGTAAGGGTGTGGGATAAATGGAATTTTTAGAATCAACGATGGATAAATACTTACTTAAATATTTTAAAACGAAATATAAAGAAAAAAAGTTGAAAAATTAAGTCTAGGTCCCGATTGTAATTTTTTGCATGACAATGATCCGAAGCACACGGCAGAAGTTGTTAAGCTATAGATATTATATAACGTTCCAAAACAGTTGCAGACACCGCTCTAATCTCTAGGCATAAACCCTATAGAACATATGTGGCATTTTCTCGAACATAAATTCACCAACATGGCGTAAATGCCAAGAAAATGTTGAAGAAAGTTATAGAAAAAGAGTGGAATAAGATTAGTGCTAAGAAAACCACAAAAATTGGACCATTTCATGCAAAAATGATTTTAGAAGGTTCTTAAAGAAAGAGGCTATCCACTAGTTACTAATTCATTTGAAAAGCTTATTTTACTATATATTATTTTTGATTTTCATTTGCTGTACGCAAACATTTTCTGCTCAATTTATATGAATTTTTGTGTTTTTTAGTTTATTTGTTCTAAATTAAAAATGTTTTGAATTGTCATGTATAAATAATTAGTAGTTTATAGAATTAATAAAAAATATATCTGTTTTCAAATTTACATTAATAATTTTCTTTTATTGAGAAATATATCCGTACTGATAAGTGTATGCAGACATTTTCAAGCATGTGTGTATATATATATGTATATATATATATATATATATATATATATATATATATATATATATATATATATACCTAAAAGAAATTTATATCCATTTTAACAGTCAACGTGAAACACATATTTCAGTTTACGACTTTGAAAGATAGAAGTATGATGAGTGTTTCATTAAATTATACTAAAATAATATATATATATATATATATATATATATATATATATATATATATATATGTGTGTGTGTGTGTGTGTGTGTGTGTGTAAAATTTACGTTAATTTACATAATTAAATAGAAATACATTTAGATGTAATTATATATCATTAAAAGAAAACTTTAATTAAAATATATTACGAAACTAACGTTGAGTCGACTTTTATAAATGTTATTTAAATTTATAAATTAATTTAAATTTTTAATTACACAATGTGTTTTTTGAAATTCGATGGTTCTGTAACTGATATTTTTACTTGTGTTTATAAAAATGAACAATACCAAATGAGTGGAATAAAACCAAATAATTGTTATCTACAAACCAGAAAGCAAGGAAGACTTGAAGAATAATCCACATTTTTTTTATTTCTAATGATATAGAAATTTTTTCAAGACAATTACAAAATCAGCTGGATTTTTTACAATAACAAGAGCAATTCGGATATCAAAGCGAATTTAGCATAATGGATCACATTGAAATATTAAAATCTGTCATTAGTCAATATAATAAATACAAAGTACCGTTCTGTTTCGAATTTATAATATATTATATTATTCTTCGATTTTTAATATCATTCGACTAAATCAATATTTCAGATATATTAAATGCATTGAAAAATCAAAAAATTGAGAAAGAATACGTTAACTCTTAGAAAATATTCATAAAAATGCTACATTTTTAATACAAGTACACAAAAAATAGAAAAGTTTAAAATTATGCGAATTGTATGACACAGGACTATTCAATATTACCAAAACTAGTTATGAAAGCATTAGAAGTATTTAAGATGATAAACTCGAAATTTGAAAGAATAAAGTAAATGGCGAGATATTTAGTCACAATTTTCTGACGACATTATTATTTTCTCAACGAGCCCAATAAAACTTAAAATGAATAGAAAAATTGCACAAAACAAAAAATGATTATGATAAACTCAGCCACACAAAATTAATACATAATTATTTTTTTATTAAAGAAAAATAAAACTAAAAGGAACAGAAACAAAGCAAAGCAGATACTGAATGTATCTAGTATAACTTATTAACACTATAGGAACACTGTAACACTGTAGGATTTATAGAAGAAGTAAACAAAAGAATAAATATGGTGATCAAAAAATGATAATGAATGTTCATATTATGATATTAAATATCCTTCCTCATTGTTTAAAGAACAAACTTTTGATCAATACATTATAAATATTCTCACTTATAGCAGTGAAATATGAGTTTTAATAAAATAATTCAGAGGCTCTAGACAATACAAAAAATTAAGGGATGATACATGTGAGTAATAACACGTAAAGACAAAAATAAAAACGAATGGATCAGAAAGAAAACAAAAGTTATGGATATTATTACAAGAATAAAAAATTTAAAATTAAAATGGGTCGGTCATATATCAAGAAGATAAAACTATCGACAGACAATAAAAACTTCTGATTGATAATCTACAGATATTAAGAAATCCAGATAGAGAAATGAATACATAGAAGATAGACATAAGAAAATTGGTTGAAGTTCGGTTTAACTGAAAAATTATGGGAAAAGTCTTCATCTAGTAGTAGATATATGTAGTATAAATTAATGGTCCATTAATGTTTTATATTAATTCTCTCTCCTTATTTAAATACAAACATAATTATTGTATTATTTCAATGCTTCAAAACATTTCTTTTCGTAATCGATTTTATTAATAATTCCATGATATTAATTTAATTATACTGTTTTTTTAATATTTTCATAAATATTTCATCAGTTCCTAATATTTAACAAATATAATTTTTATTTAATTTACATTATTTCAATTTAATTTATATTATAATAAATGCGGTAAAACTCCACATCATCATACTTTCCATTTTTCTTAGAATGTACGAATATTATAATCCCTTCAATTTGATTTCTGTTCCAGCCGTTCATCTTGCTCAAAAAACACGTGTACGCTAAACAAGACAACATCTCGAACTCAACTTCCAACATCGATCCCGATAAATCACAACGTCGTTTGTATAATTGCAAATTTCCGCCCTCCTAAAGACCGTTCGTCTCCGCATCAACGAAATTATATCCACCGACATCGTTTTCATCCGACCGACCGTCCATCAAGATAAAACATTCGTCTCGGCCGTTTTCTTTTCCATTAGTGAACGTTTTAACAGACGTTCCATTATGTATTTTTCTTATACATTCTAATTATTTTTTCTTCCTTTTCCCTTTATGTGTGCATTTGGGTATGTTTCTCGAAAAACGACGTGTATGAAACGACGGCTCTGCGACTCCTTAAAAGAACAACGAATTAATAACGAATTACATCTGTAAGTGAGCTCGAAACTCCATTTCGATATTAAATTCGACTCGCTTGCAACTTAATTACTTTCAGAATCAAACCGAACGCTGTTTTATGTAACAGGTTGCGTTTTCGTATCGACGCTATCAATCAAATCAGGAAAGAGGGGAAAAAATTAATCTGAAAATAAATACGTTACTTTATTGCACTGTTTTGATCCGGTTGGATTTTGTCGGTTGTACACAGAAGATTCGATGACAACGTCAACATCATCATCATCTATATTCATTTAGATAGCAAAATGTCTAAAGAGCTTTATTCCAATTTGTTCATCGGTAATTAATTTCAATTATATCGAGCAACTAATTTAAATTACATCAAGAGTAACTTACATTACTACAGTATGATATATTAAATTAAAAGTCATGAATTTTAAATATTAAAGTGACAATTTTTTATTTTATTATCAACAACAGCTTCTTTCTGTCCATAGCTGGTGAAGACTTTTCAAAAAATGTTCAACTTCTAGCGATCCAATGACTTTTTTCTTCATTTCACTCCAACGAATTCTCTTACATTTCTATACCATAGGTCTTTTTGGCCTTTTTCATATCTCTAGATTTCCCATCAAGAATCTTTCTTGTTCGGTGTTATTCTCTTCTTGCTATATAGCCGACCTTTATTCGAATTCACTCGTTTTTCTTTCTGTCTCTACATACTACTCTTAACATGCATCTTCTATGTTTGTGTGTGTTATTTGGAGTTACTGAATTATTCATTGTCGTAAGTGAAAACATACAAGATGATTGAATCAACATCTGTTTTAAGAAATAAAAAGGAATACTGGACTTTTTATAGAAGAACTTCTTTCGGTTTGATATCATCCCATTTTTATTTTCTAGTTCACTTCATCTACAAATGCCCATTTTATGTTTATAAACTGTGTTAAATACACATGGTATTTAACTTCTTATTTCTACTCATTTTAATTCCATTTTTCACTGTATTAAATATTTATTATGTAGAGTGACTCAAATGAAACTGAAGAGTTTAGACATACATTTACCTTATATCACTTACTTTTCTCAATCTAATTTGGGCCAGCCTTTATATTACTTTTATTAAACCTGATACATTATAAAAAAAAATTATTATATACTTTGTCTAATTCTTCTATTTTTTTCAAATTTATCTAGGATTGTGAAGGAAATAGTAATATCGCCAACAAATCCCAGCTTATCACGTATCTCACTCTTCATTTTTATTCTTTTAGATTCACAATTTGGTATTAAAATAATTTTTTTATTGCTACATTGAATAACTTTAGTGGTATCATATTACCCTTTTTACTTCTTTTACAATTATTGTTGTTTCTTTATGTACTTGTGCGGAAAATGTAGCATTTTCACAAATATTTCTTAAAAGCTTCTCTAATTTAAAAGATCAAACAAATTTACATCATTATTAATACAAAATAGCTTCTTAATTTATACATCAAAAAGTATAAAAAACATTTTTAACATTAATTTTCTGATATATTCTCAAATTTTCACAATGAAAAACTCTTTACTGATATTTTTTTAAATAAATTTTCCATTAACAAAAATCATGTATTTTAATATTAATTTAAAAATTTTGTATTAAAAAAGACTGCAGAGACAAAAATTTCCTTCCATAATAAAAAGAAACATTTTCCATGTTGTTTTTTTTACTAAATAATTATATAATAAAATAGACAAAGATATAAATGCTTCTATCTTTTTCATTTTCAACTTTTGGCATAATACTGTGGACAACTGATTTTTATTCAAATGAATCGCCGATCTCGATAATACAAGATTTTTAAAATAATTCAATAATCACTTATTGCTAACCTTATTAGTTAATATAATATCAAATTCAAATAAAAAACGAATATGTTTTTTTATTAATTTTCTACCATAAATGCAGTGGCAGAGTTAATAGTAAGTTTATTAACAAAAAAGTGAACAATAAATAATAATCATACACTTGAACTCTTTTTTTCTCATTTTATACTGAAATAATATATTTTAATGAAAAAATATATTCGTTTCTTAAAACCACACAATTTGTCACATTTTTCAAAAAAATATTTTTGAATTACAGTAAATATTTTGTTTTAGTTTTTTTAAACAAATAAAATTAACTTGCAACAATAAAACCTATAGTAGAAATATCGACTGTACGATTTAGTTTTGATACTTTCTTATATTATATCAAAATGTATGTAAAACTGAATATATATAATAATATTAATATATTCAAAAAATTAACTTTTACATATTATACACATTTAAATCATCACTTTTATCTCCATTCTAATACAAAACATTGAATTGTATAAAAAATTCATTATATCAATGTACTAATGACTACCATAAAACAATATAAATTTTATTGATTTTAAGTGTGGGTTACTTTCCTTTTCTGTGCCATCTTCTTACTCTACACAGAAACCATGTATTACGTCCCTTTAATTTACTAAAGTTCGAACACAATTATCGCTTTTATAACAGTTGGAAACTTTTTATATTGAAAATACAAACTTGAAAAGGTAAACCATTTATTTACATAATAAAATCAATTTAGTTGTTAATTGTTTCAGATGAAATTATTTTAAATATTCCCTTTGTATAAAACTGTATCCAAAATGTATATTCACCTTTTTATACAATATTATACAAAATCAATAAGCAAGTTTACCGAAGATAGTAAAAACCTAATATTTGAAAAGTTAAATATTTATTGAATTTAAATGAAATTAACTATGAGTCTATAAATGACTACACGCAAAAGTTAATTAAAATAAAACTTCATCCATTCCAAGCATTTATTTTAAAATATGTTTAGATATTCGACCCCCAGTTTTGCTGAAAACGAATTCACTGTTATTTATATAAAATATTAAAAAAATAAAATAAATCGTTTCACAGCAGACGTGACACTGATGGAATTGAGTTATTTGTTTTGAAGAAATAAATAAATTTCAACGTTTCGTTTCATTATTATTATGACGAGAGTGCAACGAGCGACCGTCGGGTATGGCACAACGGTACCGTCTTCAATTAGTCATGCGCCTGCTCTTCTGTGTTGAATTGTGTCAGCTGAATTTTCATTTTAATATCTTCATCCATTTTATTTATACGCTTTTATATCAAATTTATACACACAAACATATATACATATGTGTGTATGCCTGTAGGTGTATTTTTTATTAATTTATCATCTTAATGAAATGTATCCACGGAATTTCCTCATCTTTTATATTCATAAACGTCATTAATATTATCTGCACGGTAGTTAAAAGCTTCTAGAAAAACATACCTTTAGTTTTACTTTTTTCGAAGCTTTTAAGATAGTAAGTGGCAAAAAATATAATAACCGTACTTTCTTTTTAAAAGAGAATGTAAATACTAATAAAAATCTTATTTCTAAAAAACTAATAAACGTTAAAAAATATAATTAAGAAAATATAATTCTTACATAAAAGATTTATCTTCAGAGAAAGCATGAAAATATCCCTAATATATATATATATATATATATATATATATATATATATATATAGCATATAAATATATATATATATATATATATATATATATATATATATATATATATATATATAAATGTGTATATAAAATCGTATATATAAATGTGTGTGTGTAGATAGATAAATAGATATGTAGATATACACAGTCTGTCCCAAAAGTATCTGAGCTTTAATTAAATAGACAGTACTAGTAGCGATGTCTTTTGAAATAAAATATTTTCTTCGTTGATACTTAATTTATAACAATGTTCAATTTTGTTGAAATTCGATGGATTTGTCCTTAGATATGATAATAAAATAGTATATTTTTGATACTCGTAGAAAAATCAGTATAAAATAAAGAAAAAAAATCAAAGAAAATATTTACGAAAATGCTTCAAATGTTGAATTAAGTTTAGAGAGAAGAAAACTACTTTCAACAGTTTTAGAGTAATCCACAAAATTTATGAAAAGTAATGTCTTTTAACTAAAATGAAAATTACTGTTACATGTGAGTAATATTTATTAAAAGTATTATCAATATTTAAAAGTAAATCATAAATTTATCTCATTTTAAATAAAGATTTAGAGTAAACAAAAGTCTATGAGCGTTTTTTCTATACAAAATTATCTTTTTTTCTATCATTACACGCAACTTTTTAGCATAAAAAAGTATCATAGAACTTAATCAATCACCTTATTCACCTGATCTGACACCCTGAGACTATTTTCTGTTTCCAATACTTAACATTAAACTAAAGCAAAGGCAATTTACCAACATTTTAGAAAGTTTTAAATAGCTTTAAAGATATTTTTGGAGCCACTCTGAAATAAGAGTACCAGGCATGTTTTCAAAAATTGTATAATCGTTTGTATTTCTTTAAAAGTAATGTATTTTGAATAATCCAAAAAATTACAAAAGTATCAACTAAAAAATTTAATTTCTGATCAAAGTTCAAATTATTTATATTTCAAGACTCAGAAATTAAAATATTTATGTATATTATTTCGATAGTCTCAAAATAAAAAAATGTTAATTTAAGATTAATAATTTGGTTTGGTTAATAAAAAAAGAATATATTTTTTAAAAAACGAACTAAACCAACAAAAAGGAATACTAACACTTTGTTTAAAAAAATATGGAAAAATATGGAACATATTTATAAATAAATAGCCTTATATAGAAAACTAAAAATATTTTTTTACATTTTAAATAAACAACTAACACATAGTAAATTAATAAATAAGAAATATATTTCAAAATTATAAAAAAAATATTATAGTATGTTTAATAAATAAATATATGCGTTAAGAAATAAATTTAAATAAAGTAAAAAGAAAAAAGGTTTTTTATTTCATTAGATAGAAATTTTACACATTACAATAATTATATATGGCAGTATCCTATGGTTATATATATATATATATATATATATATATTGATATATATTAATATATGCGTAACCAAGAAAGTCATCTAAAGTGTTCACGAAACATTTTTAATGAAATCGATTAAGCAATTAATGTTATTTACATTAAACACTAGGTGTAAAGTTTCAAATATCCGTACGTTTAACGTAAATTCATTAAATACACATACAAACACATAGCGAAATGAAAGTAGTTATTTATTAATTATAGTCGTACTTGGCGAAAGCAGAAAAGTTAAGTGGTCTGAAGAGAGAGAAATAGGGGAGTGAAACATGATGGAAAACCATAAATAGTGTTTCAAGCAACGTCTAATAGCAATGATGTTATTTCTTTGCACGTAACATCGTTTTCAAGCTAAAGATAATCATTTTCAAGTGCATTTTATACGTACACATAAATTATATATATATATATATATATATATATATATATATATATATATATATATACAGAAATACCTCGCATAGTACGGGCTAATCGGTTCCACTGATTTGCCGGACTATTTCAAACCGGACTAATCGAAACATTAACTAAATGCATAAAAAGTTTATTGGTTGCAAACAATTTTTTTCCTGTTTTTCAGTAAATAAAACGAGGGTAATATATTCAAATATTTGTATGTATCAACAAAACAAAATCAGGGGTTTATTCATTCATTTTCAATTAAAATTTAACTATCAAAAAATCGACTTTACTCTAAAGTTACGAATCGAAAACTAATAGAAAAAGAAAAAAGACCACAAAACTAAAACTGCGCAAATTATAATTATTTTTTTTAGTAATTCCAAACCGTACTATAGTGAAACCGTACTAACCGAAGCCGCACTATGCTAGATATTACTGTATATATAAACAATAATGTTTTATTGTTTAATAATATATATTTACAATATTAATATTTTGTTATCCCCCTCTTCCTCTTATCATATTTCAGTTCTTGTGAACATACACTCATTTAACGTTCTTCAAGCATTCGTTGACATTTTTTTCACTCTTGCTAACCTTTATTTCCAGCTCCACTTTTGGGTTTTTTTTATGCTTGGTAATGTTTCTTTTTGTATTAACCACAATTAAACACTATGATCAAGCTTAAGTCGGATGATTAAGCCATGTCAGTTTAAAACTAAATTTTTATTCATTTAAAACAAAGTTTTAAAAATCACCGATATGTGACATGAAACATTATCATGTTGAAAAAGAAATATCGAGCGAAAATTTTGTTGAATATTTTATCAGCAGATGCTGTCAAATGCGAGAACAGCATGTTACTGTATGTTGTGGAGTTCATCTTACCTAGGCACAGAAACTTTTTGCCTACTCTAGATGTAGTCATACAGTTCTATATCATGACACTTTTACCCTCATATTTAACGATAACCATGATATATTCAGGTACGTTTTCTTCTTTGGACAGCTGTTCAAAAATGCTTCTTTTCTTGGACCTTTGTATATATCTACATTCCTAATTAATAATTTCTCTTGTCTGTCATATAATTTTATGATAATAAATATGAATTTCATAGAAAATCTAAATATTACACCAGTTTATGAACATAATTATGTAAATAAGTATTTTTTATTTCATTATTCTGAATAAAAATTTAAACTAATTTAAAAAAATCTCAACAACTAAGTTAAGAAAAAATATTTTTTAAAATAATGAAATTTATAACAGCAATAGTTAACAATTATTTACTCTTTACATTTTAGCCTATGGGCATTTGAATAACTATTCCACCATCTTCGAGTACTAATATTATTATCAAAAATATTATTACAAACTTTTTATAACTTTGAAGATTAAACACACTTGACTATCACAAATCTGACATCGTTGTTGACACCTGTGAAAACTGGATTAATGAGTTACCCGTATTTTATTAGTTAATTTGTCGAATCACCGGTAGTTAGGTTATCACATACAATTTACCCAACAATAAACGTGTATAATAAATTCAGACAATAGTCCGGTGACTTGAGGTTTGTTCATCCTTTTTCACTCCCGAAAATAATATTTTAAAAAATACAATTATAAAACATGTGCATGACACTAGTATATAAGAGAAGATATGTGAAATCAAAACACTCTAACATAGAAATAAGAAAAAAAAACCTAACATGCAGATAGTCAATCCCTTTCAAACGGAATTCACAAATTTTTAAAATCTCAAATTCTTTTGATTCAAAAGATATATGGAATGGCAATATGTAAATTCGTTATTTTTTTAAGAGATGCCAATCCAATATTCAGAACATATAAAAAAACAGTAAATAACATCTCTTCATTTCAGACATATAAATACATGCCAAATATGCATTGCATTACTCTCGAGGAATTTATGTTCGAATTAGCGATGGAATTGGATTAACTATAGTCGAATTAGTGATGATCAAGTGTATTATGTTTAAAAAAATATTTTTTATTGGAAATATATTTCCAATTTACATTCGAGACAAAATATTTTGACCATAAAAATAAGAATATATATATATATATATATATATATATATATATATAAATATATAATACACCCGTCCCTCAATTTACGCGCGACTTTTTTTGAGTTTTTTTTACGCGGAAAATTATACCTCTATTTACGCGGGACTTTTTTTACGCGGTATTGATTTACGTGGCACTTTTTATACGCGATCAAATAGATTTCATTTTATATAATTTTTCATGGACTTTATTATATATCAGAGTGACGCAAATTCTTACTTGAACGTATAAAAGCACGATATAAATATATAAAAGATTGATTGTTTTGAATAACAGTAGCGATAGTGACATGGAATAAAATTTATCTACTTTTATTTTCTAAAACGTCATTATTTTTTTGTTAAGCTATGTGAAATAAATATGTTTTCTACAACTTTACTAACTTTTATTTCCAAAATTTTTTCTATTGTACTGACAGACTCAAGTTACGCGATTTTCATTCGCGTAAAACAAATCCACGTGGTCCGGATACTCCGCGTAAATTGAGGGACCGGTGTGTGTGTGTGTGTGTATGTGTATATATATATATATATATAGAGAGAGAGAGAGAGAGAGAGAGAGAGAGAAGAAATATTATAGAGATCTCCCCAAAATATGCAAATACTTTATAATTTGCTACGAATAAAATTCTGGTTAATAAAAGCGTTATTTAATCATCTGTCCAATTCAAAAATATGTTATTTTTGATAATGTCAAAGTTAATGACATAAATCTATAAATCGATAACAAAACCATATAAAAAATCAGATTTAAAAAAAATTAGTATAAAAAAGTACATAAATATTTACTGACTTCATTCGAGTTTTACAACATGGCATTTATTCAAAAGTAAGCAAATTAGCATTTAAAACCAAATGTTGTGTACAAAAACTATGGAACATGTCCATAATTATGAATATAAAACAATTTTTTAATTAAAATTCAAAATTTCATTTTGAACTTATTATTCCAATAGATAAAATTTTTGTTTAGCTTTATTTTCAATCAAATAACTTAAATAAATGATTAATAACAACTTAAATTAATTCATTTTCTTTCATAAAGTTTTTCTCTATAATTTATGTAAATACATTTATTTTGTTGATATTTATTTTGTATATATAAAATAATACAAAATAAGACAAAAAGAAAAGAAAGAAAATGAAAACGAGAAAGTTATAAGTAAACAAAATCTTGAAAACTAATAGGTAGTAAATAATTCTACATGTTTCGAATTCTTGTAAATTATTTCAAACAAAAAGAATACATTTTCAGACAACGAAAACAACAACACGATTGTTTACAAAAACCGGCGTAGCACAAACATGTTTAACATTTTAACTACCCACTTAGAGATAGTTATGTGAGAAATCAACTTACGAGGAGTAACATTCACAAATTTAGAAAATACCATACTGAAACAAACCTAAGGGGATTAGCAGACAGCTGGACTTTTTGAAACACAAATATGTGTATATATGCACGTGAAGTGTCATTAGTTAATGCGACAGTTTTTGTTAAGGATGAATTGGCAGTCGCGAACGTAGATTAGCAAGTTAATTCGTGTGCTCGTTAGCGCAGACTAAAAATAAATCACCAAATTTTCTTAAAATTGTCATGTTTCTAAGTTAGTTTTTTATTCTTCATATATATAATTTTGTAAATTTCAACTAAATGGTAAATTTATTGCACACGACATTAAAGTACTTTTAATTACTTCTGCCAATTAAAAATAAATCAGTATTACCAGTACATAGTTTTTAAATTCATTTTAAAACTGTCAGTACATTTACGAGGGTTGTTTGATAAGTATGGTAAATTTATTTATTGTTTAATTTAATTAAATTTTTCAATTTTGTTTTTCTTACTTTTTTACCATACTTATCAATCAACCCTCGTATAGTATGATGAAATAAAAAGTTTATGACAGAAATTTTAATAAAAAAAAGTATATACATTTATATTATATTTTATACATATATATATATATATATATATATATATATATATATATATATATATATATATATATATATATATGTAAGAATCACGAACTTATTTGTTAACAGATCAGTAGTCAAACTATGATCGTTGATCTAATATTACACAGCTACAATAGGACGAAAATTAATATCCGTATTTAGGACAACAAAATTAATCACTTTCATCAATCTCAATTATAAAGTTATTAAGGAATAAATAATTCAAAATTTATAAAATATATAAAGTAAGGCAATGACATTCATCATTTGTAATAAAATTATTTGTTATTCTCTTTCAGGTTATCAACATTTGTAAATACCTATATTTCGATGATAGAATATAATAGTAATGTTTTAATTTAAGTTATATTTTAAAATATTTATTTAAATTAGATATTATTGTACAGTAAATATAAAATAATATTTATAAACTAATTTCATATTTAAAAATAACAGTGGAAATAATTTACTATAAAATATTTCTTTATTATTGTTAAAAAATCTATACTGAATATACTTTATTTTATTTATACATAATTATAAAAACTGTGTTATTTTTCCCAAGTTTATGCGAAATAAGAATAAAGATAATAATTTATAAAGAATACAACTTTAAATATTTCTATGTTTATTTACTTAAAATTAAAAAAATAGCAAACTTATTATACTCATATATAAACAGCCCGAATTTAATTTGTATATAAAAGAACGAATTTTTGTATATATATATATATATATATATATATATATATATATATATATATATATATATATATATATATATATATATATATATATATATATATATATATATATATATATATATATATATATATATATATATATAATTCTATTTCAATTTACATTTGAAATTTAATTCTATATTTCTTCGAATCGAAAATATTATTATTTTAATAACAATTTCAATTCACATACAATTAAAAAAACTCCGGTCTGAATAAAAAACGTATCGATTACAAAATATAAAAATATCTATCAAGTTACATTAACTAGGTAACTATCGTATATAAAAATTTTAAAATATAAACATAAAAAGTAATGAAAACATGTTTACACTATCTGTTCTCTTCAACAACCGGCGTGTCAAAAAACTCACATGTATTAAAAAAAATGCAGACCTTATCAACAACATTATTATTATTATTATTATTGTATCTGGTGCCCATATGACTATGCGAGCGTAGTAAAAAGACCCTCAGCACATCTGCTGGCGGATGTTAGGTTGTCGTGCAAATGATACAACGAGGGTTGCCTGTTTCAGCAGTGTTAAAGTAGGTGTTGTTAGATTAAAAAAATAAAATCTGTGTAATGAGATCCAATCCAGACGGATTCAATTTCAAACCAACGGTACCTGCTCATACTACTACAGATTGCACGTGATGGGATTTGAAACTATATTATTATTTTTTATTAACCATTTTACAAAATAAATTGAAATAGAAAATCTTTTTTTTAATTGATTATAAACATACTATTTATTATACACATACATACACACAAACATTTATATATATATATATATATATATATATATATATATATATATATATATGTATGTACGTGTGTATGTATTCAGTTTTGGTTCAATTCTCTTTATGTTTCGCGTTCTTGTTATTGAATAGGGATACCATCATATACTTCCATAGTACTTAAGTAAATGTCTTACCAAAATCAAGTAAACTTTTTAACAACTGTACTACAACGTGTTTTACAGACCGTTTTTTTAATCATTCATTCAAAATTTAAATTCACACGAACTTTACTTACGAGATTTAAAAAATATCTATTCCATAATAAAGAAAACAGCAATATGATTTCGATATATTTATAATAATCAAAGGTTTTAATTTTTATTTTAACGAATAACTAGGATCAATAGATAAAAATTAAACTATTAGTAAATCAGACATAGTACTTTTTATGGAATTCAAATCCATACCATTATATTTCATTGGATTAATAATTTTGTTTGTACTAAATTGCAAGTGTCGAGCATCGAACTATGACAATTTTTTACATATATTACACAGTCGTCACAAGAAGTTTAATTTTTGAATTTATAATTTCATCTAGATCATTTATAAAAATTAAAAATATAAGAAGACCAATTGCAATATACGAGGGTCGTTTGATAAGTATGGTAAATTTATTTATTGTTTAATTTAATTAATTAATTAATTAAATTAATTTTTTAAATTTAGTTTTCCTTACTTTTTTATCATACTTATCAAACGACCCTCGTATATGTCATTTGATAAGTGTTTCGATTTTATTCTTTGATTCCTACTTCAAAATTATGGTTTAATTCATCAAATGACTTTGTTATCAAAACCAAGAAGAAGTAATTTATTATTGAGCATATTGTAGGAAATTCAATCAAAGGCTTTAGAACATTTTGGAAAAAGTACATATACTTATCATTCCTTATCAAAATAGAGAATATTAAACACACAATTTTTCAACATCAGATAAATCTTGAACTAGACTTCAACACAGATTCTCATAAATACTAAAATCTAAACTCATACTGAATTTTTTATATTATATTAATCGACTCGCAGTTTTATTGTAATTACTTGTATAATTTTTTTATATATCTAACTAGTAGAATTAATAGAACAATAATTGTTTATATAACTTGTATCTCCATTTAAAAATAGAAATAGTCACTACACATTTCCACTCTGGCAGAATATATTCTTCCCTTATATACAAAATCTGTTCAATAATTCCATAAAATAATAATATCAACTTTTATTACTTAAATAAAAATCTCATATATCCTAATAAAGGTTGACGCATAATGATTTTTAATTTTATCTATTGGATAACTGAACATTTTATAAAAACTCTTAAAGTAAATTTGATAAGGTTTTCCAATAATAATTCAAAACTTTGACATCTAGTGGGAGCCATGTTTGATTTTTTAAGCTCATTTTAATATTTTAACTTAGTATAGTTTAGCAAATTATCATGGAACCTTTAACACTTCAACAACGCTTAAAAATTGTAAAAACTTCAATATTATTGAAACAACAGTTTAGTGAGTTCATTATTCCACAAAATGGACCCATTAATTGGCCACCAAGATCATGTGATCTGAATCCATTGAACTATTTTCTGTGAGGTTATGTGAAATGATTGGTTTATACTGATAAATCACAAATAACAGAAACATTAAAAATAAACATTGAAGGTGTAATTCATCAAATTGGATCACAATTATGTAAAAAAGTGACTAAAACTTAAACTAAACAAATGCAATATGTCAAGCGAAGTCATGATACTCATATGAATGAAATTGTATTTAATTATTAATGTCATAGAATATGTTTAAAAATAAAAAAAGTAATTAATTAAATACTTTTTGTTTTAATCACATTTAAACTTCTGAAGCGCTTATTGGAAAACTCTATACTTATTATTACTTGTTAAATTATACATTTTTATATTTAATATAAACACAAAACACCAATTAAGCTCATTAATTTTAGGTTTATCAACAAAAAACACCCTGCCATCAACCACCTTCAAATGTACTAGTCAGCAATGCCATGAGGCATAGTGTGCCATTTTGCCATTCAAATTGCATCAACGAGGTCTGATTAACTCTAAAAAAACAATGCTTATATCTCATTTGTTAATCTCTTATCATAAAAATATCAAATAACTTTTAACTCGTTTGAGAGATTATTTTTCATGTGGCGATATTTGAAGGAAGATGTCTAAAAAGACAAATCATAGACATTAACGAATATAAGGAAAAATATTATTCAAGTTATAGCCGACATAACAATAGACTTACTGGACAGAGCAATTTAACAAACAGATTACTTATAACCAATACCATTGTATGAAAGTGGTGGGGGTGAAAGATTTCATAAAAGTGTTCATTAATTACTTTATTTAGTGATGTGCGTTTCTTTTGAAATAATGTATATATATATATATATATATATATATATATATATATATATATATATATATATATATATATATATGTATAAAAATATGTATTAAACATTTTATAATGAAACGTTGTGATGATGACAGCATATCCGTCGATAACAGATAATAAATTTAACAATAATAAATTAATTAACAATTATAAAACTTATAATGTTAGGAGTGAATGATTCATTTGTATTAAATCAAATTTGTTAAAGACTAAAATTAATAACAAACTAATATGAAATAAAACAAAAAAAAACTGAATTTACTACAAAAACACACAGCTATATAATAGATATTTTATTCCAGTAACGAAGATTTAAAATATCCTTAAATAATGAATAACAGTATTTCACATGGTATTAATTCTTTTCCCATATCCGTTATATATATATATATATATATATATATATATATATATATATATATATATATATATAATTATAAATGTATGATTATTTGTACCAGTACAGATTTATTAAGAAATTATTGATTATTTTACATGAATTCCGTAATAGTTTCTCGATTTAAATTTTATGTTCCCATAAAAAATGAATTTCTGTTCGTCAGCGGAGTGAAATTAATTCACCGACATGATTTTAATAATTCGTGTAAAACAGGGTGAAAAATGTTCGTGTTGAGAAATTTTTTACGAGTATTCTGTTTTGAATGTTTAAACTGAAATGGCTATAAAAACAAGGTTCACACGGGAATCTGTTTATTAGAAAATCGACTACCATATATATATATACACATACATATGTACACATTTGTATATAAATATACTTACAAAAATTATATATGTATATATATATATATATATATATATATATATATATATATATATAGTTAAAAATTAATAATAATTATATGCATATCATATGTGTACATATGTTATCAAATCACTGAAATTGTTTTAATGTGATTACTATAAGAAAAAATACAAATAAAAACTCTGTTACTGATAATATTTTGTAAAAAAAATCATGGCCGATACTTATAAAAGTATTAATATGGATTATGATATTTTATTATATAACTAAGATATTTGTTATATATACATACATATATATATATATATATATAAATATATATACGAGGGTCGTTTGATAAGTATGGAAAAAAGTAAGAAAAAATAAATTGAAAAATTTAATTTAATTAATTAATTAAATTAAACAATAAATAAATGTACCATACTTATCAAACGTCACTCGTATATATGATACAAAATTAAACTTATTCATTATATATGTATTTTTTTCTTTAGTGGAAAATCGCATTTGAGAGTAATTAGTTTGTGTTAAAATAATAATTTGAAAATGATTTTAAAAAATACATAAATATATCTTAATCCTTTCTAAGTAAAAATTATACTACGTGTACAGAAAAAAAATCATTAAAGAGTTATTTCACTAATGGGACCGTAAGTAAGACAAACTAGATTTCATAACTTAATATAAGTAATGAACGTTCTAAATACAATACTATAAGTTCAATTCTTTCATCTGTTCATGTAGTTGAATTTTTATGTCGTTAAATGTAATCCGATAAAAAATAGATTAGGGAAGCGGCGTCCGTATCAAAAAGCTCACGAACCCACTTACGGTCCGTTTTATATAACTCGATTATCGTTCATATAACTTCTTAACAACATAATACACGATAAACACGTTGACATGAAATAATTTCATCTCGTACATACTCGCTAGCATATATACACATTTATACAAACGGACGTATACATTCAACGATCGTTGGTGTGAAATTCAAAAAAAGTCAAACCCGATAATTTTTATTACACTTTACACACGCGTTAAACAGACAGGGTACGTCGTTAATCTCGTCCTTGTCAATTGCTAAAAGCATATCTCCCTGTGTTGTTATCCTTCGAATGTGCGAAAACGCGCGACACGTTTAAACCCAAATTCCATACAGGATAACGGCGGACGAACACACCATCGTCTGGTTGACATTTTTGACAAGGGTTTGGCACATTTTTGATGCGATTATGTCGGCATAAAAAGCCACTTACCAACAACATCTCACCGCCAGATGTGTCAAATAACATACTTTCTAATATTCCAACATTTACTACACACACATTCATGCACAAACATATGTATATGTATATGTATATGTATATATATATATATATATATATATATATATATATATATAAATATATGATTTCATACAAAGAACATTTACTAAATTGAAATATTTATAAAAAGTAAACGCCTTTCGAACAGATTTTTGAAAAGAAATATTTTTATTAAAATGAAAAATATCTATTGTATACAATAGTGCTCACAGATATTACTTTGAACATATTTTCTTGGTCATTTCTGAAAATAAGATTAGTTTGAAATTTTTGAAGTAAAATATTCTTAAATGACTATATACTTGAATTCAATATATCATAAAAATTGGAACTTTTATCAAAATAAAATTTCAATACTTCTGTTTTCATTACACACATAAAATATAAATTCACATTTTCACATATACATATACACGTTATATATGTATATATATATATATATATATATATATATATATATATATATAAGAATATATATATATATATATATATATATATATATATATATATATATATATATCTACTACGTAGGAGCGTTTTTTGGATAACCCTTTATAATGAGATTATGAAATATATAAGCCATTTTGGATAAATTATGCAAAAGTTAACCTAAGTATGTAAGAGAGAAGAATTCAAGATAAACTTTTCATAAGTATATATGTATGTATTTACGTATGTGGGTACATACGAAGATATAGGACAGGTGGGAATCTTTATCCTTAGCGAAAACAACCTGTCTAAAGGAGTAATTCTGAATAAAAATTCCTTACAAATGCGCCTGATCAGTATGGTAAAATTAATGACCAAATATCAGTGAATGATAACATTCATTTAAACTTTCGCCCAGCAGTAAGCTAATATAAGCTATATATACAGGGTATTCCAAATGAGACTAAAGGAGAGTAAAGAATAATAAATACTAGTAAATGTATGTATGAACTCTTGAGTCTCATTTGGGCCACTATATATATTATATATATATATATATATATATATATATATATATATATATATATATATATATATATATATATATATATATATATATATATATATATATATATATATATATATATATATATATATATATATATATATATATATATATATATATATATATATATATAAAGTAAAGCATTATTCGACTGAATTTTCATTCGATGAATCATCCGACTAAAAAATTAATCATATAATTTTATTCGTTTTTTTTAATTAAAAAATAATCGGATTAAAATTTAGTCAGATAAAAATTTAATCGGATAAATAGAATAACAAACCGACTAATATCTCAAATTAAGTATTTTCTTCCCTTATATATTTATTTCTTCTTCGGAAACGAATTTCTTTGTTAAACAGAATTCATCTCATTTCACGGCCAAAAAGATGAGGTAAAAAATGTGAACAAACCCCTTATTTGTCTTCTATTTTCAATAATTTAAAAATTATTATATATCATTAATATTTATTTGAAAATCAATTTTATTAATATTACAAATTGAATATCATAAAAATTATTTTTAATTTTTTCATAGAAAATATTTTATTTTAAAAAATTATTTTTAAGTTTTAAATAATAATAATATTTTGTGATGATTTAATTTACAACCATATTGAATGAATATTGCATTTAACAAATATTACAAAATTTTAAATATTCAAATCGATCAGTTTATTAATCGCTTAAAACGATTGATGACTAAAAAGTCATTCACGACTAATGATTAATTTATTAGTCGTTAATCGCCGATTGATTTAAAAACGACTAAATTCAAATCAATGGTTTTATCATTCAGTTGAAACAACTAACGACTAATAAATTAATCGTAACTAACAATTAATTTTACACAACTAAAATTTTAATCGTCAGTTGTCAATCGGATAATTTTTAATATACTCTGTATATGTATGTATGTATGTATATATATATATATATATATATATATATACACACACACATTTTTTTTAAAAAAATATACAAGCTATATAATTAACATTTACATAAATTGTTTACAAGTTATTATAATTTGATTTAATTATACAATATTTTTAAATTTAATGAATTGAAAAGTATTTTATTAATTAAAAGCAACTTATACTCTCAAAATAATAAACCATTATCGATAACAATAACTTTTTAAAACAATAAATAAATAATTTAATTGAAATAAAATATTCAAATGAAGATATCTGTTATTATCGATATGCCACGAAACGAAAACATTTCCTCGAATAACAATTAAATGTTTCTAATTATTATTTTATTTCAATACTTTATAACAATAATTTATTACATCACTTCACAAATTTATATAAGAAGAAGAATCAAATTAAAACTGAAAATCATTATCCTTTCTTAAACAAGTAATAATAATGAGACAAAAAAAATCAACAACAATCAATTCGACACATTCTGAGAATAAATTTAATTACCATACTGCCATTATTCATTTAATT
The DNA here is from genome assembly GCA_029203775.1 of Neoneuromus ignobilis. Taxonomy (NCBI): domain Eukaryota; kingdom Metazoa; phylum Arthropoda; class Insecta; order Megaloptera; family Corydalidae; genus Neoneuromus; species Neoneuromus ignobilis. The sequence continues at coordinate 45,045,354 of CP092087.1, read as the reverse complement.
CCTGGAAACAGTATAGAAAAGCTCTTGAAATAAAATATAATATATATGGCATTTATGCACTGTATAATATCATATTTAATCCATCATCTACACACAGACAGATTTCAATTATTTTTAAAAGGGTATACAACTTCCTATTAAATCACTCAAGAAAACAAACTGAATAAAAATTACATTATAATAATTTTGATAATAAAGCGTACATACATTTTCCACTTCACTTTTTTCCTCGTGTGTATAGAAAAATTTAACTTTACTAATACTTCAATATTAAAAACAGAAATACTGAATTGTTTGCACTTGACAACATATTGAAAATAATTATTGATATTAAAAATTTACTTAACCGTTTTGAATGAAAATAACTCCCGTAAAAATTCTAATTAAACTCCTGAACAATTTTCTCATTACTATTTAATTATTTCATTATCGTAAAGTCAAAGCAGATCTGAATACGAGATAGACGAAAAAATGATCTGTTTAGGTATCCACCTTATTCTCTCTCTCTATTATTATTAATATATATATATATATATATATATATATATATATATATACATATTTTCTTTAATTCTTTAATTATACCGCAGCCACATTAGCGTTTAATTTTCACGGAGTGGAATAAAAATTGCATATTTTAATAAATTTTGAATAATTACAAACGTACGGCATGTTTTAATTATTCCTATGAATATTTATTGTATGAAAGTTTTTTCTCGTTTGAATTTTTTCATATTTGACTTCGTTTTTTATAGAAATGAAAATAGAATGAAATAAATGAGAATTACACTTGACAAATGAATAATATGTAATATATTAATTGTGTATAATTTTCTTCGCATTTAATAAATTAATAATTCATATTAACGTTATTTCCTACCAAATAATTATTTCAGTTCTTACAACACAATTACTTACAAATTTCCTTTTTTAAAAAATATTATAAAATTCATAAATATATATATATATATATATATATATATATATATATATATATATATATATATATATATATATATATATATATATATATATATATATATATATATATGAGTACATATATTCTCATATAAGTTATAATTTTAACCATACTTTTCTAATGATATTCATTTTAATTTGTAAAATTAACTGAAATTCAAGCATGTAAATAAAGAAATATACAAGTAAAAATTAGTAGAGATTTTTTTTTCTCATCTGTGTCTACTTTCTTTCTCAATGAACGTTTTGAAATACACTTAAGTATAATGAAATTAATTAAGTTTAGAATGTGAAAAATAGTCAGTAAAAAGTATATTTTCCCCTTTACTGAAATCACTTTTCCTCATTCAAGATTTCTAAAAAAGCGTTATTATCATCATTACTTATAAAAAAATTGATTGAACATAATTCTGTTATATATTTATCATTTTTATTTTTAAAAAAATATATTAACCATTATCGGACGTTGGCATTTTGGACTTAACTTTCCGCTAGGTCGGAGATATATTTGAGTGCTTATTGTAAGAGAAGAGTAACTAAGGTTATTTGATATAAAAAAATAGTTTTGTGCATAAAAATATTTATATTTACACTTTCAATGTTTACATTTTATTAAACGGGTAATCTTCAAGCTTAAATGCTATTTATATTTTTTCAACGTGTGGTATTTTTTGAAACATTTTCCTACATGAATGAATGGTTTTCTGTTACAAGTTTCACAGAAGTATATAGTCGTCTTTCACTAGTCTTTCACAAAACAACCCCGAAAAAAACACTTATTTCATCATATGAAATATCTTTCCTGTTATGCCAAATTGACATGCTTGTTATATTTTTTTTTAATTTCCTCATTGGCATATAAGTTAGTTTGTGTTAAAATTTCTGTTATAAATTTGTCCGTACAAAATTTTTTAAAATAATTTATAGGCTCCTGAACATTTCAGAAGATTTGCCGCCCTATATTTGTAAAAGGAATACTTGAAGTTAAATTGTCTTTATCATCACTGTCGATTTCAATCCAATCTTCATTACAATCAGGAACAATTTCTGTTTCCACTTCGCTTTCCTCTTCACTTGAATATTGAATAGGGATCATTTTTCCTGCACTGAAATATAACTCTTGTATCACTGTCTTCTTCATCACAAGAATTAAAATCACTTACCGAATATTCAAAATTTTCACATATTTCACTACAACTATCACTGTTACTTTCCATATTGCTATAGTTTTCTTTATTCATTTTTGGAGGAATAAAATATTATAAGTACAATAATTGCTGAAATATGACAGAACGTGTTGTCTGCTATCGAGTAGGAATTAAACTGTAAAAACATATAGTATGTACATTCAGCAATGAGGACATTGTTATTTGTTCAGTCTTGTCACCTCGCACGTGACATACAACTGATAGAGCAAAGTTGTAATGTCACGTCAGATGTGACATACGACCAATAAGGATTAATATTCAAATTAAACGAAAATGTTCAATATCTGTTCTATAGAATTTAAAAAATATATCAAATTCTTATCCTATTTTCCACATATTGATCTACTGAAGATATTTAACATGTTTAGTGACGAAGGAATTTTATATGACTTTCACAGGGGGCTGGAAATAAAATGTTTGTTATACGTTGTATATTATAGTAAAATATTAACTAAAACGATTAAATTGAACTATATTACTATGTGTATAATTTATACATTTATCTTGCTTGTAGTCATTGGTAACCCCCAACAGCGTAGTAATCCGTTTGGGCCAACGTGTTGGTATATCCAAACGCAGCACATAGTAACATTAAAATTTCCGATTTCGGTATGAAATCAGTTACAGATTTAGTTCAATATTGAGATGAAGGTGATAATTCGTTTTCTTTGAATACGAGTTAACAGAGAAAAGAACCTCATTAAATGAAAAAAGCGGGAAAAAGTAAGCAAAGTAAAAGAGTTTAATAAAATTTATTATAAAAAAATATTAAAATTTTCAAAATAACCATTACAAAAATAATATTAAAAAAGTAGTAACATTATGCAATGTTTTTATTGATGTACCTCATATCTATTTGCTTTGTTACAACGCGATACATAATAATATCTTATATAATATCTATCTTATTAAAAATAAAATTATTAAATATTTTACAAATATTACCATTTATTTGATTAAAATGCTTATATTAATATTGACATCTTTGATCACCGATACCCCCATGATACCACTAGTTAGTCGAGTACCGGTCGTCGGTGATCCCCATGACATTCAACGTGTTAAACTACATTAAAAGTACATTTTCTATCCTTTATTTTATAGTCTTTATATAAGCTAAAATTTGACTGAACATAAATGCAGTTCTGGATCCAGTAATATCACAGTTACTGAAATATAACAATATTTTTAATTCTTATTTTCGAGACACTTTAATGTAAACTAAATGTTAATGTACACATTACATGTATATATTCATAATATAAACAATGATATACAAGTAACTGACTGCATTCACTCGCATATGTGTTTTTTAAAATAATAATAATAAATATATGCTTCTCTGAAAATGGATATAAGACCTACAAATTGGTAACATACAAGAAAATGTTAAAGAAAAAATAAGATATTACAACAAAAAGTCAGAATTAAGCGCAAACAAGCAATTTTAATTCATGTACGAGTATATACATATATTATGTGTGTATAAATGTATGTAGAAAGTAGAATAGATATATTGTATTAATAAGGTGAGTATAGATGTGATAAAAAATACAAGTTAGAGTAATTAAAGAAAATAAAACGCAAATGAAAAAGAAAATAAAATAAAACACAAAAAAAAGTTACAAATAAAAAATTGAAACACCAAATCATTCCAAATGCAATCAAAAATTGATTACTGAAGAAATAATTGATTTTATATTATATGGACTTATTGGACATTTTAATAAAATCCTTTAATATGCGAGCATTGATTCCTTTGTGAAAATATGAACTGAGTTTAATATCAAAATATATTGTAGATGTATGTAAATAACTAAAAAATAAGATTATATAAAACGTTCATACTTTGTTATATTTGTTAAATATTTTAACAGATATATTAAAAATAGTACAAAAATAAAAAAAAAATGTTTTATTTTACTTTCATAGAACAAGTTCTTTTTAATTGCAATATTAGACACTTTATTTAACAGATTTTGAAACTAAAATTCAATTAAATAATATAAATTAAAAAAGTCCTCTTTAAGTACTCTAAAAAACATAAATTAAATTTTAATTAAAATAAATCTGGTAATACCTATTGCGATAAAAAAAAATATTCTGCTAAAAAATAATATTTATGTTCGAAGTTTTTTCTATAAAGTAAATATGTTGTATATTTGATGCAATAAATTATACAACATTTAGTATTGGCATCGTTTTTATTGTAAAATAGTCGTAGCAAATTGTGTAATATTTGAAATGAATTATGTATTTTTTAAAAAAACACACTTTAGTAACGCACAAAAAATGTACAATATTAATCTTTCAAAGAATTTCGTTTTAATTTAAAATTTGTTCATATAATTAAATAAAACTCTATTGAGTGTTTAAAATACCCCTTTTTAAAATATAAACTTTTAAAATTTATAATGATACTCTTATATTAAAATTTGCATACTATCTTTTTATAAAATTAAATATTTTATTTACTAAATTATTTTTTAATCATATTTCAAAACAGTTATTAAATAGTAGCTCTAGATGCGAACATTTCAAAAATGTTTACAAATAATTATCAATAGAAAATAAAAATGATAAAAACCTTTAGTATAAATAATATTAAAGAAATTAAAACATCAGTTTAAAAGTTAGATAATGAGAGAAAATATATCATCAGGAAAAATATACGTCGCAAATTTAAATAACGATTTTTGCTATATGTAATTAAATGCCTTTAATATACATAGATAAACGACAGACGATGAATGATGTCATAAGAAAAGAAAAGGTTTTGGACACATATAAGTAAGACAAAGAGGAACTACTGAAAAATGATTAGTTCAGTCAATCAACGTAACGGTGTTCTATAGAAAATTAATTTGCTTCACGATAGTAACATAACCAATCAATAAACTTAGTTTCAAAGGAAAACTTTTCGATAAAAACGTACACAACTACTGTGAGCGCTCTGTGCATTATGACGATGGTGGTTTTATATAAATACAAACCCATACATTCACAGATTTATACACACACATACACACGCACACATACATACTTATATATACACATAGTGAGAGAAAGACAGAAAGAGAGAGAATGAAAAAATATATTTCTGAAGCAATTTTTCACCTAATATTACCACGATAAATTTATTTTCCAAAAGTCAAATATAAAATTGTTGGATTAGTTATCCACTAAACTGATACGTTATTCAGAGAAATTAAAAATGAAATTAACAACTTTCTATGTGACTTAATTTATTAATTACAACAAATATATAAACACATTTTATTATTTCATAATTATAAATTCTATGAATTTTTTTAAAGGATACAAACCAAAAATATTTTATTTTAAAAGAAATAAATCAAAATTAATTCCCATTCTATTAATGATTTAATAATTTTAATATTTAATTTTACAATATTTAAATGAAAATAATATTTAAAACGAACGCCATTTCACAAAAATTAATAATCAAATCATTTAAATTGGATTATTAAAAAAAATTGCAAGTATTTCGAAAAGATAACATTAAAACTCGCTTATATGAGTCAGCTTGATATAAGGTTATGAGGTAATATAATATACAAGAATACCTCGGATAGTATGACTCTAATCAGTTCCAGTGATTTTCCAGACTATTTGAAACCGGACTAATCGAAACATTAACTAAATACAAAAACGTTAATTGGTTCCAAATATTTTTTTTACAATTTTTCAGTAAATAAAACGAGGATAATATATTCAAATGTTTGTATGTATCAACAAAACAAAATCAGGGGTTTATACATTCATTTTAAATTCATTTTAAATTAAAATTTAATTATCAAAAAATCGACTTTACTCTAGAGTTACGAATCGAAAATTAATAGAAAAAGAAAAATACCACAGAACTATAACTACAATGTGCGCATGCGCATAATTATTTTTTTGGAAATTTCAAACCGTACTATAGTGAAACCGTTCTAATCAGAGCAGTACTATGCGAGATATTCCTGTATATTCTAAAAGGTGACGTAAACCCGATGTTTAAAAAAAATTATCATATTCGTTGAGCTCTGTTTACTGTGATTTTAAAAATAGCGAAAAATAAAGATCTTTATCAGCATTTAATACTTTTCTATTATTAAAAAGATAAAAATTCTGTACTAGTAACGAAAAAGATATGTACTGTTTACAAAAAAGGCGTTGTAGATGAAGTCCGGTCCAAAAGTTTAGACAGAACTTTAGCTATTAACGATGATTAAAAATACATTAATTGAAAATAAACAATGCTATACGACGTGAAATATTGCAAATACATATAATAAAAATATCAAATAGAACCATATTTGATCATTTTCAGGACCTTGGACACCTAAATTGGTATGATATTGGGTATCGGTGATCAAAACAAAAAAATATATTGCACCGTATCTCATTATCCAATTTGTTACTCAAACAAAATAGAAGATTCATAACTTGAAAGAGCTGGTACGAAAAATTAATCTAAAAATCGTAATTTAATTCGCTTTAAAAATAGCTACAAACTTTTTGAACAGTCTGGATATAAATATTATATATATATATATATATATATATATATATATATATATATATAAATCAAATCTGCTTACATAACCTCATTGCTAAGCGAAAGCCTCATTGAATATTAATTCACTGGTAATTGTTCATACTGACCATAATGACCAGGTTAGTTGGTAAGGATTTTTTATTCAGTATTTAATCCCTTAGGCAGGTTGCCTTCACCTCGGATAAAAAGCCCCGCTTGACCTATTTCTGCCACCGGGAATCGAGCGCACTCTCTTGCATGACAGACGGTAATTGAAGTCACTACACCATCTGACGGATATATATATATATATATATATATATATATATATATATATATATATATATATATATATATATATGCATATGTGTGTGTATGCAATCATCATCATCATCGTCGTCGACGTCATATCAGTTTATATAACCACATTGTTGAACGAAAACTTTTTGAATGTTACCATTCACTAATACTTGGTCATACTCAACACATTGAAGAGATGGGTTGGCAAGAAGTATATATATATATATATATATATATATATATATATATATATATATATATATAGGCTCATCCAAATGTGACGCCTAGATTTATGTTTTATTAAAAAGAAACAAGAAACTATATACATGTTTCCCTATACACCACCAACCTGTACACATGTTTTTTTTAATAAAATACAAATCTAGGTGTCACATTTGGATAACCCTATATATATGTATTTATTTATATATATATATATATATATATATATATATATATATACGAGGTTGTTTGATAAGTCCGTGTAAAAATAAAAACTGCTTCATTTTTTTTAATAAATCGTTTTTATTTTTCAACATAGTCTCCTTTTAGGTTTATACACTTCATCCAACGCTGCTCTAGTTTGTTGATCCCTTCCGAATAATAGGATTTGTCCAAGTCTGTCAAATAGTCATTCGTTCCTGCAATCACCTCCTCGTTCGAATAAAATCTTTTTCCCGCGAGCCATTTCTTTATATTAGGGAACAAATAATAGTCCGATGGAGCCAAGTCTGGAGAATAGGAGGGATGTGAAACGATTTGGAACCCTATTTCCATTAGTTTTGCGGCCACAACTGCTGAGGTGTGAGCTGGTGCGTTGTCGTGATGAAAGAGGACTTTTTTGTGGGCTAATCGGGGACGTTTTTCTTGCAACTCGGTTTTCAAACGATCAAATAACAATGAATAATATGTACCTGTAATGGTTTTACCCTTTTCCAAATAGTCGATAAACGATTATTCCTTGCGAATCCCAAAAGACAGTCGCCATAACCTTCCCGGCCGAAGGAATTGTCTTTGCCTTTTTCGGAGCAGATTCCCCCTTGATAACCCATTGTTTAGACTGCTCTTTGGTCTCAGGAGTGTAGTGATGTATTCATGTTTCATCTACAGTGATGAAACGACGCTTAAAGTCCTGCGGATTTCGCTGAAACAGCTGCAAACCGTTCTTGCAACACTTCACACGACCTCGTTTTTAGTCGATCGTGAGAAATCGCGGCACCCACCTGGCGGATAGCTTTTTCATGTCCAAATGTTGGTGCAAAATATTATGTACCCGTTCACACGAGATGCCTACAGCACTAGTAATCTCATGCACTTTCACTCTTCTGTCATCCATCACCATATCATGGATTTTATCAATGATTTCTGGAGTGGTGACCTCAACAGGGCGTCCAGAACGTTCAGCGTCTTTTGTGCTCATATGGCCACTCCGAAAATTTTGAAACCACTTATAAACCGCACTAATCGAAGGTGCAGAGTCACCATAATGTTTATCAAGCTTCTGTTTAGTCTCCTGAGGCGTTTTGCCTTTAATGAAGTAATGTTTAATCAACACGCGAAATTCTTTTTCGTCCATTATTTGACAATCACTCGATTTCCTTGATTCCAACGATTGTCAAACACAAAGGAATAGACCGATATGGCTGAAACTTGATGTGTGTTCTTCCAAGAGGTGCTACTAATTAAAAATAACCTCGATATGCACCAGTGGTGTCATCTTTCGGAATTTACACGGACTTATCAAACGATATATATATATATATATATATATATATATATATATATAAATATATATATATATATATATATAATAAATCGTATATATATATATATATATATATATATATATATATATATATATATATAAATATATGTATATATAGATACAGATATTCTAATGTATTCATGTCTTCAATATTTCAGTGATTTTTAATTTTTGAATTTATTTTAAAACTTAAAAAATATTAAAAATTCTATTTTATTATAAACATTTATTTGTTTAATAAAACATACAAACTAAAAATATTTAAATTATAAGTGAAGTTGAAAGGAATAAAATTAAAATTTAAGATTTCAGCAAATAGTCTGTTCATAATTCTGTTGACAATTATTAATCTTGACATTGATTTATGTATCATTAGTACTAAACCTTTTTAAGGCCTCATTCATTCCTAAATTGTCCAAATTTAATTCGTATTTGAATAGCTCGTATTTTTTAATTTAAATACTCCTTTATTTTTCCATTAAACCTTCTGTAACAATTTCGAGCAACTGTACGAAACCATCTTACACGTGCAGGTATACGTCGAACTTATCACAAACTATCGAAATGGAGCAAAACTTTTCAATCAATACACCAAACACAAATGAACAGATTAGTAAAGTAATTACGTCAATTAATTAACTAAACAGCCTCCATCGTCCATTATATATGGCTGTGTGATGTACGAAGCAAACGTGGTATACGTTGTATGAGTAAAGCGACGGAAACTTTCTGTTGGAAAATGATCTCGACACGTCGTCATCCATATTATTACTATATAGATGAGTACTGTAGCAGCAGCCGTCGCCGTCAAAGTCGGTTTCCTGCCGACCTGTCTCTTCCGTCGAACACACATATATAATGTCGGAAGTATATTTCTTGTAATCTCAGTCGACCACTGTGAACGTCGGTCGTCATTCAAGATAGGACGGACGCCGGTTACCTCAGCCGGTTACCCACTCTTTCAATGCTGAAACGTCAAAACCGCACACGTAGTTCTCAAACGACGGATCAGCGGTTTTCTTTCTCAATTCGTTTTCTAATTCTCTTTCTTAACTTTGAAAATTGCTAACGTAAGAAAAGAAAATTCTATTAGAGTTATTCTACTTATTCGGACTATGATTATTTGGTTTCAAGGCACGTCAAATATTTTACCAGAATATCGTACTTTTAGAAATAATCTAACTTAACTGACAAGTAAAAAAATTGTATCGAACATTTATAATACTCTTAAAGTTTGAAAAAGTCACAAACATATTTTAAAAAAGTTTTACAAACTTCACGCAAAATTAAAGTCTATTCTCTTTCTAATGTAAACAAAATTCTCTGATTAATTTTACATTTTTAAAAACAGCACATTTGTAAATACATATTTGAAGAAATTTTTTTTTTTGCAATTTCGTATTTACTTGATGTATGTATTTAATTCAATTTTCATATCAATGAAATTACTAAGACTGTTATTATAATTTTCAAGATGTTTTATTTCACATAATGTATTTCTTTTATAAGAATCTAAATAAATATACATACATATATATTAGACTAGAGGATAAAGGCATTAAATCAATCAAGGTATTCGATGTGGAGATTTCACTGAGTAAGATAATTTTGGAATAATGAAATAAAGAGCATTTCAAATTCCAACACTTCCATTTATGATTGAACGAACTTGTTTTTTTTATAATTTTTACATTTATTTTTTACAAAATGATCGTTTCTGTCAAAGAAGGAAAAAGCCATTACTGTGATCAAAATCCTTCCAGGATGAATTCTTCAAATTAATATCATAAGACTCCATCTATTTTTTAAATTGTTCCATCTGATCTAATTTATTATTTCACTACAAATATTCACTTTTAAATGTTTATTTAGTAAGAAATAAACAGTCTCTTTCATGAATCATTCCATATTTTTTATTTTTTTAATGAATGTTGATCCTATACGTTTCCACAATATTGAAATGAAATATTTAATAAATCCAACTGAAAAATATTGCGCAGAAAATTTTAAAATGTCAATAGAAATATTTACTTCATTTTTTATTATAAAATAAGTATTGATTTTATTAACATTTTAATAAAAATAATAACAAAGAAACTGAAAATTAAAAAGTAATAAAAATACTACAATAGAAACTATTGTATATAAAAAATGTGGTAGAAAAAAATATAAAATGAGATTTCTTTTAATAAAGAGTAAATTTAGCGATAACAAATTTAATCATTATTTATTAGTAATGTACTAAAAAAAATCATTTGAATTAAAACATTTTTATATAAAGATTATGTTTAAATATTAATTGTAAAGATTAAATATTAAAAATCATTATTCGTGAATTATCGATTACAAATTCACAGATATTTTTTCTGTCACATTATATTTTAATAAAAAAAATCATCCAAGAATGAAATTAGAATTCATTTTCTTGGTAGAATATTCTTTCTTATACATCTGATCCTCAAATCGTCATCAAAGTCATTAAATGTCAAATTACGTCAAGCATGATAAAAAATCTCATTTTCAAAACGTATATAAAAGTTAGAAATTGACTGTGATAGAGACAATATTTACACGTAGATCAAAAAATACTTTTCAAAAATATGTTATTATATTTACAATTTACATCATTTTATTTTTCCATAAATCTTTACTTTATGAATAATTATAATTATGAAATTTATTTAAAAAAAATTGAAATTAATTTACAATGAAAATTTACGAACTACATTAAATATGTAAAATTAGTTATGAATGTTTAGTTTTTTTTAAAAAAGAAATAATTTAATAAAAGAAAATGTTATTCACTTATATTTATAAAAATATCATTAGTAAAAAAAAAATAAAAAATACATTTTGATATAAAATAATTCATTCTAAATTTATTACTCTTGCAATTATCGCATCAGAATGATTTTAAAACAATCTTATCTCTTTAGAAATTTTTATCATAATTAAAAATAGAAAAAATATTTAATTAGATTAACTGCATACAGTCAAATTAAAAATTTTTGTGTATAAAAATTATTGTAGAAATATGACTTAGTATTTTTAATATTTAATTTTAGACTTGAATAAAATAGTTTCAGTTGAAATACTAACTGATCACTTTTATTACATAGCCTAGGAAATATGGATGATTTGAAACAAATTTTATAAAGTCAAGCTCATTTAAATACAAATTTAGGGACAACAGTTAAAATATCAAAATACATCATTATTTTACAATAAATTAAGTGCCAATTAAATGTAAATTTAAGATATGTAATTTATAATAAAACCTGGTTCTTAAATAACTGATTTTTATAAAAACCATCCAGTGTTATACCTTTAACGAAGAAAATATATTCACTTATAAAATTTGTGCCAGAAAAATTACAGTTCTTTTGCATGTATATAAAATTGGTAAAATCTTTTTAATAATATTATGGAAACGAACTAAAAAAAATTTATAAACACATGGAAATATTATCCATTAAAAAATTATTTTCTTTCAATAAATGTTTTTGTTTTTTTTTAAAAAAAAAATATCTGCTAAATTGTGTTAGAAAAATAAAATTTCATGTCATCTTTGTTAAAACGAACATTTTATTGTAATGAAAAATCGAGCGTAGTGAAGAACATCTTGACAATTTTTACTTTTATGTTTGATTCAAAGAAAACTGTTGGAAAAGCACAAAAAACAATTATGTCACTTATAATAATAGTTTTGCATCCACTCGTACTTGTAAATTTCAATTTATAAGACTTCAAAATAGTGATTTTAATGTTAAAAATAATGACTGTTTTAGATAAGAAAAAAATTAAAGATAAAATGTGTTATTGGATAAAAATTCAGTTCAGTCTATTTCCGATCTTATAAAAGTACTAGAAATTAATTAATCTACCGTTTCTTGACATTTACTATCAATAAAAAAGATGCAAAAAGAAAAAATGGGTCATGTATACATTTACAAAATAGAACATATTTTATTGATTTTCAAAAACAGAAAAAAGTTTTTAAATTGAGTTGTGATTTATGTTGAAAAATGAATATATTTTAATAATCTTAAACATAAATTAGAGTAAATCGAATTTATCCATACACATTAATACTAAAACAAAGTGTCTACGATTCGAATCTGATGGGATCAAGGAGTTCTCTATTGTGAGCTTTTGCAATCATGTGAAACAGTAAGAGCCGTTAAATACAGTCAAAAATTATACAAATTAATGAAGAGATTGAACAAAAACGAACGTTGGTAGCCAGTAAATGACGCAAAATCAGCTTAATTCATGATAATGTCAAGTCGGATGTTGCTAAAGCATAAAGAACACAACAAAACGTATTTATTAAACACTTTTATAAAATCTTGTGATGTTAAGAATGAGTGATTAATTTGTATTATATTTAATTAAATAATTACCACAGTACCAAAACAAATTTTGATAAAATAAATGTATTATTACAAGAAACTTTATTCAAAAAAATAACTGAAAATATTTTTATATACCGTAAATAGGACGACAAATACTAAAAGAAAATATTTTTTAAACATCATACAAGTTCAGTTTACAAAATGTACAAATGTATATATTAAATAACACAGAAAATAATATTACTCAACTAATTCAATATTTATCCAATATTTTTTACCAATCATAGTGTATCTTGTGTTTATGTTTGTAGGTGTATTGACCATTTTTATGATATCTTATATTGAAACAATATCATCGAAAATATCTTGTCTTTGACATAAACAATCCCAATCATAGAACGAAACCATATTCCTTGCTCGATTCTGACGTGAAAAACTTTTCAAATTGCAAAAACTCGCTGGACATTCACAGCCGCACGATTTCGTCGCTGTCCTATAATCATACGATGGCATTTTGTGTATATGTGACTCTATACCTTTGTATGTCCACTGTATGTGTGCCGATGCGCGGTCATCTTCAACAGTCTGTTCAATTGAATAAGATAAGAGACATCAATTGGAATCCCATTTCGTTTTTCCTGGCCGCGGTCAAACCATTGAAGATGTTATCAATAAAGAACACGGGATATAATGAAAACGGATGTTGGTTTTTCATTCGATCGTACTTTTATATATATATATATATATATATATATATATATATATATATATATATATATATATAAACACATTGTCCTGTGTAAATTTCATTAATTTCGACATTCAAGATTTTCAACGCGTCCCTTTTTTGATGTTGTTAAGTGCGACACGACTCGATTTTATTCCATTTATATGAGTCGTACGTTCAAGATCCAATCGTTTTAATAGTGTATATATATATATATATATATATATATATATATATATATATATATATATATGGATTATCCAAATGTGACACCTTGCTTTGTGTTATGTTTATAAGGAAACATGTATATAGTTTCTTTTTAATAAAACTCAAATCTAGGCATCACATTTGGATGATCCTATAATATATATATATATATATATATATATATATATATACAAGAACCCCCCAGTTTCACTTTAACACGGTTCGAGAATTAGAAAAAACCCTCATACAACATGACTAGCTACAACACGGTTTCACTCTAACACGGATTGAGAATTAGATAAATCCTCGTACAACGCTTAAAGTTATCGACACATTGTTTGCGGGCGTTTTCCGTCAATCCAAACCGAAAAGCGGGCAATTTTTTCAAATATGCGCGCAAAATTATATTGCTTAATATTGCTTATTTTTAAATAAAATTTTCAGTTTTTTACCTTATATCGAATCCTTTATTATACGTGAAACATATTTTTTTATTTTTTTTATAAACAATTACAATATTTAAGGTTAAATTCAAAATTTTGAAAGAAACTACCCTTATAATATTGTAAATTTACTAATTTTTTTTTTCACTATAATATATATATATATTGAAAAATACAAAACAATAAACACTAATAAAGTTTTACAGTATGATAACGTTCAAAACATTTCCCTTTGTGTAATGGTACATTACATAATTTACACATTTTTTTATATCTTTTCTAATATATGTTTTCTCATATTCTTAGAGAGTCTTCCTGGAGGATCTGATTTTAATTATTTTTTTCTAATACCGTGTTTACATACTCGTGTTTACACGTTCTCCACGACATACCGCTAATTTGTAAAAACCGTGTTTTGCGCTCTAGTGATAATATGCCAAAAACGTGTTTAGACGTTTCCCGCATACGATGTGTTAAGAGCAAAATTCGAAATTAGGAAAATCCCAATACAACACGTAACGAAATAAGAGCTTTTAAATACACAAGATAACTCATTGGAAATTTTTCATTTAAGCGTATATGTCGTATCAGATTTGCCTGCAGAATTTTGAAATTTATTAGAATTTGAAATCCATTTTGTTCGTGGAGTATTAAGTATATTTTGAAAATTTGTGTTTTTCTTTTTACTACATTATACATAGATTAACAATTTTCGGGTGCGTATTATTCAACCTTTTTTAGAAATGGTACTTATGTTTTCATTTTTGTGAATTAATTTGTAGCCTTGAACTACGACTGGCGGAAATAAAAAAATACCTTTACAAAGACATTCATCTCGCTAGAACAAAAATTACAGATTTTACTCTCAGCTAAAAGTAAGTAACCTAAAATAACACATTTTTTGCGAAAAATAGAGCATAGAACTCAACATAATGCTGAAGAAAGTTCAGAGGATGAGGATATCTTGTCAAAAAGAAAACGCCCTCGGTTAATGGTGCTTATTAGTGATGACGAAGAAAACATTATTTAATACATATTAATATGTAATACTTTTGATGAAAATTGCTTTAATAAATATATTTCTCCTAATTATAAAAATATAATAGTATGTTTTTCTAATTTTTGGAACCTAACTCCCTTTTTTGCATTAGTTCTTTGTTTCGTATAACATGGATTTGCATAACACGGCATTTTTTAGAAACGTAACAACCGTGTTATACGAGGATTACCTGTATATTATATATATATATATATATATATATATATATATATATATATATAATAGATAGATAAATAATACAGAAGGTATTTTTTTAAATTATTAATATTCTGGAAAGTCAACAATTCTTTTTTTTTAAAAAAAAAGTATTTTAATATGATAAATTCTTCGAATTCATTAATAACAGTCTATCGATCTCTGTTAATCAGGAAAGAAAAATTTTCAAATTCTGAAATAAGTAAAAATCAGTGGCTGGTAAGTAAAGAGAATATGATGGATATAATATAATTTCATATTCCAGTTATACACTTATGTATTGTTAATTGAGAAAAATGTGGTCTATCGTTACTGTGCAAAATGATGAAACCTAATCTGTTTACCAAATATGGTTGTTCCTGAAGTAATTTTTAGTACATTATTTTAAGTTTCTATAGCGATTGTTTGATATGGTTTTAATAAATTAAAAATAATCCCTTCTGCTATTTTTTTCTACTGTCCACCATTCCACTCCTATCACTTTTTAAATGTAACACTAGATTTAAATATGCTTTGAAGCCTTGTTGATATAAAGCCACAGTTTTGATCTATTACGATTATATTATAAAACCAAATTTTCATCACAAGTGTTGCATTTCAGGAGTGGATTTTTTTCGTTTCTTAAATTCAAAAAAGAACAAATATCTTTCGTTGAAATATTTTTTATATAAATTAATCACCTATTTGAAATCTATAGAATTTTTCGAAAAAAAATGTTATTTACAAATTCTTCATTTAATTTGTTAACGCACTTGCAATGGCTATGTTATCATTTACAGAGTACTGCATTTTACAATATGATTTTCTTTCTAATCTAACCTTTATAATACAGCTTTTTAACGATGATGGAACGAATAAAATAAAGAATAACTTATTATTGAATACTTGTGTATAATGTTAAGATAAATGATTCAAATGAAATCTAATGGTTTATAACATTTACAATTTTTAAAATACCATGCTTTAA
Source organism: Neoneuromus ignobilis (assembly GCA_029203775.1). NCBI lineage: Eukaryota > Metazoa > Arthropoda > Insecta > Megaloptera > Corydalidae > Neoneuromus > Neoneuromus ignobilis. The sequence goes on along the minus strand of CP092087.1, from coordinate 45,028,606 downwards.
CATTAATCGACCGGTCATTGAAATACTTCTTAATAAAATAAAATTGTCACTTAACAGCAACTTTTTATTTATGTGTTATTTTTGTACAAAAACTATTTCAATTTTGAGATTCGTTTTTTTCAAGAGAAAATTTAAAACAAAATAATGCCTATCTATTAAATCCGTTTACACTAAGATATCCATTTACGTTTTATTTAGTCATGAAAGATGAACCGTTCAGATTCCTGTTAATCAACACCCTTGTAATCTATTCGTATCGTGTGAACTATTATTGTGTGTCGTGTCCGAAATAACACTTGTCAAGTGAGAAACCGTGGAAGTGGCGTCACGATTGACGAGAAGGACGACGAGAGGATAGGAAAAAACAATACCAAGGAATAATCTGTATACGTCACGCCGTTTAACAATGACGATGGTATCTGTTAATATCGTCGTGTACGTCTCTGTGGATCTTGATTGATGGCTGCCATGTCATGGCGTCGGTCAATGATAGACTTCAATGTATGTGTGGGCCTGTGTGTATATCATGCGATGCATTAAATGAGATTTATGAAAAGGGTGTCACCGCCGTCGAGCGATTATTATGAAATAACGTAGAGATAACGAAGCGATATCGGTGCTGATTCGCTGTCGACGTTTATTACACTTTGAATATGTTTAAAAGTTACAATCATAAATTATCGTTTCAGTTTCACTGCTACGTCAAAAAAATTATTTTTCGGTGTCGTTTTCGGATTATTGCGCTAGGTTTATTTTAACACGTGTTTGAAAATTATTATCAGATTTGCAGTTTGAAATTTCATCCACGTTATATTAATAATATAAATGACTTTTTCTCTCATAAATTCTTATATACATACACTACCGAGACAAAGTCTGCACACACCTATTCTATCTTTATTAATATCGCCTACAACATAAAAACACTATTATTGATAACAAAGTAACACTATTTTTTATTTTTTCTACAAAGTCTTCAAAATTAAAAAACATCAACAAACAACTTTTAAATATCAATAAAGTAAAGAAAAAGAATAAAATAAACGAAATTTTAAAAAATTTCGTGAGAAAAAGTCTGCGCACAGTTGTTTTTATCGCTTATTATCCTTATAATTTTTAATTTCAGCATTACAATTGGCTATGTGATTGTTGAAAATGCAATGCAGATTGTTATTCTTAATTTTAGTTTTTATCAAACAGGTAATACAAGTGAATATCATGGAAAATAAAAAGTGCAATTTTAAAAAGAATAAAATAAGTATATCAGAGCGAAAAATAATTATAAAATTATGGGAAGAAGAAAATAGCTAGCAAAATATTAAAACAATTTAGGGAGACAGCATTCATCAATTTATAGAGTGAAAAAAAATATTAAAACAACCAATACCATAACATCAAAGCTCTGTTGTGGCCGCCGTTCAAAGTTATCTGAAAGGTAAAATCGTTATATCATAAATACAATTAAGACTAATCCACGATTATCCACTTTTGTAATTTCTGAAAGTGTCCATGTACAATTTGATAAAAAAAATTGATAATACGATAAGGAAAACTCTAATAATTGCTGAGTCCGTAGTCGGATTGTAAGACAGAAACCGTTCATTTCAAGAGTGAACAGAATTAAGTAAAATGAGCATATAAATATGTGGGAGGACTTTTGGAAAAATATAATCGAGAGTAAATTTTATATATTTGCCATAAAAAAACAAAAGTTCATTTGGCGAAAACCTAATATAGCCTTAGATAAGAAAAATCTGTTTCTCACCGTGAAACATGGTGGTGGTCGGGTAATGTTATGGGTGGGTATGTTAAGTAGCGGCGTTGGTAATATCGAATTTATAATCAATAATAAATAAATTCGACTGTCTCGATATTTTAAAGCAAAATTTAAAAAAAAATGTGAGAAAAATCGGATTAGGCCGTAAATTTTATTTCCGCCAAGACAATTATCACAAATATACAACCAAAATTTTCAAGCTTTGGGTACTCTATAATATTCTAAAGTACTTGTATATGCTCCCACAATCTCCTGACTTAAATTTCATTAAATATTTATGAAATTTACTTTAGCACAAAATTCGGAAATTTCGAAGAAATGTCGAAAACTATCAACATCAAAAATAGGCCAAAATTAGTTCTGAATAAATTGAAAGATTAATGCAATTTATGAAAAAAAGATTGGAAGAAGTTTTAAAATGGAAAGTTTACCCAATATCATACTGAAAATAACATTTTGAGTCTTTTTTTAAATTTTTAATTAGGTATGCACAGACTTTTTCTCACGTAATTTTTTAAAATTTCGTTTGTTTCGTTGTTTTTCTTTACTTTATTTATATTAAGAAAGTGATTTGCTGAAGTTCTTTAATTTTCAAGATTTTGTAAAAAAATAAAAAATAATTACTTTGCTATCAACAATAGTGTTTTTATGTTATATGCGATATTAATAAAGATAGAATGGGTGTGCACAGACTTTGTCTCGGTAGTATATACAAATAATATGTTGTTTATTAGCTAGCCTTATCTATTCATTTTAGTTATCTCTAATATTGCTTTTCACAACATACATTTTTGAAAAAACTTAAATCAATGAATGTAATGATAATAGATAATTTAATGATCAATTAACGTACAACATATTAACCCTTACGTAATTTTAAAATTTCATAATAAAAATAATATAAATAATGATTCAGTGAATCTAAATATATATTACTGCAAATTTTATAAATAAAATAATTTATTAAATATGAAAAATATTAGATACATTTTTAATCATTTTGAAATTAGCACTTTTTTGGGCATTAATTTCTTATTTTCCCTACATTGGTGTCATTTAGAAAATTACATTACTTTTACACAAATGTGTCATTCTACGATAAGTTTTCAATTAAACAATATAACACAATTTATCATTTTTTAATTAATAAAAATGAAATGATCATTAAAATTCACACGAATGAAAAGTCTATAATAAAAAACTACTGAATACTTTTATAAAATCTTATTTTGTTAAAGTTTATTTGCATAAAAGTAAATTAACAACACTGCTGAATAAGTTGTAAATGTTTAACTTCATGCATCATAAACCAAAGTAACAAATATGACAGATTTTAATTGATACATATTATTTTTTTTATTTACAAGTTATGAATTTTTCAAACAAACAGAACAGTTTCTATAATACAAAAAAATTCTAAAATTAAATACTGTAATAAAAGCTTATAAAAAATTTACATTATTAATCTAACGCAAGAAGCTAATTTATTTTGTTTAAAAATACAGTATTTAATTAAACTCATAAAACTAGAATTTTATCTACAAAACTGAATATTATATGAAATGTAAATTTTATTACGGTTAAAAAACACATAATCTAATAAATAATTATTATTATGAAATGAATTTAATTTCTCAGAGACTCAAATGAAAAATTGTAGAACTATATTAATGCTACCATATTCATGAAATGAAATAAAAGAAAAATATAATAAAGAATTTAGATTATACTAAACAACTCTGTTATTACAATTTAAGTAGTAATAGATTTATGACAAAAACATTTAATATTATTTATCCATGAATAATGCAATGTTAAGATATACTCCACAGAAATTTAAAAAACTAGAACACAAAATTTAATTACAATAGAATAGGGAGAAAAGATATAAATTAAGCTGCCAGTTTGGAACTATTTTCTCATATTTAGAAACAAATTCTCATAATATATACGATGCATTACAAAAGATTTACATGAATAAGCAAACTCCTATTCCTAAGTGGATAATTCAGATTATCTCTCCATAACATTATTACTGTTCTGTGCGTGTCTAGTTCACAACAGAGCGTGATTTTAATACATGTTTCACTTCTTAAATCATATTTTATATTTTTTTTGTACTTAAAATTTTATTAAAATATTATATAATTTATTTACTAGTCACACCTTACACAAAAATGATTAATTATTTACATTTTTTGTTGAACTTTTCAGATGAATTTAGTTATTTTTATTTGAATAAAAAATAATTTTAAAATTGAAATGAACAGAGTTGAATTCACAATATAATAACTATTTAATGGCAACAATTTATTTTAAGTATTTTACATATAAAATCATTAAAATTAAAAATATTTATATAATCTAGAATATAATTTCACTCTGGGCAGTTTTTCTAAAAAAAATATTTATCTATTTTAAAAATACTACAATCCTATTTTTTTAAATTAACATTTTTATAAAAAAAATATTAATAGACGAAAATATTTAACTATAAAAAAGAAATCCGCTGTGTCAAATTGCGACTCAATTGGCTAGAATGGGATTTTACTCATGAATATAAATCGAAATCCAAAAGAAATGTTATTAATAATCTCTCTTCTTATTTCCTTAGTTGTCATTAACATACCTTAATAATAAATAGCAAATAATGGTACGTAGTATATAATTTCCTCAAAGAAGTTGTCAACTTCTAAAGAACGCAGCCCCTATTAACGAACAGAAAAATGATATCTAGACTATGATTGACAAGAAGGAAAATAATTATTTCTCGTAAACCAACAAAAATTATATTATATGTATACAAATGTTTTAGTATTATTTTTCAGCACTCTGATATAATTATTTAAAATTCAAATAAATTCCCATCTTTTTACATTTTTGAAGAATTAACATAGTCTTTTAAAAATTCATGTTATAACTTAATAAAAAAACAACTTAACAAAACAGTAATAATCGCGATAAACGACTAAAAACTGTATAATTAATATTGCATTTGGCAAGAGTTTAACAAAAAAATAAATAAATAAGCGAACAAATTTTCTCTGTTCTTAGTGAAGTTTTTGTGTCTCACAATACATTAAAATATCGAATTCGATGTTTGACATTGATGATTTTAAAATTATTAACCATGCCCTGAAATACTAGGAGATTAAAAACCAATAATTTGCCGATAAGCATTATTAAATAAAAATTTATTGCATACAATTGTGGAACAGTTCAATGTTGACTTAACAACAATTTCAAAACGTCTGCATGAAATAAGAAAAATTCAGAAGTTCAGAAAGTATAGAGAATATTAACGTTTAGAAAACAATATTTCTCGCCATTCAACACATTTATCTCATTATTTGTTAAGCAATATAAAAAAAAATTTCTACAATAAATTGTTATTGGTGACGAAAAATTAATTATTTACAACAATCTTAAACGCATACAGCTATGGTTAGACTCTTGCTAGCCAACAACGTTACAGACAAAACCGAATATTCATACGAAAAGTTCCTTCTATTCATCTGGTGAGGCATGGAGGATGTGCTAATCTATGATCTCCTCTAAGCAGGTAAGACGGTTACTATCGAACTCTACAATCCTCAATTGAATCATTCGGCCGATTACATTAAAAAAAGATCATTTACTTAATAATAAAACCGAAAGGTCATATTGCTTTTAATACTGAGCAAGCTATTTTTAAATTAAGTTAAGAAGGTTTCCTCCTTACGAGGCGTATTCATCCGACTTAGCGATTTCAAATTATTATTTATTTTTCTCTAGAAAGTACTTTACAATAATGATAATGTTATTTCAGCCTTTCATTATTATATAAATGTTAATCCATCATTTATTTTTAAAAATTGAATAAATGAAAGTCTAAAACATTAACTGAAATATAATTGACTTAAATAAAATGGTGTCAAAAATACATTAAGTGATATATTTTAATTATTTTTCAATTTATATGTAAATTCTTGGCCTAAAAAACAAAATAATATTTATATATTTAAAAGCTATGTTATAAAATCTCCAAGTTATAATATATACTATATTTAATTATTCTCAGATTGTAATATTATGGTGACTTAAAGTGTCGTTTGATATGGAAAATTTCCTTATTTTATCATCTTCAAACAAAAATCTAAGAATTTCTTATTCAGATTCCTTAACTTCTATCTAAAGATGAAGAACAAATCTGGTCGTAGTAATGTTAAATTCTAAGTAACCATAAACTAAAACTCCAAAAGAAATAAATATAACAGATAATGTTACTCAAAGATTATATGTAATAAATAATTTAATTACTTTGATCTGCACACGTATTAAAACTATAAATCATTTAGTTAATTTATTCCTTTAACAAAAATATATAATTGAGTAAACAATTAATTTTGTTTTTCTAACTTTTATCATTAGTATAATTAGTATTTGAAATAATCCATAAAGAAGTTATTAACATTTATTTTAAATTACGTGAATAATTTAAAATAAACGATAATTAAAAGGACATTTTCATTACTATTTTCTTTTATTTCTCAGTATAATAAAATACACAAATACACTTCCTGTAAAGAATTAAACTAATATAAACCATTTACAATGAAATTTTCACCGACGACAAAATTTAAAATTATGATGCGAATATCTACTACCTGAATATTTTATTATATCGTATAACATAAATATAAATAAATTAATATTTATATAATATAAAAAAACTAGGCAATGAACAAAATTATAAAAAAACTCATTTCTAAAGAACTTTTAATTCCATACAAGTATATAAACGAATTTTAATTAGCTAAATAATATACGTCTGCAAACATTTTTATTATCTAAAATATTAAAATACATTAAATGAATTTTAAAGTAATCATCAAATTATGAACAGTAATATAAAACCAACATAAATGAAACTAATAAAAACATTTACAAAAATATAAGTCAAATTACCTTATTACGAATATGACAACTTTTCATCCAGAATCTGTAAAAAAGAATTAATTTTATTAAACATTAAAAAAATATTTTTCACATGAATTCATTTAAATATAATTATAAAATATATTTACATGCTAACATATCCCCCCCATTACTCTCTCCCCCTCTCTCTATATATTTATACATATATATATATATATATATATATATATATATACATATACATATATATATATATATATGTATATATATATATATATATATGTAAAAAAAAGATGAAAAAAATATATCGAATTACTTAAATATAAATAAAACACAGCATTTAGTAAAATTAAAAAGAGGATCTGGTATTAAAGTAGAAGAAATAAAAATGAAATAACATATGCATTAATTATGAAGAAATACAATAAAAACTGTATTCTTAAATATTAGTTTGTTTGTTTTTTTAAAAAAAACATATTTTAGAAAAATTTAAGTCGTTATATGATTTAAATATTCAATATAAACAAAATTAAAATATAAAAAAAAATCACAAAAAATATTAGAATAACGAAAAATATTACTCAATTATAATAATTAAACTTCTACAAAAACTTAATTAAAGTAATTGAAAACAATATGTTACTATTCCAAAATTAAATCTTATTTTTTTTTAAAAAAAATATAATCTAGAGTTGTTTAAATACATAGTAGAACGTATAAAGTGTTAGTTATTAAAATTCTATGTCAACGTGTATAATATAGAGCTTAAGAAAAAATAATGTAGGAAAACTGTATGAAAAAATTGTATTTAGAAGCTATATATATATATATATATATATATATATACACGAGGTCGTTTGACAAGTATGGTAAATGTATTTCTTAATTTAATTAAATTTTTCAATTTAATTTTTCTTACTTTTTTACCATACTTATCAAACGACCCTCGTATATTATAACCATAAAATACTGCTACTTTTAATTTAATTTCATTGAATTTTATTATTATTGACTAATATTATGTCACTATAATTAATAACTTAAATAAAAAATATAAATCACTAATAAATATTTTTAAATTGCTAATAAATAATAAATCAGTATAACATAAATATAGATTGTTTTTTTAAGAGTGATAGAACTTTAAATTGAATCCCTATCGAAAGTTCTACGTAACCTAAAAAAACATTCATTATATATATACAAGTGTGTGTGTATGTGTATATAAAGGTATGATAAATTGTTTTTTTAGGATAGATAGAACTTTTGATACGGATTAAATTTAAAATTCTATCACGCTTAAAAAACATCATATACATCAATTGACGTCGAAAATGTAATCTAGACATTAATATGTTATATATATTTTTAAATATTCAATTTATAAATATTAATTAACTATTTTAAAAATATTTTTAAATACTTCTATATATAAGAAACTCACATTTTACATAAAATACATTTATTTTTATATATAATATAAAGTATTTATTTGTTATATATTATATACAAGTGAGTGAATGAACGATAAATCATTTATTTCGACTGCCATTTTGGTTTAGATAGTTTCTAATGTTTCAAATATCTTCTGTCAACAGTTCTGCAAATTTATAATGGAGCATTCTACAGTTAAACAATTCTTTATTATTATAATAACATTTTATCAAAATTAAACTTATGGAGACCTTAAGAAAATAATATAATTTTTTGATTTATAGTCATCAACCTTCCAAAAACAAAATATTTTCGTTGGTAAAAGAATTTGATGAGTATTAATAATAAGACAAATATAACAAAGTTTGCATATCCCCGCACTATGTATTCAATAGAAAATATTGAAGTCGTACGTGAGAGTGTAGCAAAAGATCCAAATACGTCAAGCAGATCGCGTACGCGGGAAATGAGACTTTCTCGGTATGCTGTGCGAAGCATAATAAAGAAAGACTTATATTTATTCCTCTATAAAATTCAACTGATACAAGGACTTGAATTTACATACCATCCACAACATTTTAAATATGTACAATAATAAAATATTAGACAATTTCCGATAATCCTGTAAGTGAACAAGTAAAATAGCTATTTCAGGGCTACTGAGAAACCAAAATAGACACATTAATGACCTTTTTATCCACGCAGAGTAACTGTTTGGTGATATTTACATGCTAGAGATGTCAAACGACCATTTTTTTCCAAAACACTACACAAAATTCTGTTACAATTGTAGCAAACATTACTTTCTTATAATTGTCCCCTTTTTATAACTAAAATTTGAAAATTTGGATTTTGTTAAAATATGTTTTCAATAAGATGGCGAACAATCTATGCAAATCATCTCGAAATACGACAATTGTAATTGGCCACCAGATCAGGAAATTTAATCGAACCAGATTACTTTTTATGAAATTATTATACCGTAAAGAGCAGATCAATGCTAATAAACTGTAAACAATTAAACAGTTTAAGGAAAATATTCGTAATATTATTGTTGGAATAATTGTATAAATGTGTGAAAGTCATCAGCATTTCGTAAAGGGTGAAGATCATTGATTTATGATCATCTGACCGACAATGTATTCCTACATAATTACCACGTCTCAATAAACGGTATATAATAATAAAACTGCTTCATTTCATTTTATTCAGTTTTTAATAAAAAAACATTATTAATTTTTTTTCCACACACCTGTAAGTATATTACGACGGTCGTTTAATAGGAATGGTAAAGTTATTTATTGTTTAATTTAATTACAAATTAATTTAATTAATTTAGTTTTTCTTACTTTTTTATCATACTTATCAAACGACCCTCGTATATATATAAATATATATATATATACACACGGTTTTCCAATAAGCGCTTCAGAAGTTTAAATGGAAATAAAACAAACTGTTTATTTATTTATTTACTTTTACGCATACTCTATGGCATAAATAATGGAACACAATTTCACTCATAGGATTGTTTGATAAGTCCGTGTAAAAATAAAAACTGCTTCATTTTTTTGAATAAATCGTTTTTATTTTTCAACATAGTCTCCTTTTAGGCTTATACACTTCATCCAACGCTGCTCTAGTTTGTTGATCCCTTCCGAATAATAGGATTTGTCCAAGTCTGTAAAATACTCATTCGTTCCTGCAATCACCTCCTCGTTCGAATAAAATCTTTTTCCCGCGAGCCATTTCTTCATATTAGGGAACAAATAATAGTCCGATGGAGCCAAGTCTGGAGAATAGGGGGGATGTGAAACGATTTGGAACCCTATTTCCATTAGTTTTGCGGCCACAACTGCTGAGGTGTGAGCTGGTGTGTTGTCGTGATGAAAGAGGACTTTTTTGTGGGCTAATCGGGGACGTTTTTCTTGCAACTCGGTTTTCAAACGATCCAATAACAATGAATAATATGCACCTGTAATGGTTTTACCCTTTTCCAAATAGTCGATAAAGATTATTCCTTGCGAATCCCAAAAGACAGTCGCCATAACCTTCCCGGCCGAAGGAATTGTCTTCGCCTTTTTCGGAGCAGATTCCCCCTTGATAACCCATTGTTTAGACTGCTCTTTGGTCTCAGGAGTGTAGTGATGTATCCATGTTTCATCTACAGTGATGAAACGACGCTTAAAGTCCTGCGGATTTCGCTGAAACAGCTGCAAACCGTTCTTGCAACACTTCACACGACCTCGTTTTTGGTCGATCGTGAGCAATCGCGGCACCCACCTGGCGGATAGCTTTTTCATGTCCAAATGTTGGTGCAAAATATTATGTACCCGTTCACACGAGATGCCTACAGCACTAGTAATCTCACGCACTTTCATTCTTCTGTCATCCATCACCATATCATGGATTTTATCAATGATTTCTGGAGTGGTGACCTCAACAAGGCGTCCAGAACGTTCAGCGTCTCTTGTGCTCATATGGCCACTCCGAAAATTTTGAAACCACTTATAAACCGCACTAATCGAAGGTGCAGAGTCACCATAATGTTTATCAAGCTTCTGTTTAGTCTCCTGAGGCGTTTTGCCTTTAATGAAGTAGTGTTTAATCAACACGCGAAATTCTTTTTCGTCCATTATTTGACAATCACTCGATTTCCTTGATTCCAACGATTGTCAAACACAAAGGAATAGACCGATATGGCTGAAACTTGATGTGTGTTCTTCCAAGAGGTGCTACTAATTAAAAATAACCTCGATATGCACCAGTGGTGCCATCTTTCGGAATTTACACGGACTTATCAAACGACCCTCGTATGACCATTACGACTTCGCTTGATATAGTGCATTTGTTTAGTATAATTTTTAATCACTATTTCACATAATTGTAGTCCAGTTTCATGAATTACACTTTCAATGTTAATTTTTAATTCTTCTGTTGTTTGTGGTTTATTTGCATAAACCAATGATCTCAAATAACCTCACAAAAAATATTCCACTGGAGTTAGATCACATGATCTTGGTGGCCAATTGGTGGGTCTATTTCGTGAAATTCAAATTTTTACAAATTCTATTAAATGTTCCATGATAATTTGCCAAATTATATTGAGTTGAAATGTCAAAATAAGCTTAAAAAAATTCAAACATGGCAACCAGCAGCTATCAAAGTTCTGTTACTCATATTGAAAAATCTTATAAATATTTATATACATATATATATATATATATATATATATATATATATATATATATATACATATATACATACACACATACATACATACATACACTCACATATATATATATATATATATATATATATATATATATATATATATATATATATAACATATTTTATCTTTATTATCACTTTCAAATCTGTCTTCTAAGTTTAATTTTGTTTTTAATGGGAAAATTTCGAATTAAAACATAAAAATTAACATTATTAACTGAATCAAATTTATGTAATTGAAATTTCCATTGTAGATAAAACTTGATGAATTATTAAGAAAATTACTGTTGCAAACACTTAACAAATGTGAATCTCAATTGCCCGTTGTGATACATAATCTAAAATATTTTTTCGTATAAAAATAATCTACAGTAAAAACATATAAGACAAAAACTCGTTTCTTCTGAACTATTGATTCAACATCTACGACCTGACGCTACCAAAAAACAAGATGAATTGTACCTAGTAAAAAACGGATATAACATCAAATTATAATTTAGGTTGGTCTCTTTTTTAATGAAAAACTCGGCAAGGTAAAAAAGTGTGTGTGTGTATATGTGTGTATATTATATATATATATATATATATATATATATATATATATATATATATATATATATATATATATGAATTTGAGGTTGATAGGTTTGTTTTTATGTTGGTGTATGTGTGATGCAGCTTGGAATATTATATTGTTGAAAACTTTTGTTATTAGTTTCGTACGTATTCGTCGAACTTTCAATAAAGCATAAAGAAAAACCGCAGGATATGATCAATAAGGCGTAACAGGGCTCTCATCCATCTACAATTCCACGAGTCGATTATGCGACCAATAACCTGCGTACGTGAGCAATAGTATAGACGTTATAGAGGGAGTTATGGAGAAGATGGAATAGTAGAACCAGAAAAGAACAACAAGAAGAGAAGCACAAGCAGTGGCGACAACAGGAGTAGAAACTACGATGGCTCTGATAGCAGGAGATACGTAACAACATAACGACGACAGGAAGCGACGAAGACGACGACTCCGTTCCTTTGTGACGAAAAGATCACTTCGTATAACTTACAAATTTATCGACGTGGCATTCTGACATGTCTGTCGTATTTACACAACGCGAAGAAATATGAAATAAGTTAAAGTTCGTTTTATTATTATCGTTATTATCATTCTGTTCTTACTGACAGATAGTTGCGGCAAGGATAAAACTTTTACTTTTTTTGTTGTTCGCTCAACGTACTCGAATCTATCTTATCTATTTATATATATATATATATATATATATATATATATATATATGAAATCAAAATATTAAATTGTGTTGTGTATGTTGCTGTAAATAAGTTGTTTGTATTGGATTTATTTGATAAATAAGCAGGAAACAATATAATTTCCTGATAATTTATTAAAAGTGTATACAATTGACCAAAGATAATTTTATTAATTTTTATTTTTTTCTGTTTTGTATATATATATATATATATATATATATATATAGTCATCTAAATGTGATGCTCAGATTTGTGTTTTATTGAAAAGAAACTATACACAGTTTTCTTTTTAATAAAACACAAATCTAAGCGTCATATTTGGATGACCTATATAATATTAATCATCCAAGTCAAATCATAAGAAATATATTTAAATTGTTAAATAATATTTTTTTTAATTTTACACAATACACTAAATTTTAAATATGTCTTAAAATATATTTATTATATTTTTTTATTTCTTTTTATTTCTGTAGTATATTTTCAGTATCATGTGTATACAACAAAACTATAAGATTTTACTAAATACCTTGAATTTGAAAACTATTAAGTATTGTATTTTGTAAGCAATACCAAGAAAAATATATTTATTTTGTGATTTTTACGTACTTGAAGTTAATATTATATTTATATTAATTAAAATCAATTAAAAATATATGATTAAAACAAAAGGATTTATAAAAGAACTGTATAATTTCAAAATGATATTTTTTTATAAATGAAAAACAAAGATATACACAGTTTACAGGATTTAAAAAAAGAATTATTAAAAGTTTAACTACGATTTAGAAATTTATCGCCACTAGTTGGAAACTTATTGAACTTAAATTTATTTCTTTGTTCAAGCTGTTTTGTCCAACCAAATTTTTACAAACAAAAAGAAAAAAAAGCATATGCATCCCATTCACTACCAGGGCCTCAGGAGAAAATCCATCACCACAACCCAGACGTTTTATTATTTAAATATTATACCAAATTGTTATCAATTTTTTCGATGTATTTATAATATTCTAAATGATTAAAAATGTAATTATCAGCAGACCAATAACATTATATATCTATTTTATTGTTTTTTAACATAACCCATCTATTTGCGGCACGATTTTGTACAAACAGTTATCATAAACTAATAATGAACATCTGTCACATATTTGTACGCCAGGCTCAGGTAAGAAAACCGGGTCGTCACATATAAGTGACGATGGTAGCGAACGTGTCAAGCAAAAAAAAATGAAATGATTGAAAGACAATTAAAAAGTTAACATTTCCATTCAATTATCAAATAGTTATGAACTATTTTTGACATAAAATGATATTAAATGTAATGTTTATTATAATTTACTGAAATTTAAAATTTAAGTAAATACATTTTTTTAGCAAATCTCGTTATGAACATGGATATAATTATACATCACTTCTTAGTGCCATAGTCTTTGTAGGGCCTTGGACTCCCTGTTAATGCTACCCCAGTAAAAATTTACTTGTTTTTTAGATCCGTAATGGATATGTTGTTATTATGAAATTAAGATTGTTAACCTCATGTTTAAACCCTAATTTGTAGAAACACTCGGAGATCCATTTTTGAAAGGTAATTTTTTTGAGAGATATTCGATGTTCCTGAACGATTACCTGTCAAACTACTGACCAAACTTGGCACTTCTTAACTATGATACTATGATCTATCGGTAACCTATGTTGCTAGAGCAGTTTTCAGTTTTAAAAATTATACGCATCTCTTAATTATCACAAAGATAAAACAACTGTCTCATATATCCAATTTTTAACTACTAAACCTAACCAAGAAGCCAGATCATATTTTATTTTACTTTATTTACTTATTTTTCTATAACACTAAATGACTTATTTTAGAGAGAACGACGTTTCTCTGTTTGATCACGGCGTAATATCTTCAGCAAGGTGAGGAGCTCTGAATGCTTAATGTCAAGTACAGAGGTCTATGACTCATACTTCATGTGATAAAAGTGATATGAGCCTTCAATAGCATCAAAATAACTAACAAAGTCACCGTATCTTCAAAGCATGAATCTTGAAATTCGTACCTTCAGATCCACCGACAATGAGGACGCACACGACATATCCGCCTCTTCACTCACAAACAACAACTTTGGTCGATTGTACCGAAAATGCAGGTTGTGGGGATAGTAGGTACCAAAAGATCACGGATCAGTGCGTTCGTGCTGTTTCCGCGCGACTGAACCAAACAAGTATCTACCATTTGATAAACTCCTCGACCGTATGCACGTAGAGATTTGTATACAGTGTGCTCTTCTGAACAAAGTAGTGCGTATTAGCAATAAGACGCCATGTCTTGTTTTTAGAAGACCTACAGTCGTTTCAATCCTGTAGGTATATAAACCTTAACTGACGACGTGTATATCAAAATCGATTTCACTAGACTCATATGAAGATACAATTCGTATATAGCAGTAGTTGTAGTTTCCTATTCAGAGAAAAAAAACGGTCTACCTAACAGTCTGTCTCATTGAACTTATTAACATATTTGCTATGAGAATTTTCTAATTATTATATTCATTTATAGTTCCTTGCTACATTAGAAAAGAATATGGGAGAACAGATAAAGCTATAATAAATTTTAATCACTGAATTCACTATATTATATAATGCATATTAAGCAATTGAGCTTCTACACTGCACTGTTTAAGATTTTTTTAATGATGTAATATTTCTCGATTTTTTACTTCGAAGTAAAAAAATTGAAATAACTTTCATTGAAATAATCTTATACGTTTAAATAAATAACTGTATATTAATTTCCTACTATATTTTTTATCAATACCATTAAAATTAAATACATATACATACATAAATATATATATATATATATATATATATATATATATATATATATATATATACAGTTAGTCACAAAATTGAGCGTACACCTGTAAATTATAATCGTTTATTTATATATTAACAGAATTAAATATATTTTTAAACAAAAAGTGCATATTTGTAATATATGCTTATTTTCACTTATAATTTCATTAAAAAGACATAAAAATATCATCGTATTCACTCTATATTCAGTAAAGTTATAAAAAATTCTCAAATTTATTCACACAAAGTTGAGCGTACAGTAGCGATAATTATGAAAATTTCTTTACGATACGTAAAATTAATATTTTGTAGCATAGTCATTAACATATATGACTCTTTGCAGACGCCGTGGCATTGATTTGACTATTTTTTTTTGTTACATAACTAGGTCTGAGTTTTGCCATATTTCTGTCAATTTTTGTAAACAAACGTTTTTGTTAGATGAATTGCAAGATTTTATACGATTCTTCAATTCTACCCACAAATTTTCAATTGGGTTGAGATCTGGTGATTTGGGTGGGTTTTTTTTATCAATTTCGGTATATTATATAACAGCCATTCTCTAATTATGTACGAAGTATACTTCGGGTCATTATCTTGTTGAAAATGATAAGTTGGCGACATTCCTAGTTTGCGGGCAAATGGCCTTAAATGATTTTTCAAAATTTCAAGGTACTTCATTTTATCCATGACAGATTCAATGTAACGTAAATTTACAATACCACTGGCTCTCATACAGGCCTATAATATTACAAATTCTACTCAGTGTTTTACTGTTGTACACATGTTATTTTTTTTTGTTTCGTTTTCTCTAAACAATTTGCCTACCATCTAATCCAAACAAATTAATTTTGGTCCGAGAATATCACATTGTTCCAAAAATCAACATTATACTTAATATACTTTTTAGAAAATTCTAGACGTTTTCCTCGGTTTACTTTGAAAATAAATTATTTTTACGTGCAATTCGTCTATAATACCCATTGTTATGTAATACTCGACGCAATATTTCGGTGGAAATTTTTTTGTTAATTCTCGAGAATACTCCTACTTGTAATTTTGGTAAACTTTGTTTGGGATTTATCTTCATTGATCTGATGATAACCCGTTCATCACTAAGAGTCAGATTTTTCCTGCCCCTACCTTTGTTATTGTAGAGTGTACCTTCATATTTATGTTCATTAATTATTTTTTGAACAGTGGAATGTGACCTATGCACTACTGTTCCAATATCGTGTAATGATTTTCCTTTATAGCACAACGATAAAATAAGTTTATGCGTAGTTATAGTTTGCTTCCTTTTACTCTTCATTTTATAATAAATATGAGTTCTTCAAGAAATAACGAAATATATTAAAGAACTAATAAATGTTTATTATTGTTTACGCTATACATAAGACCCCCTACCTTATTATATTTTGAAATACGCATAAAATCGCATTCCTACTATACATACTTTCGAAGTGTACGTTCAATTTTGTGTGAATAAATTTTGAACTTTTTTATAATTTTACTCAATATAGAGTGAATACGATGATATTTTTATGTCTTTTTAATGAAATTATAAGTTACAATAAGCATTTATTACAAATATGCACTTTTTATTTGTAAAATATATTTAATTCTGTTAATATATGAATAAATGATTATAATTTATAAGCGTACGCTTTTGTGATTATATATATATATAAACGTATGTATGCGTGTACGTATATTAAACTAATTTCTTTTACTCAAATAGCCAATTTACATAAGCGTACACCAGAAGATCGTTCTCGAAAAGCTCTATTTTCTTAACGAAACAGTATCCATTTCATTCTCTGTCCGCTTCGACGGTTAACAAGTTTCGACGCTCTGTGGCCCACAAGAGAAATATCACATTTCGGAAACTATTCCATAATTATGGTAATTTTTGATCATCCCATTTACATTAATGTATATAATCCACGATATATATATATATATATATATATATATATATATATATATATATAAATATATATATATGTTTGGGTCATGATATTATTTTCAGGATTACAGCAACGTGATATGAATAATCAACGATTGTAATTAATGTTTCGCAAGAAATGTTTAAATTTAGATCAACGTCGCTCCGGCTAATTAAGCACATATAACTGTACATGACCGATGCTTCCTCACAAATTGATACACACGTACAAAACACACAGATAATTATTTTCATCCACTCATGTTGTGATTGCGACGAACTCGGATCCTACCAACGGCGCTGAAACTAATTTTCAATTGAAGTTTCTGGTCGAAAATCTGTGTCGGCTTCGGTGTTCTCGCTTGTTAAAAGTTCATTTTCGTTTCGTCTATTTTACATTCGACTTGGAGTGTATTTCGACACCGATGCGGCACCAGACCGTCGTCATTACAATTTTACAACGAGCTGAATTCCAATTATGGCAGGTATGAATGTGTATAGGTGGATTAACTCGAAAAGTTCTGACGCTGTTAATCGCTTTTACCTGTGTTTTGATGACTAATTATATCAATGATACGCGTGACCTTGCGTCGATCTAGCTCTCTACCGTTTTATATATCATATCGTTCCCTCATTTACTATGTACTCTGTAGTTAAAGTACGCATGTTAGGCATACTGCGGGTTCGGCGACGCAAATTAGTTTTCGAAGTTGACGTACCGTGACTATTGTTCCAGATTCGTCGTTATGTATTTATAAATGAATGTTCATCATTATGTATATGTGTATATATATATATATATATATATATATATATATATATATATATATTATGTATAGAATATTCATTCCTTTACTAATATTAAAATGTTATTTTATTTAATATACATTATTTGTCCTATATTTTAAAACATTATTAACTCTTGTCTTATATATACCGCTTTATATATTTATAGATTAGTATTAGAGAATGTTTACTCCATGAATATTATTTTTCAACTAAATAACAAAAAACCAATTTGTTAACTAAACTAACACCCTATTTAATAATAATGTCCCAAAAACTATTTTAACAGAATTACTATCTATAAAGATGAAATAAGATGTACACTAATAGATATCCTACAAGAGAACATGAATAAATATTACTGCAAAAAAACAATTTTCTTTCTAATTTTGACAAGAAAAATAATGAAAATGCTATAATTGATTACATATTATTTCTTATTTACTCTTTTATAAATTAATCACTAGTTTTTGGCACCATAAGGTGTAATAAAAATGTTCACTAATAACATTTTATTAACTTTTGTGCTGATTCACATTTAAATAATAATTTCATTATCATATCATAACAAGATTATAAAATTTCATCAATTAATTTAAACCTCTATTAGGGATATACATTGAAAATAATGTTCTTTGTCGAAAATATTCATTAATTTCAAATAAATTAAAATATAAAATTAATTCGAATGATTTCTTTCTTTTTCTATGACTTTTCACTACCATTTTGTATAAAAGGTGAATTCTACTTTGAAAAAAGTATTCGATGTTTGATACGATGAAATTATTAATACATTTACTATACTTGTTCGAAATTTCGAAAATATGTATCCTCTAGACCAGGCGTCGGCAAAACATGACCCGCGGGTCACCAAGTGACCCATTTGATATTTTCAAGTAACCCACTTGAGTTCTGCAAATAA
This sequence comes from Neoneuromus ignobilis, assembly GCA_029203775.1. NCBI lineage: Eukaryota > Metazoa > Arthropoda > Insecta > Megaloptera > Corydalidae > Neoneuromus > Neoneuromus ignobilis. The sequence goes on along the minus strand of CP092087.1, from coordinate 45,009,463 downwards.
ACTATAATATATAAAAATAAATTATAAAACATAAACATGAATACTTTGAGAAAATATAAATAATAAGATTAACATTGGTTTTTAAGACTTTTGTTCTTAACAAACATAATGAACCATTATAATGATATCAACGTACGACTCTAAGGAAATAACCACACAATTTTGAAAATATACGAGGAATGGAAAAGTGTTTCTTCAAAATTAATATTATTTGAAACTGACATAAAAACTAAAATATTTCTTTTCTTTTCTTTGCTAAAAAGCCAATATGAGAAAAAAAATCGATGAAAGCAATCTAAATATGTTGAACATTAGAAGTGAATTTGAAAGTAGATTTCAAAGTTTTAAGAAGCACGACGAAATGTTTACATTTATAATAAATCCCGACGAAATAAAAGAAAATATTTTCGATTTGCAGTATTTTAAATATCTTAAAATTGACAATTTAAGTTTAGAAATGATTGATTTTAAAAGTTCAACGTTGTGGATGGATAAATTCAAGACACTGCGGAAAAATTTTAAAAAAACGGAAGATAATCATCTTCTTATGATACCAGCGTGTTGAACATCACTTCCTACAAAGTTTTCATCTTTGAAAAAAATTAGTTTTGCCATTTTGTCCGCGTTCGGTTCTACTTATAAAAGTGAGCAAATATTTTCACACATTAAATTTATTTTCAGTAAGAACAGGAGCAGCTTGACTACCGAAAATTCAGACGCTTGTATTTGTCTCAAGGTGATTAATTATAAACCAGACTTGACTAAATTGACATCACAAATTTAGCATCAGGGGAAGCATTGAAAACGAAGAGAACGTTTATAAATAAAGGTCATAAATTAATGAACTAAAACTTGACAATTATATTTGTTTTTATAGTAATTACAATTATAATTTTAAATTGTTATGTTTTAAAAGCATCTTGTAATTATTTTCTCGATAAAATTTATCTTATTATTCACTAAAAGACTGTTTTAAAATGAAAATACCACTGACCCGAAACGTCTTCTTAATAAACACATTTTCGCTGATTTTGACCCGCAGCCAAAAAAGATTCCCGACGCTTGCTCTAAACAGTATTGCATCAAAGTTAACGAATAGTAGTCGAGATACTTAATGTCTTAGGAGTATGCGGAACGGGTAAAGATTTCTCATTCCAACTCTAACAATGTGTTCTTGGTCGTTTTAACAACAAACAGCTTAGCATTATCATGAAGCAAAATAACCTTGCGTCGTTTATTGGATACTGGCAATCTTTTTTTGTCCAATACTGGTTTCATTTTGTGTATTTCTTAATAATATTTATTAACTGTAACTGTTTTAGGTAGTGAAAACAGCTTATAATCGAGAAGTTCTTTTTGATCCCACTAGATACATAATAAACTTTTCTGGCGGTGGATAATCATTTTAGTGTTGATATGAATAATTAATCAGAGTCTATTCATTTTTTTAAAGTTTAGTTAGTTTTGTTAAAATATATCAACTTTTCATCGTCAATCATATTTCAATTCAAAAAACTTTTCTCTCTAAGTTCAAAAAGCAGAGAAATATAAACGTTAAACGAGCTTAATATGTTCTTCAATGTCAATTCAATGTCGTTCGAGTGGGAGTCGCCTTTCTTATTTTTTCTTTTTCCATTACTTATAAACGTCGAAAACGAGTCGATTGATTAATTTCTAATGCTTTTGCAAGATCAGTAATCGATTGTACTGAATTTTCATTCAATAATGCTTGCAATTCATCATCTTCGAATTTTTCCTATCCAGTGCATTCCTTATCTTTCACATTAAAATCACAACTTCGAAATCTTTTAATCCAAAATTTACAAGTACTAATGGATATATAACTCTCTCCATAAGTATCATCAATTGTTTTATACGCTTCTGCAGATTCTTTTTTAATCAAACATAAAATATAAAACGTATTGAACACGCTCTTTGCTACGCTCAGTTTTTGATCATACTAAAACGACGCTAAGGTCAGAAAGCATAATATACAATTTTGTTTATCTTATAGAGAATATCTAATAGAAAAAAGAGAAATATTTGTTTAAATAAAATATTTTTTTTAATAAATACTCTCCATTTATTTGTGAACACTTTTTTCAATAATACTCTAATAATACCGTACTCTGATGATATTATCCTGACAATCAAAATGCACATTAATCAAAATAAGTACATAGTAAATAATAATTCAATACTTGTATAAAATCTTAGGATATTACGATGAATGATGGATTTGTTTAAAAAAATAAAGAAAAAAATTAGTACACTCATCCTCATTTTCAACTTATAAATTATATGTAATTTTCAATAATTAAAATACGATCAAAACTGAACATTTAATCGATCAACATCAACTGTCTCAATATTGCATAAATTTCAAACTTGATCAAAGAAAAAATAATATATTAGATTCAGTGATGAAATTTACAGACAAGATTTTAATTTAAATTTTTACCTGAGAATTAATCAAACCGCTGATTAAATCTAATATCTTTAATATGAATAATAATTTAAACCTTCGTTAACACTAGGTTTACGGGACGCGTCATTTTGACGCATTTCGAATTTTATGAGGGAATTTACAGAAACCGTTTACATTTTTCTTCCACCACTTGTACTTACCTTTATCCATTTATCGAGACAAATAAAATAGCGAAATTAATTTTCTTCGAAGTTTTCTAATTTAGAAATTATGTATCTGGTATACCTATTTCTTCGATACGCGTCAATTTGATGCAATCGTAAAATAAGCATTAATGTTAGTTGGAAAACCCTGATACAGAAAAGGCAATTTGGTATGTTCGAGAAGCATATGAAGCAAAGTCACTAAAAGATTTTTATTTATGGTCGAAGAAATGAAGACCCGCTTTATTCTCGAGTACAATGCCTAGAGATCAGTTCACGCAAATTCTTCGATTTATATGATTTAATAAAAGAATAGAACGATCCGAACGTTTAGGTACATATAAATTTGCATTGATATCTGAAATATGAAACAAATTTATACATAATAGTCAATCCTGTTAGAAACCTCACGAAAATATTTCAGTAGACGAGCAACTGTTCCCTACGAAAGTCCGATGCAGATTCACGCAATATATGCCAAATAAGCCACATCAATTTGGCATAAAGTTTTGGTTGGAGTAGATGTAAATTCAAAATATTTAATAAATGGTTTCTGTAATCTGGGTAAAGATGAAACGCGAACTTTAACACTTTTGGGCGAATTTGTAATTTTAAAGTTAACCGAATCATATTTACATCAAGGCAGGAATATAACAACTGATAATTTTTTTACCAGTATATGAGTAAAAGATACGCGGAATAAATGTAATGTTATATAATCTTAAATATAATAAATTTTATATAAATGTATATCTTATAGTTATATTTATAAGTTAATACTGTATAATTGTTATTTTTAAGTTGTTTTTTAAAGAAAATGTATGATTTTGTTCATGCGTCAAATTTACGTGTGTCCATATGAAACGTCCGTAAACCTAGTGTTAATAGTTTCAATTTAAATAAAATACAAGTATTTACAGTTTTATTGTATTCATTAAAAAGGTTAAAACATATTATTTTTATAACTTTAATAAATACTATCACTATCTCTTGTTCAACAAATAATTTATTATTAATTACATATTTTTTCAAAAAAATATACGCCATGTAATTATTTTGTTCCAATTTAGTCTGGAAAAGAAAGAAAAATACAACTGATCGCTATTTAAATAGCTAATAATATATTACATACATTACATCTATGTCCAGTCTGTGTTATGTAAGTACAAAATACGTAAATATGTAAGTTTCAAAAATTTAGTACGCATTATCTCGTTTGATTCAACTAAAACACGCACAATGATAATTATTCTACACCGGATATATTTTATAGTTAATGTATGTATCTGTTTACATAAAAGTCATTAACAAATATAAATTTTTTTTTTGGAAAGTTCAAATCAAATGTTCTGATTATAACAAGTTTCCAATATTGAATGTTCACAAAAATTCTATTTAGAGTTCTTTATAAAACATAATGTAATTTCAAAAATATTTTGATATTTTATTTTTAAATATATAAATTGATAAATATGACTTTCTATTTATCTATTTTCTTGCTCAAGCTATTCTTTAATTTCACTAGTAGTACCTAATCTGAAATGTTTAATACAAGTTGACTTTCCCGATCGACTTGATCGATTCAGTTCAAAATTTTCATATTTAAATGTAAAGAGTCATCCAAATGCGACACCTAGATTTGTGTTTTATTAAAAAGAAACAAAAGAAACTATACACATGCTTTCCTATACACAAGTTTCACTTTAATAAAACACAAATTTAGGCATCACATTTGAATGACCCTATATTTAATATTTCGTGCATTTCCACAATACTCAATAGTAAATTAATGATTTTACCAAAGATAAATAATAGCATTTTTTCTTCTGCTATTGATTTACATACTTACTTTTTAATTTAAAAAATCGTTTAGATATTTAAATAAAATATTGATAAAAGTAAAATATATTTATAATTTAAATAAATGCAATTATAATGAAATTAATACATAAAATAAATTTCACAATTCATAAAAATTATATCTATTGAATATATAAGAGCTCTAATTAAATTTAAATTGTATATAAGGACATAATCAAAAAACTAGAAATGAAAATCAATGATTTTACTAGAAAAAACTATAAATACCGATATAATTAAACTGGAAAGAATTATTAAAGAATTAAAAAGTTAAATATATTTGTATCTTATTTATTTGCAAATGCTGATAATGATAGCATTTCCATCGAAACACACATCATCTTATTTATTAATAAATAAAATGAACAATAAATAATTATTGAACACTTACAATACCGTGTGGTGTTGGAATGATAATTTATTTATATGCAAATCTATGAAGTAACAAGGTAGAGTTCATTGCTATATACAATATATATATAAAACTAGTTTGTGCAAAATTGTAAAGTACAACAAACTAAATTATATATAAAGTTTCAATCTGTTTATTAAATTGGAAATTTTAAACACGAAGAAGAACTAAATATACATATAAACTTAACTTATTACATTTCATATATACATTTTCTCAGACATATAATATATGTTCCTGAGAGGCACACTTGGACTACAAAAAGTTTAGTATATTACCTTCTAATGAAATTAAACAAGAATATTTTATGTATTGTAGAAATATATATTTTGATCACAAAAATATCCAATGAATGAAGAAAAAGAAATAACGAATATTCAAATTAAAATCTAAATCAAAAACAGAAAAAATGAAAAATAAACTGTGTACTACATATTTTAATAAAACTACGAAAATATTAAAAATATATTACTATTGCCATCAGACGGCTTCAACTTTTAGAAAAACCATGATCTCGTTATATTCATAAATCAGTTTTAGTGAAAATTTTTGTCCAACAAAAACCACACATATTTAAATACTTTCTATATTCAATTTTATTCATTTTCTTGGCTAAAAATCTGGCTCACAAAATGATTAGTAGTTAAAAAAAACAAGGGGGTTATTAAACGAATTAAAAATTAAAAAAATACAGAGATATGTTCAAGAGTGGAAATTCTAAGATGCATCGGTATATACAAATAAAAAAGAACAATTTTCAATATGTTGAAAAATAATTATTTGTATACGTTTTAATTAGAAAAATACGTACATATTTCTTACCATAAAACTAATTATCGTCATTAAGACTTAACCCTACTAATTAATTCCATTTTTCGTTTAATTAAGTTATCAAAGATCGGTTTGTTACATTTTTTACAATATAAGTTTAATAACATTATTATTTATTTTTCAAATATCGCAAACTCACTTTAACAAAAATTAATTGCATCACAATATTTTATAAAAGTTTTCAATAGTTATTATTCACTTTATTTGTTAATGTGTATTTTAATAGCTACATCATCGTTATTAAAGCGTTATATTATAAAATCATGATTTGATTTAAAATTTGATAATGCAGTATTATGACTATGACGAAGCTTATAAAATAAACAATAAGTAATACTGGACATTTTTACAAAATATTATTATGTTGAGTCATGTATTTGTATTAAAATATATTTACTTCATTAAAGTACATATATCTACAATGTATTTTTATAAAATTTAATCCCATTTTTAAAACAGTATATCATATATCTCTTGTAAATTGTATAAAAATATTTCAAATTAATCGATATATAAGATAAAATAATTAAAAAAATGTCAAATACTAATACCAATAAAAAACCTTTAACGCACATTTTCACAAAAAATTATTTACTTTTTCATTGTGCTATATCTTCGTAAAGATAAAAACTTATAAAAAAAATCAACGATAAAAAATACTTTTAAAACAATTTCCGTCTTAAAATATTATGTGTGAGAATAAATGTTGCACTTAAAAAAGTTATTAAAATAATGAAAAACATTTTTACTAAATTGAATGAATTTGAATATAAAATTTAGTTAATTAAATATTAATACAAAATATTGAGTTGTTTAGAAGCTCGTTCAGTTTTTTAGGTTAAATTCAAAGATTTTTATATTGTAAACCTTTATTGGTTTATGTATATTTCGTTTTTATTTAATACTTTTTATATCTTTCAAGAAATTTCTAAAAAAATACTCCAATTTATTTTAGAAAGCTTCTACACAATTGTACTCCATTTTAAAATTATGCCAATTATTCAAAGAAAAACAAATTATACATTTTTTTTAAAATATAACTCGAAATACTATTCATCAAAGAAATCATACGATAAAAGGAATGTATTAAAGTAAATTGTATTTAAATCAACTCAAGATTAATTATTGAAAATAACCGAACGAACTTTTCGAACAATCCAATATGTATGGATGTAGATATTCATAATTACATTTAACACACACACATATGTAAATATGAATTATGGTTATTATAAAAAAATAATATTTTTATCAATATATGATTAACATTTTACTAATATATATTTTACCTGAATAATATTTTATAGTTTAAATATTTACTTCAAAAAAGTGAGTCATAATCAATTAAAATTTACTTTCATACAGTTACTTATATACACACACATATATACATACATATACATACATATACATATGCATATACATATATATATATATATATATATATATATATATATATATATATATATGTGTATATAAATTTCCTAGAAGAAATCATTTATTTCTCTAACAAAACAAATCATTAACATTAAATAGCAAGTCGGCCAGTAACTATTCGTTAGCGATTATTACATTATTTTTTATTTTCTAAATATAGGTTCAATTAAAGTAGAAACAATTACGAGAAAACAAAGTCAAATCAACTAAGTCGATCGCGAAGGATACAAATCTTATAGAACGTGATAATCGGCACGAAAATTAAAATGAGTTTTTAACACGAACTTCTTGTTTACGACGACAATAATAGCAGAGTGCAAGAAAAGACCGCGCCAAAAATTATATATTCACTTATAAACGTAGTCACAAAACTGTATTTTATCGTGCATGCGTTATTTTTAACTAATAGAAATAAATATTTATAGCATATATAGTTACAAATTCTCAATAATTTTTTTTGTAACATTTTTCGCTATACACAACTGTTGAATTCGTAGATATTTAATCTCTTGGCACAAAAACGCACTCGTCTCATTAAAAATGCCATTATCTCTAACCGTATAAGAAGGTTCGATAAATTAGAGCGCATTTGAATCACAAAAGATGTAAGAAAAAGCGCGTCCGACGTCAAGAATGTTTTTTTCTTATGTATCATCGACCAGGAGTCATCAGTCGTAGACAAAACAGTTTTGTAAGAGCACAAGGACAACAATGAGCAGGGAAAAAAGTTTCGTGTCTCTTTGTATGTATGTTTTTTTCCCTTATCTGTTCCGTTCTTAGCGCAAGGATCCACCCGACGATATCGTCGTCGTGTGTTTACACAAAAAAAAGAGAAAAAAGTTTTCTGTGCGACGGCGACGCACAGAAATAACTTTTTTTCAACAGCGGTAGTTGTAGAAGAATATACGACGGTGAAAGAAAAGTAATTCATTCGATATTCCTGAAACAAACACGCTTTTTTTACCGATTCCGGTCGACAGATAGATATATATCGCACCCCAGACGATTTTTTTTCAGCGTGTAATCGGCTGTTTTGCGATTTACATACGAGAATTACTGCTTCGACTCATTTGTTTCATTCTAGCCATTTTATCAGTGCACAAGACAAATACATCGAATGATTTAGTGAAGGTACGGTCGAAAACAAACAAGTCGACGAATGTGTTTAAGTGCATGGGTGTACGAGTGGACCACAGATAGGCACGTTTTGTGTATATTTTAAAGGTAAACTCTAAACGGACGTCAGAACGATTAGGATTAAAGCGGAAACTCGAAATTTCACTTTGATTGTTTTCCAAGAGACCAATTATAAATAATAACATTAATTCATCCCTGTGTGTAAAATATAAAAGCATAATTACATAAATTAAAATCATGTATATTAGTAAATAAAGTAAATTAATCAATTTCTTCAAATCATAAAGAATATAGCAAATATATGAATAGATTTTTATGAACTATTAATAGAACATATACACAGACCTGCAAAACTATCCGCCATATGGGTAACATAAGTAACTTATTGATATAATTCAATATGTCGTTAAATAAAAAAATATTTTTAATTGAAAATAAATATAATGAATATTATATAATGAATAAATATAATGAATATTATATTTATTATCAATTAAATACATATATTTTTTTAATTTAATTACTTTACTCAATTATATCAATAAATTGCTTATGTTACTCATATGACAAATACTTTTGCACTTCAGTGTATAAATAAATATTTTATTAAAACTGATGTCTTAACCACTCTTTAATATTTTTAACAATGTATTTTGATATTTCTTTTTAATTCTAGGTAAATTAAATTATTTATTATATAAAAAAATGTTTATTACATTCTGATTTTGGTTTTTAATAACAGTGATTATTTTAATATTCTCCTTGAAACAAGTATATGAAAACTCAGTTTTAAAGTTATCACCTTATTACACGAATTCATACTTTTGCAGTATGTATAAAAATTATTTAAAACTTAAATTAAATTCAGTTTAACAAGGTAAATTGAACTTATTGCACGCATGCTAAAAACGGCCCGCGAAAAAAAATTATTTGGTTGTTGAGACGTAGAGAATTTTGAGATAAAATCATTTTACTGACAATTTCAATTGTTATTCCAAAAAAATAGTTCTCTAAAAAGTTAGCAATAGCTAAATTAACTATTTTTTCTTTTATATATGTATGTGAATCATTGCTTATCGCCCACGATATCTATGCCTCCTCTATCATAATCAGAAACTTCGACCCCCTGAACTGATAATGCGAGTTATTGGGATCGTACTAACCGAAAAAGTGAATTAGTACGTTCGTACTAGACTCAGTGCGACCATATAAAACGCAGGCCTATTTTGACATTTAAATTTAGTATAGTTTGTCAAATTATCATAGAATGTTTAATACTTCAACAACGCTTAGAAATTGTAAAAACTTCAATAGACTTATTGAAACAAAAATTTAATGAATCCTTTATTTCATGAAATGGACCCATCAATCGGCCACCAAGATCATGTGATCTAACTCCATTGGATTATTTTTTTGTGGGGATATGTGAAATCATTGGTTTATGCTGATAAACCACAAACAACAGAAGCATTAAAAATAAACATTGAAAGTGTAATTCATGAAATTAAACCAAAATTATGTGAAAAAGTGACTAAAAATTAAACTAAAAGAATACATTATGTCAAGCGAAGTCGTGGTGGTCGTATGAGTGAAATTGCATTCCATTGTTAATGCCATAGAAAATGCCTAAACATAAAAAATAAATAAATAACTAATTAATTAAATATTTTTTGTTTAATTTCAATTTAAACTTCTGAAGCGCTTATTGGAAAACACTATATAAAACATAAATGACTTCTTATTCACAAATGGATATAACCTGCCTAGTTGTCCATTTCCACTGTTCAACACGTTCACTGCATGTCTACGGAACCATAACCCCTGATCAAGAGTGATGCCAAGATACTTAGACTTATTGGCCCAATCAATGGGAGAATCGAAAAAGTAAAGTCATCAGATCAGCAAATATATACAGAAAATAAATATTGTGTTCAGTTGTAATGGTGGCATATTAATTGTAAGAGTTTTATTAAATAATTCGTATTTTTAATAAATACTGTTTGTTTTAATCTGGCCAATTTGTTATTTTCATTCATTCTCGTTTCTTTTACACCTTATTCAATACGTTGTTTGTTTTTAATTATATATATTATTCATATTTATGTAATTATATTACTTATCATTTGTAATATTTTTTTATTTATTGTTCAAATGAATTTGTACTTCTAATTACTCAGTAGATTATAGTATGCCGGTCTTTCAAACGTAAAATTATTTTTTTTATTATATTTATTTTTCATATTTATCCATTTTAATATAAATAAAGTTATATATATATAAAGTTATATATATATATATATATATAAATGTTTAGAAATAAATGAAATGTTTGTTTTTGGAAAAAAATATTTTTATTTATACGTTATGTACTTTATTCATAAATCTTTATTTTCATATATTTTTTAATCATTAAAATAAACATGCTTTTCGGCATATCATATAATAACAACCACGATAATGTATTAATTTATTTATATATAATATATTATATTTAAATAAATATATGTTATATTTTTATTTGAAAATTATCCTCAAGAATTAAAAAACACTTTTTACATTTTAATTGAAGTATACTAAATTGATGTTTGTCACAAACTGACATATTAAAAATATTATCTACAAATAGCAAGTATACAAATTAATATGAATTTTAATTAAATTTCTTATATCAAAGTAAAACGATACACAACGTACATTAATTACTTTTTAATACTCAAAAAATAAAGCAAAATGTTCAAAACAGAAAATTTTGAATTGATATATTTTGTTTATATAAAAAATAGTCTATAAAAATTTCAATTTTATAAAATATTTACTAATAAACAATTTTTAATCAAATGAATAGAAAATGGTATTTTTAATTAATTTTTAACAAAATTAAAATCGTAAAATTAATCAAATTCTACTTAAAGTGTGTAATTTCTTTAATTTTCAAAACATAACAACTTTTATAATAAAACATTTAATTTTCAATAATATCTAAAAAAATCAACAAAATCAATTTACAATTCTAGAATATATTTAATGAGATGACATGCAAGTTATGTAACGAATTTTCTTTCATTTATGATATCTGAAATCGGTAGAATTTCATATTATATTTTAACTTTGGTTAGGAATAATGAAAATAGAACGAAGTAAGGAGAATAGGGCGATTGAAGTGCAAGAATTATTTTCTGTATTACTAAAAACTCGAGAATAAGAAACAACATGTAAACAGGGGTGTTGTCGTGTTACAGTATCCAAGACTTATTTCTCAATAAAAATAAATGTTTGTAATATCTTAATAAAATTTTCTTCAAATTTGAAATAATATTTCATGAAAATATGTTACTATCAAAAATCGTTAAATGCACGGAAGGTTGGTTTACTTAACCGCGTGTAACTCAATAAAGAAATTATGTGGCGTAATCGGCCAGGTACAAGGTTAAAGCTTAAACTTTCCTCTATACAGTCTATTGTCGCAAATTAGCTCATCGGCACCCTATTTTAAAAATAAAATTCCTTTTTGAATAAACTTTGTATAAATATATCAGATATAAATTCGAATTATAACTCTTCTTTTAAAAAAAAAATTTAAGTTATTTAATTTTTATTTAAAATTTCTAAAGTTACAAATAACGAATAGCTATAATTTAGATATTCTTAATTAATTTCATAACTTTTTAAACGATGTTTATATTGAAACATTTAACAATAAATCAAAAGATAATAAAGAAAATATACACTAAATAAAAATAAAGCTAAAATAATTTATATCTTTTAGTCAACTGCTTCATTTCTTTATTTTAATTACTCATTGCTCTATCATTGTAAAAATATGTTTAATTTTATTGTTTCATTTAAATATTGTCCAGGCAGTTCATTTTTGTAAAAACCTGAATTGTAAAAGTAATGCCAAGTCAAATAACCGGAAGCCAAGTGACAAATAAAAAAATTCTATAAATTTTTGGAAAACTATGATTATAAACATGTTAATATGTATATTTCACTTGGTACTTTTTTATAATTCATTGTTTTTAATTTTGAATGATTTTTATTTAATTATAAATAAATAGAAATATTAAAAACATAAATAAAAATTTTAATTTAGTGCACCATTCTTACAAAGTTTACATCATATATTCATTAAGAATGTCTGTCAAAACAAAATATATTTAATTATTCTATCGTCAGATTACTTATGATGCGTTTGTGTAAAAATATTTCACAGAATGACTAATTCATTCTTTGGATCTAACAAGTACTAGGCAGTATGTGATTAATAGTCACTCTTCAGACCAAAAATGTTAATAATAAAATGCATTGAAAAATATATTACTTCAATATGTTTTAAGTTTCAAGTCTATACTCTTGAAATATTCGACAATTTTCGAAAAAATTAAATTTAGTTCAATTTCTACAGAAAAATCATGGAAACATAATTTATAGAAACAATACTGAGATACTACAGATTGTTTTTTATATATTTGAAATAAGTTTATTTTTTTACTGCTTCAAAATTGTTATCTATCTATTATAGAATTCGTAAATTACACTATATCTTAAATGCACTTTTATAGCCCATCAATAACATTTTAGAAATTATTAAAAAACAATTTACAAGAGCAAAAAGTAATACAATAAACCTTCCAAATGCATAGATATTAATCTATGTTACTCACTTTTAATAACGTTATCTTAATTAGTTAACAGGTGTTGAAGTATGAATTTGTAAAATTAACATTTTTTTTATTTATACTTTATATATTATACATATAAAAATATATAAATATCATAGTTCACATTAACAGATGATTTATAGAAAAAAAATAATTTAGATTTCAAATCATTTTTTTAAACTTAAATGAAGGTTCAATTCTCATTATCAACTTAATCATATTAACACAAAATTTACAGAAAAAAAGTAATAATAGCAAAAAATAAAAAATCTTAATATAAAATATACTATTATTAATATAGAGATTCTATTATTGATATTTATTAATTTTTATATATTTGTTATTATAACACAAAAAAATAGAAAATAATAATTTATTCCTTAGAGTTAAAATTTTAAATAAACTACAATTTGATCTCTGTAGATCAAATCGTAGTTCATTCAACAAAATATTTGTTATATTTTGTTTCCATCAATTATATTAAAACTTTTTTGAAATTTCTAAGAAAGATACTTCTTCATCTCTTAATTATTTTTATACATTTTGTTTATTATTGAGTTTCTTTTATTTTATTTTAATTTCTTTATTAATCTCATTTTTTCACTCTGTTTAATAAAATTTTATTATCTTGAATTTCTTTCTAGTTGGCGGATGAAATAAATGGAACACGTACAGTTTCTTTTCTTTTTCCGTTCAGGTGTTGTAGGCCAATATAAAATTTCTTTTATGTTAGAAAAATTGTTACTATTATTCATTCTGTCAGATAAATTCTTTTGTTTAGATATGGACTTAGCAATTTCAACTTTTGATATATGGTCACATGTTTTATTCTTACCTACTTTTACAAAATTTTCAGAAAACTCCCCCGTGAAAACTGATATATTATCAATATCATACAGATTTAATTTTAGATTTTCCAGAAACAAATATTAATTTTTTATTAGAAATATAGTTTAGATTGTATAGAGTCATCCAAATGTGACGCCTAGATTTGTGTTTTATTAAAGAGAAACAAAATAAACTATACACATGTTTCTTTTTAATAAAACACAAATCTAGGCATCACATTTGGATGACCCTATATTTTCTCTTCAACTTTATTATTTCCAATTCTGTATTCTTGTATTTGGGATCTCTTTATACAAAATATGTCCAAATTTACTAAAGCTCAATTAAATCTATATTTTCTTGTTGAGCATTAATAATTATAAATTTTGAAATTACATTCTCATCAACAATATTTTTGAAAACAAAATAATTTCTACTATTATCAAAGTAGTTATTGTTTTCATCATTAAACTATATAAATTTAGATTTTCATAAGCATTCTTTGTAATTTAAAGCTATAATTTTTTTATTATAATTTTTTTAAATGATTCTCAATGGATGTTTTTAATGTGTGCATTAATTTTTTTTCTGAAAAATTTTACTGGAATATCTCTTCTTCAATCAACTGCAGTTTTAATAAATCTAATTTTAAGGGGCTTAAAAGCATCTATAATATATGATCTGTATCAATAACTATCCAACTATATATTTTTCTGTTCAATATTTGAGACACAAAATCGAAAAAATTCTTTGAGAATATATTGCTATGTTACAAACACTTGTTAATTAGTAACCCTATATAAAAATTAAACTAAAAATTCTATATATCAACATATATATATATTTTTAATATTTTGTGCATTTTATCAAATTATCAAGAATTATCATATATTGAGCATAGTAATGACCACTCTGAATATAATATATACCAACTACATTTTGTTAATCCATTTTTTGCCAAATGAAATTTTAAACATACATAACTTACAATAGATTAAAAATCGAGGTATAATGACAAACAAAACTTTAATAATATAATTTATATTTCAACATGTCAATTACTAACACAGATTAATAACTATACCGGCTACCCTAACACTGATAGAAAATATACATATTTTCTAATTTAAAATAAATTATATGCTAATTACAGTTTATGTGTATATACACATGAATTAGTATTTTTATTATCTGTACTTAATTTTAACACTCATTTAACTAATGGATATATCAAATATTTTTAACCCTACTCAAAGTCATGAATCATATGTTTATATATATTTATATATATATATATATATATATATATATATATATATATATGTGTATGTGTGTGTGTGTGTGTGTATGTGTGTGTGTGTGTGTGTGTGTAAAATATATGTATGTGCAATAAAATATGTTCTCAGTTCCATACATTGAAAATTATATGCGTGCATGTAAAATTAAAGAGGGTAAATTCGTAAAATCTGTCTGGCGAAATTTAATTATTCACGGAGCAGACCGGAGTTCATAATCTTCAATCGTCTGCTGCGGTCGAGCCTTTCAGAAAATGCGAGAAAGAGCGTTTGCGGTCCGTT
The DNA here is from genome assembly GCA_029203775.1 of Neoneuromus ignobilis. Classification (NCBI taxonomy): domain Eukaryota; kingdom Metazoa; phylum Arthropoda; class Insecta; order Megaloptera; family Corydalidae; genus Neoneuromus; species Neoneuromus ignobilis. The sequence goes on along the minus strand of CP092087.1, from coordinate 44,994,089 downwards.
CGGCACGGACAAACGGACCGCCGCGCTACACTGCCTCTTCAGCCGACCGTCGTCGTTAATATCGGACTCACACAGTCTTAAAGCAACTGTTGTAATTATTGTTATGATTTATGTAAAGAAGTAAATATTAGCAAGGACTTATTGCGGGATCCTTTGTGCGTACGTGAACAAACATTCCCTTTCTCAGACTCGTCACTCGTTTATAATTTAACATCAATTATGTTTTCTGTGTTGTCGCTCTTCATAAACTTTCTATCTTAACCATTTATTGATATTTATAATTTTTCTTATCTAGAAATTATTAATTTATTTTCATTTACATGAGAAATTTACTGTAATATTTTAACAAAAATAAAATAATTACTTCTTATAGGATAAAGTAAATATGTTTTTAATTTTAAGATATATTACAATATAAAATACAATTCATCTTTTACTTTAAAATTTAAAAAAAAAATATTAAAATTTCAGATAACTTTAGTATGTTATTTAAAAAGTATATTTTCAGACCGTTTCATCTAACAACACAATTATTTTATAATCATAATATAAGATATTTATTCACAATTCATTTTCTCAGTAATAATAAAAAAACATTTATTCCCAAAAATTTTTTAGTTCTTTCAGATTTTATTAAAATCCAAATTATAATATAGTATAATACTGATATAAAAGATAATTCCGATTTTTTTCTGGAAAATTTTAATTAAAATTATTAATTTTTTAACTTTTTTTAATTTTTTTTAATTTTTTAAAATGTCTTTCTTCTTTTTTCTTTGTAAGATCACTCTTATCCTTTTCCTTGATTACAACAATTTCCTCCATCTTCTTGCTGGTCTTTTGCGCGATTTTTTTCCTCTTGGTGATCTATTTCTCACTAAACTAATTAAACGATCTTTGTTTATTCTTTCGATGTGACTATTTCACTCTTATCCTATAACCACGATCCACTTATTTACTGACAATATTTAATACTATTTTCTTATAGTACTAAATCCTTTGATTATCCATTTTACAAAATTTAGGTTTTTATGAGTTTTGTTTACAATATTTGATATATATGTATCCTTCCCATAATAAAATATAACTAATGTGACCCCGAAATATTTATATGAATCAGAGGTTGTAATTTCAATTTTGTTGTAATTTTCAAAAATAAAATGAATATATCCAATAACGGTTACTAGTAAATCGATCATAGGCATTCATTCAAGAGATTCAATTCCACACTTTTAAACTTCGTCCAGTTAATAATGTTTTTATATCAAACTATAAATCTGTAATAAATAACACAAAGTCCTTATAAATAAGTCATCAACAAAATGTTCAATATTTTCATTTGAAAAATCTTAATATACAAAGGACAACCAACTGCATTACTTTGAGGAACTTATAAAATTACTGATATTCATATGACAGTGTTTTCAATTGAATCTTAATTTAAATGTGGACTTGAATCTATTGAATTACTTTAGTATCAAAACTATGAAATAATTAATTAATGATGAAATTATAAAAAAGTTTATGTAAAGACCTAACAACTTTCAAAAAAATGTACTACTGTAAAAGATATAAGACTTGTTTGTGAAAGAAAAAAAATAGCTAAACTGATATATAAGGTTGAACTATATTTTTAAGTCGTTTGATACTAATTTGAAAATATCGATTTGCCAGATGTAATATTTAAGAAAAAATGTTTAATACTTAAAAATATGTTTTATGATCAATTGGTTCCCTGAAACAAGCGTTAATATTCTTAAGTAGGCTAAATAATATTTAACAGAAATTAAAAAAGCCTTTAGAAAATAAACATATTTATTTATGGAATAATTAAACCAAATAATTTTCCAGGAACGAGAAAAACTCTATTGCCTTATGTCATTCATTATTATAAAATGTGCTAAAAACAAGAAAAAGTAATTACACATTTTAAAACATATTCATAAAAAATTATTACAGAAACGTAAAAATTTTGAGATATAATAGAAATACATGAGTAGGTAATATTTCTGGTCAAGGTTACATATATATATATATATATATATATATATATATATATATATATATATATATATATATATATACACGTTACGAAAGTTGTTGGAATTTTCCTGTCCATTTCAATAAAAATAAAATTCTCACCTTACGAAAATATAATACATAATAAATTACAAGAAAAATCGGCATACACTTTTAAAATAAAAAAATGTACGTCCAGGTACAACCAAAATAAATCAAATTTCAACTGTTCACGCTTGGTCATTATTTATCAGACACGAAATCCGCTATCTCTTTCTTTAATATTGGGAATAATTCGTGGAAAAAAGAAGATACAAAAATATAGCAATGTAGTACAACGTCTGTTGAAAAAAACATGTATACACACACTTGCCTACATACACTTCCACATATGTGTGTATGTATATATATATATATATGTTTTTGTACACAGTTATATATGTGTAATATTTAGATGTATATGTTGTTTGTCATGTACGTGTACGAATACACGGTCTAGGAAGGAACCGACGGACGCGCGTACCGTTCTGATATCGTAACGCAATGATACAGAATCGAATCTCACGGGTATAAAACGTAGGAAGAAGAGCCGAACAGTAAACGTTGCATTTGCCATTTTCGACGCTACTGCCACTATCTTCGTTGTCGTTACACGGACCGTGACGTCTTCTGCGGATCCGGACTTTTTTCCTTTTTTCTCCGACAACAAACGGCGATAAAAAGTGTAATTAAACCGATCGAGCCTTTTGTTCTGGAAATTTTCGATTAACTCTGAAATTAACGACACCGAAAGGATTACCGACGAAAAAGTCGTTGCGACGGAATTCGAGGAATCCGCTGTGTCTGTGCTTTTTTAACCTAACCGAAATTCTCTATAACGATTGACAGAAGTCAGTGACTGGGATAAAAACGATTCTATTTTAGTACTTTTCAAAGTATTTATCTAGTAATATGACATACCTTAATGACATATTTCAATTATAGATATATATTAATCATTTCAAGGTTTAAAAAATCTGTCAATCTTAATATTTAAAACTTTTTCGAGAATCAACACAATTATATTTCGATTGCAATAAAATTGGTTAACGGATATTTTAAAAAAAGCAATACAAAACATGAATTTTTGTGATATTTTCTCTTTGTAATTTTTTTGAAAAGTACAATTTGTATTGATCCAGCTTCATTGTTTTCTCAAAATAATTAAAGGCTTCTTTTCATTCAACTACTTATTACAAAATGCATTTATATATATATATATATATATATAAAATTATATCATCTCATTGTTAAGCGAAAACCTCTATGAATATCATTATTTAAAAGTATTTATTCATATTTAATACACTAACAAGATGGGCTGGTAAGATTTTTTTTATTCAAGATTTACTCCCTTAAGCGGGTACCTTCACTAAGATAAATATTCACTTTAAGCCACCACATAGTTCTTAAAACTTCCACGGCAATTTCTAAACGTATAAAAGCTGTTGACTTCATCAAATTTTCTTTTAAACCCTTAATATTTCAATGTGGTCTAGAGCAAATATTCTCTTCTAAAATGATCTAAAATCTATAGTCTTAATGATTGATATCTGGGCTTTTTAAAAGTAAATCTTCAGAAATAATGAACTCTGGTAAATTGACTTCTAGCCAACGTTATGTCATTTTCCTCTTAAGTATCGTTTCCAAATTCTGAATTCTGACTGCGCTTACTCCACTAAAATGGCATTTTAATAGATAGATATTTTATGTCGCCTTATTCACAAAAATGAAGTTACGTGAATGGAGTATACGGCACTAAAAAAACAAGTCAACAATGAAATCGAGTAAATTCCTCTTTCCACCTTCTAAATATTTTTAGCGGCTTCTCAAGATCTACAAGCGTACACCTTCTTGTTTTGGCGGTTTTTTTTTCCAGCAATATTTGTTCTCGTAACTCTTTTGTGGCTTAACAACTCTATTAGGTACTGATCCACGCTTCTAATATAGTCTCCAATCCCGAACTCTTATTTAATGACTAGAGACATTGTTTTAGAATAAATTTTCATCTCACGAACCATAATTTCCTTTCTGCAAAATAAAATTCTGCGAATTATTTCCGTTACTGTTTTAATGGTTGCTGATCATCTTATTACACGTCATTGATCAGTTCCTGGCCTATAACTGACAGAGAATGCTTCCTTATATCAATAAATAAAAGCAGTAAATAAATTACTATTTAATTCTTAAAAATTTCAGCAAGTCAAAAATCTCAATCAACGACTTGTTGCACTTGCGTAACGTGATCACAACAATACGATTTTCTTCGATATCCCACTTCATGTTAACCGTTTGACGTACACACCAGACTGACTTATTTATAACACCCCAGAGTTTAATAAAGCTGTTTCGAATAACCAAAATAATGAATGCCATTTGAGAATGTTGCAAGATTTCTTTGTTAATAGGGCACTTCTACATTTATATGTATGTGTATATATGTGTATATATGTGTATATATATATATATATATATATATATATATATATATATATATATATATATATATATATATATATATATATATATATATATATACACCCGTCCCTCAATTTATGCAGGACTTTTTTACGCGAGTTTTTATTACGCGGCAAATTATACCTCTATTTACGCGAGACTTTTTTTACACAGTATTGATTTACGCGGTACTTTTTATATGCGGTCAGATAGATTTTATTTTATATAATTTTTCATGGAATTTATTAAATATCAGAGTGACGCAAATTCTTATTTGAATGTATAAAAGCACAATATAAATATATAAAAGGCTAATTGTTTTGAATTATAGTAGCGATAGTGATACCGAAAAAAAATTATCTACTCTTGTTTTCTAAAACGTCATTATTTTTTTGTTAAACTATATAAAATAAATATGCGTTTCTATAACTTTACTAGCTTTTATTTCCAATATTTTTTCTATTGTACTGACAGACTCAATTTATGCGATTTTCATCCGCGTAAAGCAAATCCACGTGGAACGGATAATCCGCGTAAATTGAGGGACGGGTGTATATGTGTGTATGTATATATATATATATATATATCATAATCATCATTATCAGCCTCTTTTTATACAATTGTGATTGAAAACCTCATCCAGAACGTTCCCTTTTCAGTGATCAAATGTTTTTCCATTTTACACTGACGAATTTACTCACTTCTATATCTCATATATCCATTGACCTCTTTATAGGTCTTTTTATATAATTAGGTTTTTTATCAATAATTTTTTACTCTAATATATATATATATATATATATATATATATATATGCATTCAAATATTTTTGACATTAAAAATATTTTTCCAACAGGTAACATGACAACTTGCAAATATACTTAATATTGTGGTAACTACTGAATCACATTAAAAAATGTTTATTAGTTGATTGTTATTTATTTCGAATACAATAACTTAAAAATAAATTCATTATTATTATAGAAATAACAACACAGTTACCCTTTCAATAAATATAAGTATAATACAATAAATATAACACAAAGCTAAATTTCTACTTACAATTTTGGAACTCGACTTTAAAATATTTTTAATTCTATATTACTGCTTAATAATTTTTGAATAATAAATAATGAATAATGTAATAATAAATAATGCATCTAATTTAATTCCATTGATATTTAAATCAAAAATAAATTTCCAACAAAATCAATATGTTATATAAAAGAAATAATCTGAATTAAAATTATATTAGGCATAACAAATAACATAAAGATAAATAAAAAATTAATAATGTCCATAAAAATAAATTAGAATTATAATGAAAATAAATGAATAATTTTAAAAAATAGTTTTAAAATTAAAAAAAACAAAGATAAAAAATAAAGAACATTTAAAATAAATAAATGTTTAACAAAGAAATCAGTATCGTTCTTTTCAAGATCTTATTCTTCGAAAATTTAAATATTGGAATTTATAATATTTCGCTCTAAAAATAACAGTATAGCCAAAAAAATACATATTTATAAAAAACGGTTTTTATAAAAGTTTCTAAGAAAGAAATGTAATCGCGAAGAATAAAATAGTACTACAAAATAAAACTTAATTAAAAGTTAGTAACAGTACGAATTCTGATGTAAATTTTAGAAATTAATAATGTATAAATATGTATACATTTTTTTACTTAATATATTGAATACGTTAATACAACGAAATTGTTATTTACGTAATATATTTATTTTAATAATAAATTAAAAATATATATCTATGATTTTTTTATAACAAATAAATAAATCCTCAGTACAAAACTTAATAATGAAACTTCATTTTTTCATTTTTAATTAACAGACAGATTTAATATTAAAATATACATAACAAAGTTCACAGAATATCGAATACATTAAATACATAATAAACATAAGATTTTCATAAGCATATACAATATAAATGAATAAATAAATAAATATATTCGCGCTTGTTGTAATATCGAAAACATTAACGCAAAGAACAAGTTATTAAACTCTTGTTTATTGCGAATGTGTATATAAAATTACGAATTTGTATATATATATATATATATATATATATATATATATATATATATATATATATATATATATATAATATGATACAAAGATAATTTATCAAACATGAAGAAGTTTTGTGAAGATTAAGAATATATATAGATATATATATATATATATATATATATATATATATATATATATATATATATATATGTAGTGTGCCGGAGTAGAGTAACAGCAGCTTTGATAAATACTTTAAAAGCATGTAAATAAGACACATAAAACGATGGCAGACTATTATTAGAGAAAGAGGGCAGAACTCTGAATCTCTCGGGCTACTTTGATGTACAACAACTTCACAACTTCTTGTAAGTTGTGGGTGAGTGTTCTACGACAGTGATGTGTTGCAAATAAGATACATGGGGATAATTTAAAAATTTATCTACGCTTTGATCAACAAAAACGACGTATTATTATAACACGGTTCATTAAAAAGATAATTAGCAATTTGTTTTCATAAATGTTCTTTTAAAATAGTGAAAGTTTTTCGATTTACAATTTATGTAGTTTATAGCATGTTTTTATAAGAAAAAATAAAAGTTATAATGTTTTAAAAGAGTTTCGATTTCTACATACGTTTATTATTATTTTTACAATATTTCTAAACAGTATTATTTCTGTAATTTTTTATTTGTTATTTAAAATAATAATAATTATTGTTAGTCAATATACCTCTTCTAAACACTAAATATACATCAAAGAGTTCAATAAAGAAAAAAAATTATTAGTCTTTCTTAAAAAAAAATCTCCAATAAGACTATAGCTTCAATATGCATCAGTGAACTTTATTATTAGAATAAACGCTTTTTAAAAACACTTCTTTGCATTCTACAATTTTACACATAATTTTTCTTAAGGGATCATGCCCAGTCAGGAGATCAAAAAAAACTTATCTTTTGGGAATTTTTTTCAAGAACTATAACACATTTTTCGACAAATGTTTGGGTATCTAAAAACGTATATTTAAAAGAAGTTTACATATTTACACAAATGAATTTTAACCCCAACACCACAATAATTTAAAGTGTTCAATAATCACTTATTGTTCACTGGTTTTTTATAATTATATAATTTATAATTATATCGGCTGATGCATTTCGATGGCGATGCCATCATCATCAGAGCCTTTCTGTTAAAATCTAGACTAACTTTTTAATATATACCTATACTAATTCGTGTTTTGTGTCCTTATTCAATCCATCTACAACTAGGGGTTGTATCTTTCTTTTCATCATCTGGTCTGTAAGCATGAAGTGCTTTCCCTTATTTATTGTCTTTGCAACATGTTCTTTTTCATAGATTTGTGACCTTTTTTGATGACATGGATTGATTTATTTATTACTTGTGATGGTACTGGAAAATTTTAACAATTTGTGAGGTCTGTTCTAGATGAATTGAATATCTGCATGCGTTAGTTTTGTGATTTAATTCAATAAAAAATATTTGAAAATAAAACAAATATAGCCATTCTCCCATAGGTTCTCTGAAAAAAAAAACGTTTGCGGTAATTACTGCTGCTCAGATTTGGATAATATGATACCAAAAAATGAATAAAATTAATTTTATACATTAAACTATGTAGTCTTGGAAGTATACGTATTTCGAAATATTGATTTGAAACAAATTGGCAGACATTTTAATTTAAAATTTCGATTTTCGATGAAAAAATCGTTCGTTTTTAGTCAATAAAAAAACTATGCAACTGAAAAAATATTTTATTCAAGGACTAGTTTTTTGTATTTATAATAAACCTGTAAAATTTTAAATAAATCAATACAGTCGTTTTCGAGATATTTTGATCACCGGTTTTGAAAATGTGATTTTCAGACAAACGCGTTTAATGTTTCAAAAACTAGTTTACACTTAAATAAATATTCGAGCGGAGCGTACATTTTAAATGCCTATACCTCCATCAATTTTAGTCGGATTAATTTGAAACTTTCAGGGAATATTTTACAGATATTACACTTACAGAAAATGTCGAAATCCAAAATCGAATTTTTCGACTCTCCGATTAAGCAAGATCACTTAAATTTATTTTTTATTAATCGCATTAATTCCATGTTGTATATCTCTTCAACAAATTTAAATACATAAATTAATTTTCTCTTTTATTCTCAATTTTCATATTTATTTTTTTATTATTTTATTTATACTTGTTAACTTAAAATGTAAATTCAAAACAAAATGTACATCTTTTCTTTACAAAAAGTAATCTGAGTATATGTGTAAGCATGACAAACGAAATAAACTTAGCGAATAAAAATTCTTTTTTGAGACCTTTACATCACTCTTTTGTTAAAATAACATAACTGGTTTCGATTACATGAGTCATCTTTAGGTAGTAGACTGATATTAAAGTATCATTGACTATCTGATGACGACATACGTTGTTGAAACCAATTGTAACATAATACAAAAACAAGGAAGGATCACCTCAATGTCCCAATAAAAGATTTATTACTGAACGGGATTACAAAAAAGAATACAAGAAACAACAACTTACCGAACAAAGTGAACGATAAGTTATTATTGAAAATATATATAAAATATAAATTTTGGTGGTATAATTAATTTTTGTACTAGCATGTATTTTTTATTTATAAATTAAAACTTTTAATTGGTCTCATTTAAAAAGGAACTCTAGTATAAATTTCAATTAATGTATTAAGTAATATTCCTCTCTTTGTACAAGTAAACAAATTAGTGATTATTAAATCTACTCTAGAGAAAAAATAGGCTGAAAAAGTAAATTGCATTCATAAATAATCTACTAGAGTAGCTTTCGATGATTTTAACTGCCAATCATAACACTCCACTTAATAAACGACTTGAACCATAATTACTTTTTAAATATTAAACATTGAAACCCAACAACAAATATAATCCAATAAATAATGCACTTATTGATAATAACACGAGTTTTAAGATTAACACCGGTTGAAGAATTCTTAATAAATAAGTTGAACAGAAAAAAAAGAATTCATTACCTCGAAGCATTATTAAAATTTTGAAATCTTATTCAATAACATAATTTTTTATATTTCGATTTCAATTATACAAGTACTTTTCAATCCATTGAAATAATTTTAAAATCATAATTGACTAAATAAAATTTATTCATATATAAATTATTGAAAACTTCTCAAAAACTTTTAAAAATCTATTAAAATAACGTTAATCACTTTTCCTTATGATAACATTTTCAAAAAAAAAAAACAGAACACAAAATACAATTTACCAAAATAACCATATACGTTTTTATATAATAATTTAGTAACAAAAATAATATTTCTAATAACTTTTTAAATATATATATATATATATATATATATATATATATCAGCTTATATCAGCTCACTCCTGGGCGAAAGCTTCATTGAATGTTACCATTCTCTGGTACTTAGTTATATTCACTACGCTGATGACGAGTTGGTAAGTATATATTAATACACACACGCACACACACACACATACACACACACACACACACACACACACACATATATATATATATATATATATATATATATATATATATATACATATACTAAGTAGAAAAAATATTTATTCTGATTTTCACAACAGATGAATTTAGCAGCGATTTCTGTTGATGTACAATATATTTTTTATAACTTATATATTTTATACCTTATAATCAGTCGACAGTTATTTATCATATTTAAAAAGTTTTTTTTTCGATTAAAAAATTAAATTTATGCTATGCTAATGCAGAAATAAACGATCCGAAATTGCATTTTCGCCTTATAATGATTTTCTATTGCTAGAAATGCAAAATTTGACGGAAATGAACATTGATTGAAAATAACCAGCATATACCACAAAGAACATTGTTGAAACATTTAACATATCTCATATGTTCGCTATTAGAAATATGAAGAATTAGGTGATGCAAATTGATACAATGTTTAAGTACCATATTAATTAACGAAAAAAACTGACTACGATTCTTTCTTCAAATTATTAAAAAAAAACTAAGAAAAGAATTGATTCGATAATTAGTAAAAATATCACATCTACAATAATTCAATTATTAATAGTTTACTTTGATTTCACCAAATAGTATTTAAATTTTATTCTTTAACATTAAAATTAATTTTGATGTAATTATTTTATTACTATTTTAAAATCTTCGTTTATAATTTTCAAGATACTATTATTTTAACAAAAATGAATCACTTGCATTGCCTTCAAAATATTTTATAATCAATCAACAATCTCTTATTATTCATTTTAATCTCTAATGGATATTTCGGGGGGATGCCAATACTATTACAACTCTGTATTATATTTTATTTATTGTAAGAAAATAAACTAACTTTAATTTATGTATATATATATACGAGTATATATATTCTTCAACTCTTTCAAAATTTTATTTCATCTGCAATTCCTAATATCCAAACCTCAAATCCATATAACATTATGCCCCAAACATGTACGATTATCAATCGTGTTCATTCTGTTGTGATGAAAAACAATTTCTTCTCATTATTCCGCAAATTCTTTTATTTTAAAAATCATAAATTTTTTTCAAATACTTCAGACTTCTATAATAGTTTTACCTTCTTTTATTCCCATGTAAGTTACTCTATAAACATCAAACTAAAAATTTTCCAATTGAGGTCATCTTATCTCTGAACCAAGTAAGATATCGTTTTTAAGTTTTGTCATTTCTAATTGAAATTATGAAAATTTTCTATCCTTGAGAAAAAATCACAAATTTTACATGAGAAAATCATTGAAAAAAATTCACAAATTTTTCATGACAGTCCTTTTTTATATTTACTTCTTATTGAGATACCTTTATATATATATATATATATATATATATATATATATATATATATATATATATATATATATATATATATATATTAGTAAGTTTTATAACAAAATATTTCAAATAAAAAAATGCACTGATTTATTCTATATTAAAAAAATAAATAAAATAAAATAACTTAAAATGTAAGATTAATATAAGAGGATATAAAAATATACAATTTATAAAACAATATTTGAAAAGCACGATCTATCATAATGACTATACTAATTTGATATTCTTATGCGGCAATTAATTTCATATTCTGAATTTATTCCCCGTTCAAATAAGTGTTAATAGCTGTACAACATGAAAGAAATTTAGTGGAACAATGATTCATTACTTTTGTTTAATTCATCATAATTATAAAAAAAACGCACTTCCTATCTCATCTTTTTCCTTTCTGGTAAACAAAATACACCCCTTTGATAAATTAAATATGTAAATATATGTATTCGTCTGTTTATTCGAAAAATGCGATAATTAAGACAGGAAGAGTGTGGCTTTACATTAATCCAATATCAGAGCGTAAATTTAGGCTTGAATCTAGATATAATTCGTAGTCTTGACCATATTTTAAGGAAACGCCGGTGCGAAGAAGATGACCACGGGACCGTATCGAACGGTATAGAGGGACATCAGCCCTTCTGTACATACAATGGTCAATTTATTCCACCGGATACCCATTAATTACCATTTGCGGTTCGACCGCCGCATAATACACCAGGATCTACGCACGCTCACTGATACCAACATTACACTGTAAATATATTTAACATTGTCAACATCGTCAGACGGACTAGACTCAAATAACAAACGACTGAAGTGATGATTGATTTATGTTATACACTTTCGTTTTGTATACATATATTTTTTTCCAGTGACCGAAATTTGCTGGTTTTTTCAGTATCTGGCAAATATTTGCTAACATGTTTCCCTGCTTTTTATTAACTTTTGATGATATATTGTTATTGTTTTTTTATTAGTATTTTTTTTACAAACAAACGCATTTTATATATATATATATATATATATGCTTGCATATACATACATACGAATATAAATGATTGTATGTGTATATGCTTTGTATATTTTATGAATAGTTATTAATTAAATTTGTTTTGATGATAACACATATTATACAAATTAGTTTACTTTGATGATAATTTTTGTAAATTTAATTTCCGAATACACATTTACTTTTATAGACAATAAGACTATCTATTTAAAACATTTTTAATAAAATTTCAAATGATTGTTAACACTATTCTTTTAAATTACATATATATATATATATATATATATATATATATATATATATATATATATATATATATATATATATATATATATATGGGGGAGGGAGAGAGAAAATGTTTTTTAACCGTGATAGAACTTCAAAATGAATTCCTATCGAAAGTTTTATCTAACCTAAAATTTTCTCTTTTCTCTCTCTCTCTCTCTCTCTCTCTCTCTATATATATATATATATATATATATATATATATATATATATATACATGTATATTCGTGTGAAAGTATATATAAAGGTATAATCAAGAATGTTTTTTTAGATTAGATAGAACTTTCGATAAGGATTCGATATATATATATATATATATATATATATATATATAAATATATATATATATATATATATATATATAAGATATATATATTATATATATATATATATAATATATATATATATATATATACATAAATAATCATTTAAGAGTTTAAATTTTTATTAAAAAAATATTATAGAATATACATAAATCGTCCATAATTTTTTCATTTACAATAATAAAAAAATAAACAATTTAGAGTCTTTTACATACGAGTAATTGCAATGAAAATCATGTGTACTGAAAAAAACTCTGTATTGAATAAGCTGAAAATAAATACTGAAAAGAAGAGATATTTGAAAGAAAAAATATTTAAATTATAGAGGTTTTTTAACCAAAAATAGGAATGATTATTATTATATTGCCATTTTAAGATTCCATTAACCAATTCAAAATTATAGGGTTTTCCAATAAGAATATTAGAACGTTGACAGCTCTTGGCAGCCATGTTTGATTTTTTTAACTTATTTTGACATTTCAACTCTGTACAGTTTGGAACATTATTATGGAACGTTTAACATTTCAAAAATACTTAGAAATTATAAAAACTTAATATAAAAATCGCTATTCGGTTCATAAAACTTAACACAATCGTCCAAGTGTAATTTATGAAATTGGACTAAAATTATGTGAAAGAGTGATTAAAAATTGAACTAAACGAATGCACTCTGCCAAACGAAGTCGTGGTGGTCATACGAGTGAATTTGTGTTTCGTTATTAATACCATAGATTATACTACATTTTTTTAAAAAAAACCTGATTAATTAAATACTTTTTATTTTATTTCCACTTCTGAAGCGCTTATTGAAAAACCCTATATTAAACGATATTATTAAATTTAAAAACGAATCATTTTGTTTTGGTGCTGTGACAAATTCACTTCAACACAAATAAATCATTCACACTAATGCCATGAAATTTTATAAATATATTCAATAATTATTTACTTTATTCACTGATATACATTTCGATGACCATGTTTTTATCATCAGAGTGCTGCATTATATTAAATTTCTATGACAACAATATAATTTGTATGACGATGACAACAAGGCTGCAAAAATAAGGTGAACAATCACTAATTATTAAACAGTTTCATAATACCTTGAGTTGTTAGATTGATAACAGATTATTGTTAAAAATTGAAACTTTAACCACGCAAATAACTATATAAGAACAAAATGATTTAAATTAATATACATACGTCATTGAAACAATTTACACAAATATATCTTCCATTTATATAACACGATAAATAAATTATATCTTGAGACTATTGTTGAAATTATTGATAACGTTACTTGAATTTCATTATATTCAGAAAAATACATCTTTTACATTGTCATGCTTCAAGCTAACAATTTCCACTAAATAATTTTTATTTGCAATTTATTTAAATAACTGTTACACACACACACACACACACACACACACACACATATATATATATATATATATATATATATATATATATAAGTAATTTTCAACGAGTTAAGAGTAAAAAAAAAACTTACACAAAAGCAATAAGCGAATAGCTTGAAAATTTTTCATATTGTAGATACCTTTTATATGTAAAATTTACAATTTGCATATAATTGTTGTTCTTTTTCCCACACAAAACTATAGGAGTTTCATTGTGCTCAAACAAATTTTGTATATATATATATATATATATATATATATATATATATATATATATATATATGTATGTATATTTGTAAATGTATATGCATTCATAAATAAAAAGTTTATTTACATATTTATAGAGACAAATAAATACATGCAATTTAATTCGGAAAGAATTACAAACTGTATATACAAATTAAAAAGAGACATTTTTATTCGCGCCCGAAACACACAATTGCTGTTTTGTGTACTCGTTTCACATTCTTTCGACTATTACATAAATACATACACACACACACACACATATATATATATATATATATATATATATATATATATATATATAAAACATAAAACAGCATTTGAATTTAATTCAACGTGAAACTATAAGTTACAGTTTTGCAAGTCAAACGATTCGTTAAGAAATATTATACTGTATTTTTCAGCACGCAACTGAAAGCATTTTATATATATATATATATATATATATATATATATATATATATATATATATGTGTGTGTGTGTATGTGTGTGTGTGTGTTTGTATATATGTTTGCATGTATTTGTGGGTGTACATGTTTATGTTAACGTGTTAATATAACATTAAAGTTAGTGAATTTCATAGAATAATTCAAAATATTTCTGTTAATCCACAAACTACGCAATTTATTAAAATTTAATTAAATTGTAGAGTTGAAAGCAACGGATACCGTTGACAGTCTAATTACGAATCACACATATTTCTATTAGAATATAAATTGATATTATCTTCATACATTAATTGTCAAATATTCGTACGTATTCATTTTTCACGCTTTTGAAAACACATACCGGAATGAAATACACATTTTGTTGTTTATATAGTCATAGTTTATTGATCTTGGCTTGTGGAACGAAAATAATTCCTATATTATTTGTTTTAATTGTAAAGTCAAAATATTTTTAATTGAGTTTATTATATAAAACATCAACAATATTCGAAATAATCTACTATAATGCGATTGAGTTTTTTATATTTATCCCAGTTTTTAATAATCTTATGAAATGTTTTAAAAAATATCTTTGTAAGGTTTTTTAAATAACGAAACTTTTTTTAAAAAATACTCGATAAATCAAATATAAGTAATAATCTTGAATTTATATAAATACCTAAAAATTACATTACAGTTGTGTTAACGACTACAATAATCTCCACATTGTAATAATAAAAATTAATTGAACGTGTTTGATAAATTACGCATATAATATATTACGTGTCATAATATAAAACATATATAATCCGAAATTCTGCAGGTACAATTTTTAGCAAATTTTAAAAGTTTTTTAGAAATAATTGTTTTTTTTCGTACAATACAATTGTTACATCTCTCTTATCAAATAATCCTCAATACTAATCTCAACGAAATGTCTTTATAATAGCTTTCTTATAAATTCAAATATATTTTTAAAATCATTATTATTAGATTTTTGGGACAAACTCCATTTTTTGTTGCTAATTCTTTTTTCTTTTATAAATCGAATTATATTTATTTTGAATCGTAAACTGATTTCTATTTAAAATAAAAATAATTTGTTTATAAAAATAATTTGCCTTCTTTAAACAAAAAAATAACAATTTATATTTATTCTAATTGTAGCTTTTTCTTGCTAAAAATATTTATTTCTGCAAATATTTTTTTCAACTGAATGACGACGCTTGGCTATACATTTCAAAAAAAATGAACAAGTTGCATAATTAAAACAGATTTGTTTATTTGCGCCAAATTTCTTGTTACTTAAGAACACTTTATTTTTGTTGAAATTTGTTATTTTTATATCCTGTTTAATAACTTCTCTCTCTATTTTTTTTATACTGATTATAAATTTACTAATGTCAAATAAGATTTAATTAAATTTATAAAAATCAATTATCATTTATGAAAGCTACGAATGATTTTAATAAAATTTTTGTTGTGCCAAGATATTTGCCACCTATTATGTTTTAATTATATATTACATTATAGATAAAAATTATAAAAATACTGAAATTAGGAATATAATTTTAAAAATAAACAATATATATATATATATATATATATATTAAGGAAATTCATGAAAATTAAAATATCACATAAATTTTCTAAAGTATAGCTAATTATTTTTTAATGTCATTTTGTCAACTCAGAGTAGTAATAATATCAGAATAAACAAATTTCATTACAGAAACCAATTTAAAGTAAACATTTTTAACCAGTGTAATTAGTAAAGTTCTAGTCATTCATTTTTACATTTATGATTATTGAAATATATTCAATTTTCACGACCAATTACAATTCGATATATAAAAAGAAACTTTCCATTAATTATCTAAAAAGAAATAAAATGCAAATGTTGAAATAGGTCAATATGTTCTCTTCTTTTAATTATTAAAACCAATTTTCCTTCTTTATGTATCTTTTTTACGACTTATATATATATATATATATATATATATATATATTATATATTGAAATATATATATAATATTGAATAATTTCTAACATTTCTGTAAAATCAGTGATCGAAGCTGATTTTTCATCTAATAATGCTTGCAATTCATCATTTTGAAATTTTCTTCTTATCCAGATCATTTTATACCTTTCATATAAAAATTACGACCTTGAAATCTTTTAAATCAACATTCACAAATACCAATTAATACACTACCCCACCTCATCCGGTAACCGACACAAAATATTTTATGCACTACTACAGGATTTTTACTTTAATCAAATAAAAAGTAAAAGTCTCGAATATGCTCTTTACTACTATTCATTTTTATTCACATTAAAACAAAGTTAATATAAATAACAATAACACATAATTTTGTTTTTATTACACAGTATAGCCAATGGTAAAAAAACAAAGATATATATTTTTTTAATAAATATTATTGCTGTTAGTAAAATTTTACTTTCCATGCATATCACTAATATAATGAAACTATTTAAATTATTCAAGAACACTTAAACATTGTGTATGTCATATTTTATATAAAACTAATTTATTCAATTTATCGATGAGATAAATGTTTACACTGACACTAACTTTATTGAATGTATAATATTTATGCTTTGATGCATCTCAATATTCATCTGTATTGATATTTAAACATAAAATATTTGTTATATAAATTCTATATAAAACATTAAGGTTGACTTTATCAAAATATAAATTTAATATAATATTTTTTTAAAAATGTTAGATAACATTTCTTTCATTTCAATCGTTTGAAACAAATGTGTATATGAACATATAAAACAAGAGTTTAAATTTCATAAAAGAATAAACGAACCATATATATATTTATATATACATATATATATATATATATATATATATATATATATATATATATATATATATAATATACATATATGTATAAAACTAGTGTGGTCCCATTTCGAAGCGTCATTTATTTTTGTGGTTTCGTGTCATTGTTTTATATTTTTTTCATCCCATGTAGCCGAAAGAATGAGTTACAACTTCGTCGAGATTTATTGGCCTATATATTTCGCGTACTTGACTCTTTGCGAAATTCGATGACTGCTAGCGGATAATGTTGTACGAAATTAAAGGAAGCGGATATTTTTTTATCTCTTCGCAAAGAAAATCGATATGGGGAACATTTTAAGAAATATCGTCGCACATTGCTCTTATAACATTCTTTCTGGAATGTTATAGATCTATCATTATTATTAATAACAATATTTATACCAAGTGTTTTCGAACATCGTGATTACATATATATATATATATATATATATATATATATATATATATATATATATATATATATATATATTTAAAGTAATAGAAAAAATAGTTGTTTTATTTTATTCATTAATATTCATATTACCGTCTGATTATAATTATTTCAGTAATTAATTATACATTTTTTTTAAATTTATTCATAATTTTTATATTTTACAAGAGATATTCACGATGAGAATTTGGTTTATGTATAAAAATTATTTATCTATATCCTAAATCAATAGAAAAAAATGTAAGTGATAAATAAAAAATACTGTTCTATTAAGTATTAAATATCTTAATAACAATTTATTATTTTATCTATAATTTGTATAAACTTTTAATAATAAGATTATTAAAAAAGAGGCATATAGTTAAAATAATTAATTAAAAGGAAAAAAATATGTAAAGTATTAAAATCGTGCTAAAAGAAGATAATCTATCATTTCAGAAAATATTATTAAAATTGATGGACTTAAAAGTATATTCTTCTTTGATTTTTAACAAAAAGGCTCTGACGATGATGGGATCGCCATCGAAATACGCATCATCCGACTATTGTTATAAACAAAAAGTGAACAATAAGTAATTATTGAACACTTCATAGCTATTGTGGTGTTAGCGATAAAAATTAATTTGTGTTAAAGAATATTCTTCTTTAATAGGATTTTTATAAAGAAGTTTTTTGTAATGTAACTATTAAATGCATTAATTTAAAATTTTATACGCGTATTTGATGATATATTTGAGATATTACATTATTTTCCAAAGTACTGTCCTATATATTCGACAAATAACATGAAGTAGTAAACAGCAATGTGAAAAATTCGATAAAGCCAATAACCATATCCAACAGATTTACTTATCTGAAATTAAAAATTGTTTCGATTTGTATAAGTATGCAATAATATCAACGATATAAGATTTATTAATTAAAAATGAAAAACCAGTGGTACTTTAAAAAAATATTCCTTTATATCTCACTAAATGCAATGCATTTCCTAAGTCTAATCCAATTTTTGAGATAGTATGAACAGATTCTCCAAATTTATACTAATTACTTTTTCCTACAATTTTATTTTATAAAATTCATTTCTTGTTACCTATAAGTAAATTATCAATAAATGGGTTTGTTTTATTCCAATCAAGCAACAAAACCCATTAGATCACTATATCCATCATTTTTAATTTGAAAAAAAATGAGAAAAAGATGTATCTATATTTCATATCAGTTCCCATACTTATCTTCTGCAAAAAAATGTTAATGTTGAAATTTACAATACATATGCAAGTTCAGTTACTTTCATGGGTTTTTTGTTATTTTTATGTGAATTATATTCATCAACAACATCATATAGTATTTCAGAACGTAAATTATATTCGAGGCTGAATTTTTCGACACGAAATCTAAGAAGCTCTATTCTAATCAAGAGAGTTTTTTTTATAAAAAAAATAGTTTTATAGAATTCAATGAAAATAAATTACGTATATCATACAGCAATATTAGTATCGTTAAAAAATTATTAATAAAATATGAACACCAAAAATCCGATCTAAATCAATTTGAAAACAAAATGTAGAACCAAAAATGGTCTCTTTTTTCTGAAAATTCTAATTATCGACGGATAAACAATATTATTCAGAGTTTGTCATTCATAGGTAGTAGTTATTTCTTTGATGAGTTTAATTTTAAACTTTTTACTTTTTTTGTAAAATCTCTAAATATTCTGCAATATAAACTTAAGATTTAAATAATAAATATACCGTACAATGAAAAAAATGGCATTGACAATACTTTTCATCAAATTAAATTTCGTAATTTAAGGATTGTCTTTTTTGCAGTAAAGCAAGTAAAAATTATGAATACTGAAGAATAGTAAATGATAGTAAAGCAAGTAAATGTACGAGTATATCTAAACCTTCAGTCTTATATGAACTTTCCTATAGTTAATATGATTTTATCACTTTTCGACAAAAATAGTTATAATACTAATAATTTTTTAATTCCAATTCCATTCTTAATCAAAAATCATATTTTTTAAAAAAATAATTAATTTGATCATTTAATAAAAAAACACTAATTGATATTTATAGATAGAAATACAAAGTAATAAAATTATATATTATTTAAATATACGATAATAATTTAAATGAAATAATGAATAAATATTTTATTATACACTACAATATAATAACGGCACTAAAATTATTATTTTTGATTTCAAAATCAAATTTAAGTATACATACATACGGTGCCCTCCAAGTATTTCTTATTCGAAAAGTGTTTTTCACAAAATCAAAAATTCATCTTCAGCTCAATGTAACATTTTTCAACTGTATAAATTTCCATCGAATTAAATTCTAACAAAAATAAAGTCCAGAAATGGAAAAATATGAACGTACACATAATAATATACATTGGGACTTACAATCGCAATTACAAAAACAAGAGTCCGTATCGAGCCAAATGGTCGTTTCTATCTATAATTCATAACTTTACCGCTTGATAAACATTCATAATGTATGTAGAGTAGTTTTAAAAACACACACACAGAATGAAAAACACGACGAACGGTACGAAAATTTTCTTATTACCTCCTGAGTGCGCAATTACAAATTGTGTATATTTTATGTGCCGCGTCGTGACGATGCAATAAAAATATTCGTCCGCGTCGTATTATATGAACTTTTCTGGATGTAATCGTAAAAAGAGAAACTGAAAGTTTTTCTTCGACAAAACGACGTATTTTTTTCTGTTGGAAATGTTGGTGTTAATTAAGTTTTGATAGATATTTCAACAGATTTTATTCTTATGATAACAAAATAAAACCATTTTAAATTTCTTATAGTAAGTTCGTCAAACAATTATTTATTTACTTCAATTATTCTCAACGAATTATAAATCATTCTTGTATGAAAAATTATTGGCGATTAGAGACTATCAATTTCTTTAAATTATTGGTCACTTATCTCAGACATTAAATCATATTTTTAATATAGTTCAATAATCCTCCCGTATACACAAATGATACATTCTAAGACTTACTATGGATGCCAAAACTACGAAGAGCAACGATCTATAAATAAAAGTCGTTTTTCCTTTACATATATAAATAATTATGATAAAGTTTAATTGATAAATTACGCACAATAAGACATTACCGATATTAAATATTAATAAAATACAGTATACATTATTATAACTGTGCTCTCTCTCTCTTTCTTTCTCAAATGAACGAGATTCTAAACGTTTTAGCTTAACCCTCAAGGAATGATCAGGCAATAAAAATATCTTATCAAACACTGCAAAAATATTTTTATATACAGAATTAGACAACTGAAAAGGCTTTGTCTCCAATCACAATAATTATACAAGCCGATATTTCGTTAATAACTCGGTAAAAAATTTGGGAGATTGAACCAAATATTTCACCCCATTCACCGACACCAGACCTTGCACATTTAGATTACCATTTGTTAAAAGCTCCATAAAACTCCTCTAAGTGTAAAAACTTTAATTTTTCGAAAGCTCGAAAAAATACTTTTAAATTTTTCTGTCAGAAAGTAAAGAAATTTTACGAAGATGAAAAAATATGAAATTGCTTAAAAGATTCCCAAATGTCTTTATTGAAAACAATATATGAATTAACCAATTATATTATTTATATAAAAAAGATCTTTGAATTTAATTCAAGAAACAAAACAAACTTTCCAAACAATGCAAAATTATAAACATTTATTATTCTAAAAGGATAATCAAATTTAGGAATATATGAAATCACATTTTTAGAAAGATTATAATATTATGAGATATATATTAATTTTTGAACAAGAACAATAATCTTTATATTATAATTAATTGATAGAAATTGGATTTTTTTTAAATATTTAATATTTACAAATATCTGTTTGTAATAATCTATAATTATGTATATATATATATATATATATATATATGCATTGAACATAAATAAAAGCTTCTCTACCAATCTCATTTCTTTTATAATGATATTTTTTTTAATATGAAAATATGTAAATTCTATAATTATAAAAAAAGTGGAACTTATAAAAGTGATAGCTAAAGTTATCGAATTTTACTCGTAACTGTCTTCATGTCGTTTGTCAGATAATATTTCCGTAATCAATTTTAAAATAATAATTCAATAAACGTAGATTGAAAATCGAGTACGAAAAAAATACCGATCGACATTTTCCAGTAATTATATTAAAAAATTAAAAAAGGGTACTAATTAATTTAACGATATAAAATTGACGTTTACTGTCTAACGGCAAAACTCGTTACAATATTACCGGAAAAATATAATATGTATGATGTAATATTTTTAAAAAGAGGATGTGAATAGGGAGGAAAGGAAGGTATTGTGAAATATAGTCGCTATATTAAATTGGGTTATGAGTTTATTATGCAACGGCGGTAAATATAATCGGAAGAGAGTGAAGTTACAAATAATAAGGACTATATTGTCGAATTTCGCCTAGATAATTAATCCTACCAATCGATACAACTCGCATCTTGTACTCATATTGTTAACGATGATACCTCACCTTCGATAGATTTACATTAAATTTAGTCGATTGATTCAAGTTCCCCTGTTTTACATATAGGTTATAAGAGAGTATTAATAATTCTATTAATAACATAGTGGTAATAAAATTTTGTAGCTATAATTTCCAACAGAAATATAGTATAAAGTTTAATTATCGAAGCAATTATATATATTTTACATTAAATTAATTACATCATTTTAAAAAAACACTGCAATATATATATATATATATATATATATATATATATATATATATATGTGTGTGTGTGTGTGTGAGTGTGTGTATGTATACATATAGGATATCCCAAATAAAACTAATAGATAGTGAAAGCCATTAAATGATAACACGTAAATGTGTATCTAAGTATTTCAGTCCCATCTGTGCCATCCTATATATATATATATATATATATATATATATATATATATATATATATATATATATATATATTACACCATCATCGTACTTTAAATTCTCTACTGGATGAAAGCCGTTCCCAAAACAATCCACTTTAACCAGCCAGTAACTATCCCATCAATTCATTCCGACCAATTTTCTTATATCTCTATCCCATTTAGTTCAAGATGCGACAACCACCACCGTGGTCAGTCGTACAGAATGTCTGCTTCGATGAAGTAAAGACTCTTGCTTCGCAAATAACCTGGTTGATGCTTGATTATGATAATTTTCACTTAGGGAGCATTTCCTGAGTCCAGATGTTCTGGGTTGTTTTACACCGTTTAGCTAGCGGAGCTCAAAGACATCCGTGGGGGTGACTTCATGCTGGACAGGTTACATTTATGGCTTCGCCGACCTTGTCAGGTTACTCCAATGACGCAAGTAGACGGGGCCGTTTGTACTTGGAGTACTCATCGACGAAGTCAATGGACCCCAACGCCCCTATCCCATGTATATACTAGTCTCTTCTTTTATACAATTAGATTCTCATCAATAATTTCTCTTGTACATTAGCATTTTTTTCTCTTTGCTATTAGACCCGCTCATTTCCATTTCAAATTCCTAACTTTGGCTATAAAGTCCGTAACTTTTGTTTTTTTTCTGTTTCTCTATAAACTTGTATTCTTGTATAAAAACTTATCATATCTTATCAATGTTTTTCACCTATACAGTATTTAATCAAATAATAAACTAAGTTTCATGATAACATATGTACAAACAAATTGTACCACGAATTTATAACAATAATTTTTTTTGTCTTTGTCTTGTCCTTTTTTTAAACCCACTTAGTTTTCTTTCTACCTCTACATGTTATTCTTAATATGCATCTTCCTTTAGTTTTTTCTTATAGTTTCTGTTTTTATAGCATTCTTGCTTGGTTTCATTATGTTATATATATATATATATATATATATATATATATATATATATAAATATAATACTCAAAACTGGGCTCTTAGCCAATATGAAAATAGCCTATCTAAGACAGTAAATCTTAAATAAAAAATTCCTCACCAACTATCCAGTTCAGTGTGATGAATATGACCAAGTACCGATGAGTGGCAACATTCAATGAGGTTATCACTCTAAGAACTAATATAAAATTTGATAGTGATAATAATTACATATATATATATATATATATATATATATATATATATCATCATCATTAACTGTTCCACAGACTATTCCAGTGTCAGGCCTCTCTAGAAATGCCAGCTCAATAGAGCCTTTTTGTCAGAGCTTTTCGACAACTGTTTTTTTACAGGATGAGGTATATATACACACTACACTCAAAAGTATTCGCCATATGGGTAACATAAGGAATTTATTGATATAATTCAATAGTCGTTAAAGAAAGACAATTTTTTTTATTTAATTGATAATAAATGTAATATTCATTAGAAAAATACAAAAAACAATAAAAAAAGATGTTAATTTAACGACTTTATTGAATTATATCAATAAATTGCCTATGTTACCCATATGGAAAATATTTTTACGCGTCAGTGTATATATATATATATATATATATATATATATATATGTATATATATATATATATATTTATAATTCTCTCTATTATTTTTAATGACATTCTTAATAACATTTTAATTTTATTCACAAACCTCATTTATAAAATAATATGCATTATAAAATAATTCAAATAATATAATTAATAACATTATTAATAACATAATTTAAATACTCTGTCAATAAAACACCTATATCCAAATGTATGCAATTTTCCATTACATTCAAACATAGAAATATAATTCAAAATTTAATATCTTAATTAAATTACATAACATTCACGATTTTATACATAAACATTAAAAACGTCATAATTTCCACAGAATAGACATTTATTCAATCGTAATAAAGTTTATTAAATTCAATCGTTCACTTTTAATAGGATATTATTTAAAATATCTATTTATGAACGTTTGCATTTTAGAAATGTGTATATATATTAAAACAGTCTATAAAAATATGATAGCTCAATATAATAAGCTAATAATTAAAAATAATAAAGTTTATGAGAAAAAAGCAACTATTTTTTATTATAATGTTGAACAATAAGATAAGAAATAGAAATATTACAAAAAGCTAATATGAGAAGAAAATAAAAATGAGATTGCTAATAAAAATAAATCAACGTTAGAAAAATATATATTAATAGATAGCATAATAACAAAAACATATTGTATTAATATCTAATTTTTAAATAAATATATATAATAGGTCATTAGAAATATTAATGTATGAAAAGTAGATAATAACATGTGCTAGTCATTTAATATATTTTGAAGACATTACTTTTTGAACAAACTCAAATAAACTTGAAAAAGCGTATAAAAAATAGATAACACAATTAAAAAATGGTTTTATGACGAACTTCAGTAAGACAAAAATAAAATACAATACGTTTTTAAAATAGAGAAAAAACAAATTAAAGAAAATATGCATAGAAGAAATTTAAAACTATTTATATCTAGGATAGTTTATTTACACTACAAGAACATTTATAAATGAAATAAACAGGGGAAAGAAAATGAAATTGTTTCATTCTAAAGACACTTTCATATTATGAAGTTGAATATTCTTCTTCGTTTAAAAAATGTTTTTGATCAATACATTTTACTTGTTCTTACTTATTTCATTGAAACATGAGTTTTAAATGCCAACATAATTCATCAATTTCAGATAATACCAACAAGTATAAAAGATTGCATATTAGAGATAACAGAGATAGAAAAAGAAACGAGTGGACCAGAAAATAACAAAAATTACTGTCGTTAAAGTAATATATGTAAAATGGAAATAACAAAAAAAAAGAAACACACGCAATTATTAATTGAGAATCTGAATATATAAAAATTCCAAGAAGAGATATTATATATGGATAAATAGGGCGAAGAAATAAAAAAAATCGTCAAAATGGACTGGAAGAAAAGGCAATGAATCAATCGAAGTGTAAAATTTTAAGAGAGACCTTCATCCAGAAATCATGATAATATATAATGTGAAAAAATAAAAAAATATATATTAAAAATATAACATATTTGAATATTCCACCCATCTTCAATAATACTTATGAATTATAAGAAATAACTTTAAAAACTCTTGACCAAAAATGAATACTCAAAAATAGTTTTTTTCTAGAGATAGAAATTCAATACAGAATCAATTGTGTAGAAATAATAAATAACATAATTTGACTGAAAATAACAGAATATTCAAATGTAGCCAAATAAACATATGTATAAATCGCAAATAAACATTGGAAAAAAAGATATAATTATTAGTCGAAGACGCGTTCAATAAAGGCACAAATATAAGAAAATATATAAGTAAATGGTAATTAAAATACAGCACTCTTACAATAATGGCATGACCATCGAAATGTGTATCAGTTTTTAAATAAATAAAGTGAATAATATATTATTTGTTCTATTTTTTAGTTTACGAGGGACTTCACTAGCATTTAATATACAGTTTTCAGAAAAAAGATAAAATTAGACAAAATTTATATAATATATTAATAAATAATTATATTATTAATAAATTTGACAAAAATATCTACATATTTTTGTTAATTTTTTGTAATTGTGTGAATAAAATTAATTAATACTGAATATTTAAATATTTGATGGTTTATTTTGTGAGAAAAAATAATGAATCTCATTTAACGATATTTCAACGGTAATTCGGAGAAAAGTCAATTTGAATCAAATTGTTATCAATTTGAAATGAAAAATTCATTTTAAAAATTCAAAAAATGTTTATTAAAGTTTAGTTGATTAGCATAATAAGGATTTCATACGAAATCTTTCCACCTTTACATATATATTCTTCGAATATTCTTTTTATATTATATATCAGACTGAATTTCATTTTGGCTAACGCTATTCAACTAATCCTTTAAGCCAATTGTAATAGCTTCCTTATCTTGTGATCGATTGGATACAGCCCTAATTCGTCTTTCAAATATGTCTCAGATGTGCTTGATGAGAGTAAAATAGGGGCTGCGTGTAAATCAGTTCATTACTGCACTACTTTCATCTTCAAGAATGTTAGTGGTCACATTTGCAATGTAAGAATAGACATTATCATGTATTAACAAAAAAATTTAATAAGGTTCTAATTCTCGATTTTAAAAGGCTCCATATGTAGTCTCAGAATATCAGTTACATAGATTCTTTTACATTTTTTTAATTAATCTTATAGAAAAATATACCAACTATGTTTATAATATTTTAAAAAAATAAATGTCTTCATTCTCGACTTCTGGAAACGCAATTTTCGCAATTTTCTAATGGCTTCTATGTTGCACTTTTTACGCTTAGTTTTCGGATCATATTTGAAACACAACGACAGAATCCAAGAATTTAGGATTTATATTGATCGTTTTAATGATATCTTTGCAGCGGACATCGCGTGTCTTTTCTTGGTCTTCCGTTAGTTTGTGTGGTACAAGTAAACGCAAACCTTTCTATTGTTCAATTTTTTGTTAATATCTCATAAATTATGTCCTTGAACAAGCTAAATCTTTAGCAAGAATTCTAGATATCATATTCAGATTCTGTATGTCAACAACAATAATTTGCGTACTTTTTTAATGAGTTCATTGACGGTCATGGTTTTATGACGGTCTGATCTTCAGTCGTCATTGACGTCTTCTCTGCCATAAAATATCCGTAACACATGTAAATTTGTATGCGATAAACAGTCATCTCCAGAAACTTGACACATCAATTCAAGTATTTATGTAATTTTTTACTAAGTTTGAAATGAAACTTAATATTTGTGCATTGTTCCATTGTGTGTCCGCGACAATATAACAAATAGTATCAGCACTTCAACCAACATATTTCAAAAACTACTTATCATATTTTTTAACAGTTGACAGAGGAAAAAGATATGCATCATAAAATTAATGAATTCAATCATAAAAAATTATGAAAAATGATTATTTCTTTAACAACAGAAAATTAAGTTTACAGATTTTCAAATTTCTAAGGAACATTTTGTGATTTTTTTAAAGTTTCACATTGATATCTTATGTTTATTGAAAAATTGAATTTTTTTTAATATCATATAATATTTATTTTTTCCGCAGTTACGTTTAATTAAATATTATTATTGATAGTACGATATCTGTAATAATAATAGTTTTATGAATTAATTAACTAATTTGACTTTAATTTTAATAATTTTAAAAATGAAATTTACTTTTAAATATGAATTAACGATGTACTACATTGAAAATAATAAATGAATTGACGATTACTGGTTTTATATTTGAAATTTTCGGTCATCTTGCTAAATATATTAATTTCAGTATAATATAGTAGTTACTTATATATATATATATATATATATATATATATATATATATATATATGTTTATTGGTAATATGGATATAACTAAAAAATGTAATTTAATTACAATTTATGAAAAAGAAACACTTTACCAGAAATAATAACATGAATGATATTTTGTACTTCATACAATTAAAATTTCTTGTGTTATTAATTTATTAAATTGTCATATTTATACTACATTTTATGATATTCAATATTTTCTTATTATAGGTATATTAATATTTTTGAAGCAGACAGTTGTTAGTTTGTTTAAAAGAATATCAATTTTCATATCATTATAAACTATTTTTGTTTGTAAAGTGTTGAAAAATCTATAATGTCTTTATGAATTACGTTTATGATTTTAACAAATTTCAATGTACTATTTTTTAATAAGAAAATAGTAAGATATCCTAATGATTCTAATTTTCGAAATTTTATCTAGTCAATGGCATTTTTCAAGTTACTATGATCAATTTAGATTGAGAGATTAAGAATTGTTGATATGTACATAAGTTTTAAAATAATCTCAAAAAGAAACTTTATATTTAGTTTCAAAGATATGATAATTAAGTCATACATTTCTTACAATAATACAATTTTACTAAATTAGTATTGTCTTGAATATTTGTTTCGGTAATATCTCAAATTTACTTTACTATAAATATGAAATACATAAAAAATCATCCAAGAAGTTAGACGAATGCTAATTATATTTTAAATAACTATCCACTTTGTACTAACATGTTTATTATATAAATAAATAAAAAAAATCAACGGATATTTTAAAATGACCTTTTAAGATACAATATAAATTTAATATAAAACGCAAAAAACAGGATTTTATATCTTTAAAAAGTGTTAACACTCGGCAGTAATTAAAATATAGGTCACGAACGACGAAAATTTATGAAAGTAAAATTTTACTAGGTTATAAAAAAATATATATTATTCATTTTGTTTTGATTTACTTTGTATACACACACATATGTGTATATATATATATATATATATATATATATATATATATATATATATATATATATATATAAATGTAAAGAAAGCAATCGCATATTTTTTTAACAGATTACTTATATTATTCGTCAGTGGAATAAATACAAATACAAAAAACTGTCATAATATATGATACTAAAACTGGGAACAACGACCATGCGAAAGCATACTAAACAAAATATTACTGATTGTCACATCCCACGGAGTTCGCATATAAACACCGCCGATGGGGTGACGGAGGGTCGTTCGTTGAACGGGCGACATGGATAGAACGAGCAAGAGGAGAACAACGTCGACAAGCAACGACGACGGCGACAACGACAACGACGCAAGGGCTGTGGCTGCTGCGGAGGCGACAACGATGCCGCACGCGCCGGTGCGCGGCCAGAACTCAACGGGCGGGCGGCTGTATCGAATGCTGGTTGTAGAGCTTTCACTTTTATCTGCGTCGACACACTCGCAGTGTTTGTATTATTACGCCGAACACATTACCGGTTCTGTGGGTGAAATTTACTTTTTATGCTAATCAAATTAAAGAGATTTATCTAGGGAACAGTTTATGGCGTATCAACTCATGCGTTATGGTTGAAGCCGGTTATTATTTATAGTGACATCGCGTTTTTCACTCGATTAATTCGAATCGTCGAAATGGACGATCGGATTCATTTCCCGACTCTTAATATTACACGATTAGAGTTCGCATATAATTGCGTGACGGACGATGTCTTCCCTCCTAAGATTTTTTTACTCTCTATAGAAGAAAAATTAAACGCAATTAAAATTAACGTGCCGTAAACAATTTTCAGCGCACGAACGTTTCAGAAGACGCGCATGGAGCATAAAAATAAATACCATTTTTTATTTAGTCTTAATTAGTTTTATGTGCAAATCATATATTCTTTCTAGCATTAAATAACCAAGTATCGAGTTATAAAATAAGGAAAAACCTTAATACAACATAAAATTTCATTGCAATGACAAAAAAGTAATGAAATATTACACGACCGAAAAATTTTATAGCTCTGACAATGATGGCATCGCCATCGAAATGCATCAGCCGATATAATTATAAATTATATAATTATAAATAGCAAGTGAACAATAAGTGATTATTGAACACTTTAAATTATTGTGGTGTTAGGGTGAAAATTCATTTGTGTAAATTTTATAGCATTAAAAATAAAAATAATAAAATGTACGAAAATCTCAAAACTGTTATTTGTTAAAATAATACCTATAACAATATTATGTTTTAACCTTCTTAAGTAACATTCAAATATAAATTAATCTTTACAGAAACCGAGATATTATTTTTTCAGTTTTTTATTGAAATTAGGTATCATAATAATATTTATAACTTAATTAAAATAAATAATTCCCAAAAATTAAACTATTACAAAAAAAAATATTATACACACTAACATATAAATATACTAATTTTATTCATTTTGATATTTAAAAGTATTTAAATATTAATAGTCGACTGCAAAAAAGCGTACAAAATAAAAATTTTAAACAAATTAATAAAAATACTTCAAAAATATACTTACTGACTGAAAAAATTGTAAAATTATAACAACTTAAAAAAATTGTCAATAGTAACTATTATCATAGTTTAGTGAAGTCAAATAAGGGATGTGTGTGTGTGTTTTCATATTTTATAAAAAAATGAAGTCATTTTTTAAAAAAATAGCAAATGAAAAATTTTAAATATAATTTACAGATATTATTTTTAGTTTTTGAGTATGAAATCGAGTAGATAAAAAGTTCAAATTTGAATTTTCTATCATATATATTAACATATTTAATTAACAGCCAAACAATTAATAACGGTTATTATGCTAATAACACAGCCTTATTAACTAGCAACAAAAATGAACTTTTCATCCTAATTTGTATAGATGAAAATAAAAATTAGATACTCTTATTGAAATTAAATACCTCTAAGACTATAATGATAATGATCATTGATAAGCAAAATAATTGTTTAGAAATAAAAAATATTGAGATACATTCGAAATTGTCAATAAAAAATAACCAATACAAACACAACAGAATTAGAGGTATAAGAAAAAAGTTAATTAACCAAGGTAACAACAAGAAAATTAAAAATTTGTCAAAGGACTACATGGTGCTCTCTATACTAATGTTTGAATTAGAATCCTGAACAATTAGATAAAAAAGGAGAAAAATAGATACTACAAAGATGGTTTGCTACAGAAAAATGCTGTAAATCTCGTAGATTACTCACTGAAGAAATTCCTCCATACTAAGAGCACAAAAAATCGAAAAGAGGCTCTTAAGTGTAATCTAACTTAGGCTATTTCAGTACTCCGGATATATCATGCGTATTCAAGGGAAAATGAAAGGGGAGAGGTTACATTAACGGCTTCCTATTCGTTGAATCAATCAAGTAACCAATATAGTAGGAAATTCAATGCATAAACTAATAACATACGTTATTGACATAGAAAACCAGAGAACTATCAATTACATCGCCATGATCACTACGCTCCCTACAGGTAATTAGTAGTTGAGAAAAGAGAGAGGAGAGAAAGAGTACTGTATTATTTATATAAGTGAAAGATGTTCACGTTTTCTCTGGTTTGTTGTATGTTACTTTTTTAAATAAATATTTCTTTTTACTTATATCTTTTACAATTTTATATATTAATTGGCATTACATCTATTGTTTTAGTCGATTATTTAGATATTTTTTCTTTAATATAAAATTTTATGCGTAATATATAATAGACTGAGAGTATGATTTTTTATTTTCAAAATAATTAGTTAATTGTTATTATTTCAGTGTAATTATCTTTACGATAAATTTCGTATATTATATGATTTTTTATGTTTATTATTTTTAAAAAAAAAACAAATTTATAGATTTGTAATTTTTCTTTTTAATACAAATTTTATTCTTATAATACCTATAGTGACTTTATCAAATTAATATAATTTATTAATTCTTGTTTATCATATTATTTAATTACTCTAAATTATAAATTCTTTTTTAAAATTCAGCAATTTTTATTCATTGTCGGTGATATTTTTATAATTTATAAATAACTTTAATAGACTCACTGATAGAGATTTGTTTAGAAAAAAAACTTCATTCAACTACTAACATTCATTTTAATTTTAAATTTCAATATTCTATCTCGACAATCAAATAAAATCAATATATACTAATATGTACTAATTTAACATTAAAATATTATCATATAAAAATAAAATAATTTTTTTTAATTTTTGTGATAAATTATATATTTAATAATCTAAATGATATTAGTTTATTTTCACAATATAAAATTAATGTAAAATTTATAAAACATGTACTATTATAATCAACCCATTATCATTTTTATAGTAATATCTATTCAAAATTGCATATTAATAATACGAGGGGCGTTTAATAAATACGGTAAATTTATTTACTGTTTAATTTAATTAATTAATTAATTAAATTAAATTTTTCAATTTAGTTTTTCTTACATTTTTACCATACTTATCAAACGACCCTCGTATGTACATATATAATTTAAACTGGCTAATATAAAACTTTTAGTTGAAACTAATAAAATCCTTACTTGAATAACACATTTTCTGATGTTCAAATGTACAGAAAATTTAAAACAGATTTTTAGATAAGTTGACCTAAAGCTCAAATTCAGGCCACTGTGCCAGTAAACACATGAAACTTTATCCTGTAAAATTATGATTTTACAGCACGAAACGTGAGATTTCGATAAAATTTTCAAATTTAAAATCGACCTTGAAACAAATTCATACAAACTCAAATATCGGATTGGAAAAATTGAATCAAATGCGCTTAGTGTAGAAATACTGTTATTGTTTTTACAAAACTCACGAGTCTCACGTACGAGAATCGTAATTAATTCGTTACTGCGATAACGACGACACGTTACAGTTCCACCGACAGACGTACAATCACGCACAACTTGTCGTTACTTTAGCGTTAAATGAAATATACGAGTATACAGGCACACATCCACACACGTATATTATATATACATATATATATATGTATATGTATATGTATATATATATATATATATATATATATATATATATATATATATGTATATATGCATATATATATATATATATATATATATATATATATATGTATATATATATATATATATATATATATATATATATATATATATATATTATATATATATATATATATATGATGGTAGCATTCATTGTGGCTTTCGTCCAGTAGTGGACTGATGTATATGATGATGATATATATATATTTATGCATATATATGTATATATATTTATGCATATATATATATATATAAATATATGTGTGTGTGTGTATGTGTGTATGGTATGTGTATAATATATCTTAGATAACATCTTAAGAAACTTTTATTGACACTTGAAAAATAAATCAATCTTCAATTTAAAAATGATATTAGTATTTAATAAAAAAAAAAAATTTTTATTTTGAAAAAATATTTCATTATTGAATATGTTTATTGAATACGAGGTCAGACAATTAAGTAATGCGACCGATTTTTTTTCTCGGCCTGTGGTAACACTGCGAACCTGTAACTCCGCCACCGTAATAGCAGATCCCTACTCTCTCGATTGAGACCTTGACCACCCTCGTACGATCATTTCTTCGCCAGCTGTTTAGTGTTTTGTAACAACGCGCGAGTAGTGCATGTCACGAAAATGGAACAGAGAAATTTATGAACTGGTTATTACTGGTTATTAAAAAAGTTATTACTGGTGATGAAAGTTGGTTCTTTCAATATGACCCCGAAACTAAACGACAAAGCCAACAGTGGCTGTCCCCTGGAGCACCAAGGCCAAAGAAGGCGAGAATGAGCAAGTCCAAAGTGAAAACCATGTTGATTTGCTTCTTCGACAGCAAAGGGGTGGTTCACAAAGAGTTCGTACCACCTGGACAAACCGTAAATCAAGTATTCTACCGCAATGTGCTCGAAAAATTACGAAAAAGGGTGCTCAGAGTGCGTCCAGAGATCGCGAAGACTTGGGTTCTGCATCACGACAATGCTCCCTGTCACAGTGCGTTCAGTGTCTCTCAGTTTTTGGCGTCTAAAGGTATCGCAACGTTACCACAACCGCCCTATTCACCGGACATGTCACCCTGCGACTTTTTCCTATTCCCCCATATGAAAAAATTCGTCAAAGGTCGACATTTTGACTCCGTTGAAGATATCCAAGAATCTGTGACGAGGGTACTCGGAGAGGTCCCACAAGAAGTGTTCCAGAATTGTTACGAAAACTGGAAAACTCGCTGGAATAAGTGTATAGATGCGGGAGGGGACTACTTTGAAGGGGATCGCAGCGATGTACCTTAATTTTTAAATATACTCGATTTTTGAATTTTGTCGCATTACTTAATTGTCTGACCTCATATGTTTTTATTTCTTTGAAACTTTACACATAAAATAAACATTTTTATATTTATATTACGTTTTGTGTCAACTTAATTCAATAAAATAATTTTGAACATATTTATAATAAAATTCAGATACACAAATCTCAAGATGATAATATTACCATCGAATATACAAACAATAATGAATAAAAATAAATAATTATCGAACACTTAAAAAAAATTGTGCGGAAATAAAAATTCTCTATTACAGCATCCAACTATTTTTCATGTAACAATGCAGTATTTGCACATTTATTTGAATAAAATAATAATGCTATTGTATATTTAATTTAAAGTTTTTTATTTTTTAAGAAAGAACATAGAAATGTTATTGTTATCTAAAATTTATTTCTAAATTAAATTCTCTTTATTAAATATGGCTGTCTTTTTTATTTTTTAATAAAAAAATATTTTCTATTGAAATGAAAATCTGGCCTTTTTTGGTCAAAATATTTTCTATTGCTTTCTATCACTTACATATTTGGATATTTGTTTATTTTTAAAAACACATAATAATGTGAATAAACGGTAGTTATTTATTAATTCGATAATTTTTTGTATTAAAAATATTGAATTTTAATTCAAAAATTATAATCGAACTTTTTTACATACAATAAAAAGTTATAAATACATTAAAATTCAATATTTCTTGTAATAACATGTTTGAATTGAAACAAAATGCTTCAATATTGCTGCACATAATAAATTGGTGTCAAGAACTAAATAAAATATATTCATAAATAATATATAGATTATAAACTATTTCAATAAACTCAAATACAAGTTAAATATTAGATAATATATAAAGTTTTTTCGTATGACACGACGTTTATAGATAAAAAGTACACTAGAAAATTTGATACGAAAACAGCATTAATTAATTAAAATAGCAGCTATCACATTTAATAGTCTTATTTGATTTCAACATTCTAGCAAGTCAAAAATACATTATTTGATGTATATCTATTGCAGCAAGGGGATGAGATACAGTTGCAGAGATACATTGATGTTATCTGCAAGACATATTACTGTTTCTAACTCAATCAAAGCATTTAAATGATCTTCGTCAACAATATTATCTGATCTACGTGTTTCATTAGTTCATATCTCTATCATGAAATTTTGCAAACTGACACTGAATTCTGTATTTGTTGACCATATTTTCCTTGAATTTATTTTAAAGATTTTCGATCGTTTCCATACCGTTATGTCTTAATTTGAACTCAAAATAACAGTACGCAATTTTCTATTACCGAACATAATTTAACTGCACAAATGAACACAAAAAATTGTAAAATTAAACAACTTTTATAACAGTTAATTCAAAATAACATACTAGTAAGTACGATTATACACTTTATATGAGATATGTCTTCTCACGAGTATCATTTTTTGACTTCGTGCAAAAATGACATTTGATATGATACAATCTACTATTAGATTGTGTATTATTAAATGTCGGATTATTATATGAGAAATAATATAAAAATCTGACATTTCATATTACACGACCTAATATACTCATTACACTGTTTTCTTCTATCTGCCTCTGACTCACTATTCTTGTACTTCTCTAATTCAATTCTAAATTTCGTTAATTTAATGAATGAATTTTTTTAAGTATTTTTAAAAACTACACAAACTAATATAAATTCAGCATATGTAACCGAAACTTTTAGTTTTTTTTAAAAAAAAAAATTAAGTTTTTCACATTTTTATCTAAAATTTATTGTAAAATATAACTCTTCAATTAATTTTGTTCTTGTATTTTTTGTATTAGATTATTTTTTTAATATTACTGATATATATATAAATATATAAATAATATATACACATGTGTGTGTGCCCGTGTGCGTGTGCTTGCGAAAATTTCATACATTAAAAGATCCAACAAGAAATCCATGGATAAATAGGACAAAGATAAGAACATTTGTCAAATTGAACTAGTAGAGAAAAGTATTAGATAGCTCAAAGTGAAAAGTTTTAGAAGAGACCCTAATCGACTAATAGATATAGAGAAGCTAAAAATGATTATATATGTATATATATATATATATATATATATATATATATATATATATATATATATGTAAAAATAATTACAAATATTTGTTTAGAACATAATATATGTAATTTCCCTCATCCTTTATTATTCTGATTCGTTGTCGCTCAGAAAATGTTTCAACAATTTCCTCAACGTCCATGCAATGGTTTGAGAAAAAACATGGAAACAACGTTACAGCGAGATGTCAACGTCAGTGTAGCTCGAGTTCCGTCCACATCGTCACAGTGTCACGAAAATGTTTTTCTTTGTCACAATGTTATTGGTACAATATATATATATATATATATATATATATATATATATATATATATATATGTGTGTATGTGTGTGTGTGTGTGCATGTTTGTGTGTGTGTGTGTGTTGTTCGTGTAAGTAGGTACAAGCGTACGGCTGTTCGTTTTCCTTCACGTCGAATAAAATTTCGTTTTGGTCACTGATGTGTTCATTTTAATCTGGATGTTTTTGATGGTTGACTGAATTTTGTTTTGATTATGTTGCTCTCCTTTTTTCCCTCGTATTTTTTTCACTTACGCCCGCCCGCTAGTATTATCAACACGACTGGCCTTTTGTTTCTGACGTCGAATCTTTTCCGCAGTGCCTTTTTTAATATTATTGTTATTGCGGTTATTACGCTATACGGTTTAAAAGATAACCCTATTATTGTTACAAACCTTTGTGGACGTTATTATTTTTTTCTCTTATTTTTATTCGCGTACATCTATGTTTTCCTTAACCTATATCCCATTTTAAATTATTTTATCTTTCATACATGAATACACATCGTTATATATGCGTGTGTGTGTGTGTGTGTATGTATGTGTGTATATGTGTGTGTCTGTGTATATGTTTGTGTAAGTATCTTTATTATACTTTTTATTTTAAACTGCTTCCTTTTTCATTGCATTTCAAATGCTAAAAGGAAATAAATTAAATCGAAATAGATTATAATTTTTCAACTATTTAAGGCAGTACTCTGTATTGACGGATCAATACAATATATTTTTCATTTATTTTCTAAAATTTTATAATACAAAGTAGACAGTTATAAAATTAAAAATTAAATTTCAAAAAATTAACCGCGATAGAGTGATATAAAAAGGTTGATTACAAAGATAAATATCCTAAATGATTTTTTTTCAAAATTATACTTTTTACATTTTTGTAATTAACAATGTATTCTATTTTGTCAGATATTTTTTTTCTTCATATTATCTGAAAGTTTATAGTTTTAAAATTATGTTTCTAAAATTATAAATTTAAATTGAAAAAGATAATTGAGATCTACCTATCTAAAAAAGACGAAATACAAGTACACATTAGTAAAAATTAAAACTTAATATTAACCAATTAATTAAAACTAAATATTTTTTTCTCAAAGTTTCCAAACTTTCTGATCATAATCTTATAAACTATGTTTCTGATCGATTTGATTTTTTTATGAACCTTCAATAAATATCTCTCTGTAGTTTATAACAGAAGAAAGTTTAAATAATTAATATTTTATAAGCTGTTAGAAAAGTGAAAAATATGATTTAAAAGTTATGCAAATTTTAAAAATATCATCATTTTGGGTTTGATTGTTATATATTCTACCCATAATAACCATATTTATATATAGTTAAGAAATTTTGCACTTTTTAATATCAAATAAATAGGAAAATTGGATTCATAATCATTAATTCAATACACTACTTCATGCTAATTATAAAAATAAAAATTTTAATCCAAAAAAATAATTTAACAACTTAAAATATCAATAAACTACATTATGTAAAATTTTAAAATATATAAATTTATTTGTGTGAAATTTTAAAATGATATATTAAATACGAGCTTTTAAAAAATTACAGCAATCTTAAATTTTCGACTTCTAAGCTAGAATATCCCTTAAAGTTTATAATTAAATATTTGCCTTATGTTATTATTTTTTAAATTAACTACAATACTACGTAACTTAGAACAAATATATGATTTTTTTAAATTACCATTTAACAATGATACTTTTTGTGATACAACTATTTAATGTTAAATTCTAACAATAAATACTTATTCATAAATGTTAACATAAAACTTGAATATATTTATTTAATATTATGTTTCTGTATATAATGACAATTTACTTAAATAACTTAGAACAAAAAAAATATTTTTTTATTTTACAAAAACACAATATATTAGTGTGAATGAAAATTATAATTAATACAAAGATGAATTACGAGAATAATTAAAGAAAATTGTTTTGAACTTTACGCAAATATATTTCCTTAATGTATCCATCTAAATATGTACATGTCACTCATTTTAAACGGTAGTTCTGTCGACAATAGAACTGATCACATCTTTCTAATTGAATTTAACTGAAACGTTACCATTGCTCTCGCACCCTAACACAAAACAACGTATTCTATTCAGGAAACTAAATAGTTGTACAACTAAAGTTACCAACAATCATGCAACGTTAATCTCAATTCACTTTTCCAACTCAACCTTTTTACTTCTAATCAATCATAGTCTGAAACGCAATACAAAACAAACTAATCTAAATACATCCAACGTACATTAATTAGTAATTATAGGAAAAAAGAAACGAACGGCGTGTGTATACTACGAGAGTGTGTACATTAATAAAGTCTATTTTCTGTCGGCGCTCTAGTTTCAACGTCGGTAATTCGAAACTTTAACGATTAGCGGCGTACGTACCGTATACATTCATACCTCGGGCCGAAATTAATGTCTGTTTACTTGGTCCGAACAAACGCTTGTTTACCGACGGCGGCCAACATTTTTTCCCTATTCCGTTCTATGTATGTGCATTCACCGGCCATTAAGATATACGGAAACTGTGTTAAAAATCTTCATATCCGGAAGTAGACTGTTGGGGTTTCTTTTTTTTTAAAAAAAGGTCAATGTACAGTATATTTATACAAGAGTTAGTCAGCATCAAAAAGACGTATAATTTAACTTTTAATTTATCTCAAAATTGTATACAAATGCATACATATACACACACTATATATATATATATATATATATATATATATATATATATATATATATATATATATATACAAAACCAACCGTTGGTGTACTGACTAGAATCACCAACTGTCATGTGGAAAAAGTACATTCGCTCAGAGATACAGGGCAAACGGGGCTCTTTAGTCAAAATGAAGGCTACTTATTTACGGACTTACCACCTGGCCGACATAGTAAGTATAACCAAATACCAATTAACGGTATTATTTATTAAATTTTTCACCTATCACTGGGGTGATATAAGATTTTATGATATATATATATATATATATATATATATATATATATATATATATATATATATAGGTACTTATAAATGTTATAGTCAAAATTCTTATATTGAAGATCGAACTTAAAGGATTTATAAAAAACCATTGAAACATTAAAAAATGTAATTAACAAAAAAGAAAAAGTTACTATTTACCAAATTGGTCATGCATAATTTATAGTACAATCATTACTAACGTACATATAATTCATAACAAATTATTCATTTATATAACTAAAAATAATGAAGAAATATGAAATTCTAGACAAACTTATTAATTTTATGACATCCAAATAGGAAAAAATTATAAAGACGAAAATTGAATTAGAATCTATTGGATTTTTTTTAAAATTTATTTAAAAAATATCAAGTAATTGAATGTTAGAATGAAATTATTAAAATTACCATTTTAGAATAATTTATCAATTTGACTTTATTCAATAAAGGAAAATATACAATTTAATAAATTAAATACACCATTTGAAACACTTTAAATGTTTGAAAACACACACAGCAGCCATTTCAACTGACAAAAAATTACTATACATATCAAATAAATTGTTCATGATTATTTTAATACTAATTTACTACCTGTAAATTAATACATGCGATAAAATATTTATACTGTACAAAAGAATTATACGAATAAAAATAATTATCAAGAAACAAATTCTAAACAATTTTTAAATACTCATCTAAAAATATATTTTAGTACAAAAACTGAAATTGAATAGTACGAAAAATAGTACAATAATAATAATAACCTGTGTTAAGCAAAACATCTTCATTAATCGAATAAACTATTTAATATTAGATAATATAAATAATTTCTTATAAATTTGATAAACACTAAAATATTAATCATATTCGTCAATATGTTTAACGATTATTCATAATTCTTGGTAAGTATGTATAACCAATTTTTTTTAAAATTTTCATGACACATATATACATACACACCAGAGTGCATACATACGAGGGTCGTTTGATAAGTATGGTAAATTTATTTCTTCTTTAATTTAATTAATTAATTAATTTAATTAAATTTTTCAATTTACTTTTTCTTACTTTTTTACCATGTAATTAAACGATTTAGTTTTTGTTACTGTGTGTACATACTATATAT
Source organism: Neoneuromus ignobilis (assembly GCA_029203775.1). NCBI lineage: Eukaryota > Metazoa > Arthropoda > Insecta > Megaloptera > Corydalidae > Neoneuromus > Neoneuromus ignobilis. The sequence continues at coordinate 44,952,265 of CP092087.1, read as the reverse complement.
ATATATATATATATATATATATATATATATATATATATATATATATATATACATATATATATATATATATATATATATATATATATATGCATAATAATTCACATTGAAGTAGTAACAAGTTTTATCAATTGATATAATGAATATCATCTGTGTACTTTATCTAAAATTTATAAATTACGAAAAGGAATTCAATTTGGTAACGTAACAATAGTCATTGAATGCATCGAAAAAATCAAAGAATTAAAGAAATATGTATTGAACTTTTAAACATATTTATAAAAACACCATATCTTTCATAGAAAAAAACATGATATTTAAAATTATGAAAGAAGTGAAAGAGTAAGATGCTAATGATTGAAATTATTCACTTTTGCACAAAAAAAATATTTATAATTTTTATTGTAATACTTTGAATAATAATAATCATTTTTAGAAATTGTATCAAAATATCGACAAAATAATATAGAATCATCCAAATGTGATGCCTAGATTTGTGTTTTATTAAAAAGAAACATGTGTATAGTTTATTTTGTTTCTGTTTAATAAAAAACAAATATAGGCGTCACATTTGTATGATCATATATAAAGATGCTCAAATAAGACTGAAGGATTTAGACATACATTTACTTTCTAACATTTATTATCCTTCAGTCTCATTTGGGTTACCTTATATACACATTACTCTATTCATTTCAAAGAAATTAAACAAAAATATAATTTTTGTAATGATATAAAACTATTTCATTTTAATTTAATATCAAATTTGATTATAAAAGGATAAATGTTTGAAATTTATATTTATTCAATATAATATAAAAACAAAATGGGGTGAACAAAACTGTTCATTCGTTGAATTTAAAATTGTTTCAAAATTAAATCAAACTAGTAAACAATTAAATAAATTATCGAAAAAGTAATAAAAAAAATATATCTTGTAAATTATAATGACAATTTTATATATAAGTATTTTTATTTATATTTAAATTTCGTATAAATTCTCAATGATTCATCCAAAGGTTTAATTAAATTGAAGTATACCTCTTTTAAAAATTCTTTTCGCGAGTAGTAAACATCTAATAAACTGAAAATAATAATAAAGAAACTAGTAATGAGGAAAAAACAATTTTCGGCGAAACTACAGTGCATTAAATTGAAATTACTACTTTTTGAGCACGTGGAATGGTTAGTAATTAAAGTTTTACTCCCTGCGTCGCAGGCAGTAAGTGAAGTCACGATTAAAAAGTTTAATTGCATTTTTTATATGATAACAATTTCAGCGCTTTTAAATTATTTTCACGTTTCATTGATTCGAGTGCAGTCTGATTAGATTTTCTCTTGTGACCTATTTTACATGTTTTATATTAACTTACACTTAGTTGATTAAGACGAACCATACATTTTATCATATTTTTTTATTTAAGTATAAATGTAATATTTTCGAATAAATTTTACTATATTTCAATTTTATATTTTACAACCTTAGCTTGTATATACTCTAACCTTTTCTATTATTATATAAATTTTCTCATTTTAAATATGTACATTTTATTGTTTGTTTTCTGGAATATTATATATATATATATATATATATATATATATATATATATATATATATATATATATATATATCAAAGATCATCTAAAAAGTTCGTAACGTTTTATTGTTGTTCGTAAAAATCGTTATGTATTGTTTATACACATATTGCACAGAATTATTATTTGTTTCAGTTAATAACTTCACAAATAAGATAACATACGTACATTTTTATTTTTGTGGATATATTTTTATAGTTCTTCAAAATTGAAAATGAATAATACTAAAACAAATTTCAAACATATAACTTTTAATGAATTTAAGAAATTAAACAATACAACAATTGTTGTGAAAAACTTTTGTTAAGTATATTGTAAGTATTTTTGGCTAAAAGCAGTAAAAAAGTGTTTCACTAAATTTAATTTCGAAATTGTTATCCTTGAAAATAACTAATGTTTTGGACAATCGTTTAATGTCAATGACAAGGTCTGCATGGAAATGACAACAAAAGAACACATGATAAATAGTTATTAAACTTTTCTGAGTACTAGGAATACCGAAAAAAATTGTACATGTGCATTTAGAGAAAATATGTTTAACCCGTTCGCTACCAGGGCCTCAGGAGAAAAACCACCACCACAACCCAAACGTTTTATTATTTAAATATGATACCAAATTTTCATTAATTTTTGCGATGTATTTATAACGTTTTAAATGATTAAAAATGTAATTATCGGCAGGCCAATAACATACTGTACCTATTTGATTGTTTTTTAACATAACCCATCTGTTTGTGACACGATTTGGTACAAACAGTTATCATAAACTGATAATAAACACTCGTCGCATATTTGTGACGCCAGGCTTAGGTAAGAAAACCGGATCGTCACATCTATGTGACCCTGATAGCGAACAGGTTAATGAGTCGATATGTTGTGCACCTGAAATTCTATCTACAAAAACTGATGAATTTCTAGATACATTTGTTTACTCAGTCAGAACAACTTAATTATTTATTTGTTTGTTTTGTTATGAGCGATAAAAAATGGATATTAAATAAAATTATTGGGAAAAAGGAATTTGTCTAAGCATATAAAACTTACTTATTTTATCTCAAAAACTATATTATATCCAAAAATGGTATTTCTACAGATTTGTTGGAATTGTAAGGACATATTTCTTACGAGCTGCTTAGAATGAATGAAGTCTTAAATGTTTCAAGATACTACACCTAATTTAATAATCTGAAAGCAGAAATTCAAGAAAAATACCCTCCCTGGCCAATAGGAACGGAGTTATGTTTCATCAAGATAACACATAACGATATATTGCAATTAACACGCAACGGAAATTAAAGTACTTCGATTAAAACGTTATCCACCATCCAATTTTTTCGCTTTATATTACTCCTAGAAATTAAAGGGACTGTACTCGTATATACATATACACTTTTCGTATGACCAACATATGCATATATATATATATATATATATATATATATATATGTGTGTGTGTGTGTGTGTGTGTGTGTGTGTGTGTGAGGATGAATATAAATTAACCAACAAACAGAAGTTACAAATGTTACAATAATAAGTTTTAAATGGAAGTTTCGAATTCTTCAAAGCTCCCTTAATGACTAAATGCCTAAACTTTGGAACCAATAACCTTGATTTCTACGATAGAAGAATCAATGAATTAACCAGAATAATTACTCAAACAATAGGCTCAACAAAGGACTATTATTCCGAAATCATGTCATCAAATCATGCAAACAAAATCATCGAAATCATGCAAACAAACAACCCTGTAGATTGTATCACTACATACAAGTAAATATTTTAGACAAGCTATATCACTAACTTGGACTTAAAACTCGTCACAAATAAAACGATTACAAATATTCCACAGAATCACATGCTGCATCTATTCATTGATGCACATCACTTATTCAAAACACTACCTTACATGAGAACTTTCGGCTTCAGATGATATAGAAATTTATCATATAAGCATTTTTATTATATAGGGTTATCCAAATGTGATGCCTACATTTGTATTTTGTTAAAAAGAAAGATGTGTATAGAGAAACATGTGTAGAATTTTTTTGTTTCTTTTTAATAAACACAAATTTAGGCGTCATATTTGGATGACCCTATGCAATCAAGTTGAGAAAACCAATAGAACTCTGATACACCCACTAAAAAATTATAACTCGCTGAACCTTCATTACTGTCAGCAAATGATAGAAGTTGCTAGCTTTGAGTTTTTAAAACGAACCACTTCAATATTGATTAGGATCTTCTAAAAAAATAATAAGATGACGAAAGAAAGGTAAGAAATTCTTTTCAGACGAATCAGTAAGACATTATGTCACAACTGGACCTATTCGGTTCGAGAAAAAAAATCTAAGAAATTAAAAGACAAAGTAACTTTAACGAATAAAGTCATAGGCGCAATTCCTAATATTTCTTTACTCAACAATTCACAGGACCGGAGTAAATGTAATAAACTATATTTAAAAATAATAAATTCAGCGCTCTGACACTTCCATAACACTTTGAAAATGACAACATAGTAATCAAAACGTGGATCAGAAAATTAAATGAACATCATAATGATGATTAAACAATTTTATAAAATGTTGCTGAGGTGAATGATTTATTTATATTAAAAAATAGGTTTGCAATAAAAAAAATGTAATCTATTATATATAACCAACACATAACCTATCAATATATAATTTACCAATAAGTAATCGAATAATTAATTATTTTCACTTACTTTATATTCATATTTTATATATTTAATTATTTAACAAAAATCTCTTAATTATATATATATATATATATATATATATATATATATACATTTTTTTAAAAAATTCTGAACTTAGGTTTTCAAAGTTCTTAATAAAAACAACATTAATCATAAATATAGACGAAGAAATTAATATCATACGTTTATTATAAAAAATTCATTAAATATATATTTTAAAAAAATTAACGCTAAAAATAACTAAATTATGATGATTATCTTATTATCTCTCTTTCTCCTATACATAAGAGTTTCCTTTGGCAGAAATTAAAGTATAACTCAATTATAATAAAGTACACTTAAAATGAAGAAATCAGACCGAAAATATTTTTAAGTAGCGACGATGATTCGGTTTAAAACCATTATTGTATGAAATAAGTCGACAATAAAAATGTCGACAGGCGCGTACTAACACATGAACATTTAAAAGTTTACATTACAGATAAATATATATATATATATATATATATATATATATATATATATATACATACATATATTATGTATATATGCAGTAGGTACATACACGTTACCTTAACGTGTCTTTTTCATGAATTACTTTAATGTGTTTGTAGACAATTAAACTTTACCAGTCGTATAATTATACGTTTCTCCACAGCTCATTTGTTTTACGGCTAAACTGGTAATAAATTTTAAATTATATTAGATGATTATCTTTGTTACTCTAAGGCCGCATTACTAATTTAAGCGTTTCGTTAAGATCGTTAACGTGGCCAATGCTTCGGAATGATTTCCCGCGTAACGAAATTCGATGCAGCTATGAATATATTAAGAGCTTTTTGATTATCTGAAATTTGCTGTGAAATTAAGAATTATTTTCCGCCTCCGCGAGATCTCTTTCTCTCGCCAACGATGTTTGTTTCCTGTCAGTGTCGCGCTGTTGCTGTTGGCGAGTACACGACAACCGTTACATACAAGAGTATGCGTTTTGGAAATTACTGTAAATTATGCATTTAAAGTTTCTTGAACTGTACACAGAGTATTAAATACTGTAAGTAAAATAAATATAAATTATTGTCTTCATTATTCTTTCAGGATTATACTGTGACTTGTTCCAAGAAGAAATCTCATCTTTCGTTTTTTATATTCTGTTATAATTTAGAATAACATTTTAACAGATAACAAGTAACATTTTTTCATCGCGTCTTTTGAATATTAATTACTGCTCATGACTTATATTTATTCTTTTTTGTTTTATTAACTCTTTATATTAGTGAAATTATAAATGAATATTTTATTATAATATATATTATTTTACTTCTTTGTCATAAAAATTCATAATTATTTTTTTTTAAATGATAAAATTTAGTTAAACAAAAGTACCATAAAAATATAAATCACTGACAGAAACCTAATATACTTTTCCATTCCTAAATTAACACCATAAAATTATTTAAAAAAAATCATAAAATTCATATGAACGAGAAAATGTTCATTTAAAGAATCTTAAATAATAACATAAAAAAAAAAAATGACATAAAAATGTAAAAAATCCATATAATTTTACATTTTTTACATATAACACAGATTATTAACAAAAAAAAAAAATACGAACATATTAGTTCATAAAGATGTTATCAAAAATTAAAATAAAAAAAATATAATGAAATTACAAAGATCAAAAAATAATATAATTATTATAGCAATAAAACATTTTTTTAGAACATGAGATATTTTTTTAAAAATTAATATAATTATATATATATATATATATATTCGTATATATATATATATATATATATATATATATATATATATAATAAATTCAATAATAAATAATTTTAAAATAACATTATTTAAATTAATTTTTAATATATACATACATACATATTTTTAAAATATGAAGTAGGACGAAGTAATATCATCAAAACAATTAACAGCGACACTACAAGAACTATTTGAAAACACTAAAATGGAAATCAAAGGTATAAAAGTAAGGTGAGATATTTAATCACCTATAATTTGGTAACGATATTATTATTCTCTCGACAAGCACAGATTAACTTAAGTAAAAGATAGAAGAAGTAATTATTAAAACAAATAAAATATCCTTATGATAATTTTCAATAAAACAAAAATAATGTACAAAAAATTTATAGATCAGAGATAAATTGAATTAAAAAGAATAAAAATAGAAGTTAAAAATGAATTTATTTAAGAAAACTTACTTACTCCACAGGTACATTGGCAGATGAAATGAATTGTAAAATAAAAATGGAATGATGTCAAATTATAATAAATTATTATATTATGAAGTCGAATATTCTTTCATATTTAAAGAACATGTTCAATTAATGCGTCTTGTTTGTTATCTTAATTCAGGTTACGAATAAAGATAAGAAGAGAAATGACTGAATTTGACAACAAACAAAAATTACGTGTGTTATACTAATAATGGAAAATTTAACATGAAATAGACAGGTCATATAGCAAGAAGAGAAGACTACTGATAAACAACATAAATTATTGACTAGTAACCCAGAAATAAAAAAGATCCAAACTAATACCCACCAATAAATAGATTAGAAACTGTGTGAAACTACTAAAGAAAAAGACATTAAATTACTATAAATAGAAAATTTTGAAAAAAGCTTTCATTCAACATTATTAATATGATTTATTTTAATATAAGTAAATAATTATAATTATATGAATAATTCAAACTAACAAAAAATTAATTTGTCTTTAATTACTCTAAAAAAAATAAAAATTACCGCATATACACAAGTGATCAGAATTAAATATACAACAAAAAAGTAAATTTATTTTTATAGTTTTAGAAGGCTTTTAGAAAATTTAAATAATTATTTCAAAAACGTGCAACACTTTCTTTGAATATCAGAAAACGTAAGAACTTTAATACATTTTTAATACAGTTTAGTAAATATCTTAAAAGATTTGCAATAAGAAAATTGTTATTTACAAAATTTCTAAATTTATATAAGATATAGGCGCTCAACCTTGAACTCTTTTCATTCCAATATTCCTAAATTACTATTTTTTTTTTAGTAAAAATTTCCAAACTTTAATTTGAAAGATAAAAATTAATTCAATAAAAATCAAAATTCTTATCAAAAATCCTACTACAAAGTTAACAATCCTGAATATCCATATTATTAATATTACTATTTGTTTAGAAATTGTGAGAATTCATTTTCACACAAATAAACAATCATCCCAATAACACAGGTTATTGAAAAATTGTTCAATAATTACTTACTGTTTATTATTATTTACAAACTAATGAGCATTTCGATGACTATGTCATCATGCACAGAGCGCTGTGTTATAAAATCTAAAATATCTTTTTCTTAATATATTTTATAATAATATTATGTATATAAATGAACCAAAACTATGCAAGAAAAAAACTAATTTTAAAAATGTTTCATATTTTATTTAAACTAATTTCAATATTTGAAATTAAATTCGTTGATATTTTTCAATTACTATTCTTAAAATAAAAAAAAAAAACACATTACTTTCAAATAACATTAAGTACAATTAAACAAATAGCAATGAGTAAAATAATTATATGAATCCGATTATAACACGTGTTAAAAGACTACGACAAATTCTAGTCCCATTTAGAGTAAAAGCGCGATAAGCCATTAATGCCTCGGAAAAGAAAGTATTAAACAATAAAAGCTGACGACAAAATGTCTACAGTGCATAATTGATTCATATAATAAGCCAAATGAGAACGCGGCTTGTGTAAATGTGTGTGTTCGTTCGTATGCATATAGAAGGAATAAAACGTATTTAATCCTATTGCTGAATGCTTCAAAAGAGAGAGTATAGGCCATATGGTGAAGAGGGCACCATGCCGTGAGATTATAGGATTAAAAATAATTCCACTTACTTGAGAAGACGAAAACTAGTAACCAGTGGATGTTGTGGCAAAAGTAGCACGTATGTGTCCATGCACCTCCGTTCAGCTGTTACGAAGTTCCAATAGAACGGACTTTATTGTTGTTTCTTATCATCATAAGAGATATTTTAAATGAATAAGATATGTATGATTATTTACATATCTAAATATTTTAAAGATTTTTATCAATGGATTATGAAAATAATATAACTTTGATGGATTTTTTTATTTATTTAAACAAAATATTTATATTACTTTCTTATACAAAAAAGCTATTATATTTAAATCTCCTTTAATTTTGAATAAATTATAATTCATTAATAATACATCTGCTTAGTATGTAAATAAAATTTAATATCAACATTTTCAATAATGAAAAAGATACAACTTCTAATTGTATTTTTTTTATTAATTTATATTTCTTATCTATTGAAAATTTTTCAATAAAGATAGCAGTAATTTGCATAAATTAACTATCACTCTAACACCACAAGATATCAGAAAAGTGTTCAAAAAATATTTACTTTTTATTTTATTTATAAGTTGATGCGCTTTTGAACAACAATCCATCATCATCAAAATATTCAGCATATATATTCAGCATTCTGATAATGATGACACTGTCATCTAAATGCATATCATTAAATAAAGTAAACAATAAAAACTTATTGAACACAAAAAATCATGTGATCTTCGAATGAATGTTTCATTTATATTAAAATTAATAATATATTTTTCACTCTTTTACAATAAATGTACATATTAATTATTACTGTTTTAAAAAATATATTTTAAGTTATCAAAATAATAATTTTATTTAAAAAAAAATATTAATTAATGAAAAAAACAAAATTTTATCTATAAAAAAGTAATCTTATTTAAATAACCCATTATAGAAAGAAGATATTTTTAATATTTAAAATATTACTATATTAATTACTGATTCAAATAAACATTATTTTATCAGTAATCTAGGTCATTTGTAAACATTTAATTAATTCCATACTGTTTTAAAAATATATAATCGTACATTTTTAAAACAATACTAATTTCAAGAAAGGGAAATAATCGTTATTTTGAAACATGAAATGTAAGACTAAAATTATCACAAAACTATGTTAACTGTATGTTAAAATCGTCTAAATGTGACGCCTAGATTTGTGTTTTATTAAAAAGAAACTATACACATGTTTTCTTATACACCACCCTATACACATATTTCTTTTTAATAAAACACAAGTCTAGGCGTCACATTTGGATGTCCCTGTATATTTAATATGTTTATTTAAATTACTTATTTATGCGTTTTATTTTTTATTTATTCGAAAGCTAGTATTATTTAATACAAAATAATATAAATAAACTTCGGGTTATAAAATTGTGATAAGAAATTTGTAAAAATGGAAATTTGAAAATTGATCAGAAAAATTTAAAATACTTTAAAAAATGTAAATACTTTAAACGCGGTATAAATTTATGAAATCATTTTCAAAAATCTATATTTTTACATACACTGATATTTCAGATAATTATTTAACAGGTACCACACTCTACTAGTGATTGTAAACACATGTACTCGTTCATAAATTTATTTCACATTTACTTTTTTTAGTGACAAAATAGCAAGTTTATTCAATTTGTCAACAAAAATTACACCCTAAACAAACACACACCCCTGTTTATTTTTCAACAAAAATATGAAATTCGTTCAAAATTGAATATTTATGTTCAACATTTATTTTTGCACAAAATCCCAGCTTTCACATACCTAAAACTAGAATGCATTTTGTCAACTGACTAAAACGACAAACAAATTTATTAAAATTTATGTAAATACGTACAATAAACATCAGTTCTACTTCTTGTGTATATAAAACTATTTTAACAATCTGGTAAGCAATCGCTGTAGAGAGAAGTAACAAATTGCAATGTGCAAACTGTCGTTTTATTTATTCATACTTAAATTCATGCAATAGGGGCGTAGTAAATAATTATAAATAAATGCATACACACGTGTAAATGTATATATATATATATATATATATATATATATATATATATATATATATATATATATATATATATATATATATAGGAGAATGTGTTTGACCTCTGGTCATAGTTTGACCTTTGGTCATAGAAATAGAACAGATGGGGATTATATTATATATTATATCCGAGATAAACACAATTTACCTACGGAAGTAAATATTCAATGAAAAATATTCACCAACTAGCTTGTCCATCGTGATATATATGACCAAGTATCAATGAATGATTACATTCCATAAGGCCTTTGCTTAAAAATGAACCTTATTAAAAAAAAGACATTTTAAAAAAGTAAAAAATATACGAGTTTAATATTATTTTATTTGAACAGCATAAAAAATATGAAAAATAAATTCAATAGAAACATATTATATGGCAATATAAAGACCTCTGATTCATTGAATTTCACCTGAAAATGACATAAGTGTCGAAACTAGTTATAGTAAGTATACGACAGTTTAAACAACCCTTAGATTATAATCAATAGAGTTATTTAGAGAACATAGCGTGACATAGCATTTCCATATTACAAAGATTTTAATTCGATCATATACATACATACACACACACACATATACATATATATATATATATATATATATATATATATATATATATATATATATATATAATATAATATAATATAATTAGTAATTATTGATTGAGTACCCAGATATACAAAAAGGCCTAAAAAGAGACCAATGAATTGATAGGACAAAGACATAAGAAAATTAATCAGAATGGACTAGAAAAGAAAGACAATAGATTAGTCAAATTGGAAAGTTCTGGAAGAAAACATCATCCAGCAGTAGATAGAGAAAGGTTAATAATAATTATGATAAATAATAATAATTATGATTAATAGTCTCGTAAATATTGTTATTACATTAATATTTCTCATTGTGAATGAACTTTTGAACAAATTTACTAAATGACACTTTTTAATTGTCATTTAAAGTTAATAGTTTGTATATTAAAATTTTAAAAAAATAATTAAAAAAATGGAAACGGTTGATAAAATAACATTTCACAAATATAGTATTAAAAAATTGTTATCTTCAATACTTTGCAGTCATTTGTTAATTACCGAGCTATGAAACTATTCAAATAAAAAATTACCAAAAATCTGGAAGCCACATACCGTACATATTTCACTCGAAATTAAGCAGTTAAGACTCGAATCAATCGAACTCTACTAAAAAGATAAAAAAATATGTTAAAAAAACAAATATCTAGGTTATCTAAGTTTTTTATCAAAAAACAAGATTTAAGATAACAGAAGACACACTAAACAATATCTCACAACTTATTTAAAAAAAAGAAAATTAAAATCAAAAGAGTTGTTAACTTTGTACCTGAATGAGAACATACCGTAAATTTTTGTTTTAAGATGAAAAAATTTTTAATATCGAGAAATGTTATAACAAATAAAATGATAATGAATTATGTATGCTCTATTATCTAACTGAAATCGATGGTTCACCGTCTCGCATCCGTAATGAGAAGTGTATTACGACAAAGTTACAAAAATTTATTTTTTTGAAAAAAAGTGTCAAAACATCAGTCATCAAAGATATACAAAGAATCGGACTTAAGAATTGTTATGATTGATCTGAATGAGAAAATATTCAAAAATCAAACTTGAACTTTTTGACAAGATTTTTCATTGAATCAAATAGAAAAGTCTACACAAAGATGACCTAAAAACAACGTATCTAATTTTATTAAATCGAAAGACTGATCTAGAAGACATGATTTCAATCCATTGGATTAAAAAATGTAATTTGGTTTAAAAAACATACGGTACTTTCTTAAAAGTTACTCGAGCATTGAATCTTTAAAAAAATCTTTTGTCGATCTTCTGGTTAAATATCTATAGAAATACATAAGTGATGTGATAAATAATTAACCAAATGATCTCAAAGCTTGCATTTAAGCAAATGGTGGTTATTTACTTTCTGCTTTGTTTTATAATATCTAATTAATAAAACTATATAAACAATTAAACACATTTGTATTTTTATGTTATAACACAAAAACTACATAATAGTATTTATGAGACTACTATGTATGTATGTGCAAATATATATATATATATATATATATATATATATATATAGAGAGAGAGAGAGAGAGAGAGAGAGAAAGAGAGAGATGATAACACGTAAAATAAAAAAGACAAAGTTAAATATGCATTAAAATGCCATGGTCGGCTCGAATAATTGTCCACCAGTCATGTATCTACAACTGAAACAACATTTTCATAATTGTAAAGTATTTAATTTCACGGTATAAACGTATTTGAATATCTAAACATACATCAATTTATTCATAAAGAAACGAACCATAAACGTCAGTGAAAAGGAAACTGTATGTGTGTGTGTATATATTTATATATATATATATATATATATATATATATATATATATATATATTTACAAAAGGGTTCGGTGTGCATTAAAAAAAGGAAGTCAATGAATCATCTTTTAGAGTAGTATCTCCCCCTCGTCGTTCATTCGTAACGACGTTACGAGAAGGTAAATGGTACGCTTTAGTTACCTGTTTGAGCATTTTTTCAGTATCTTTTTTCTGTTGTCGACGTTGATGTAGATCTCAATTTGATACGATGTACGTAAAAGAGTATTTTATCATGAGGATCATTATCACTTTTATTCAAAATATACTACTGAGTTAATAATAAACCACAATGAATTTCGTTGCTTTGAATTTTTCTGACGAGTCATTATACTGAATAGATTTTATATCACTTAAACTTTTTTATATTCGTTATAATTCTAATATTTATTCCTAGTTCTAACCTTATATTAATTTTGTATAAAAAATGCAATAAGACTTAAATAAAATTTTTTGTTAGTTTTTTTTCTATCATTGTATATATAAACCATGTTGGTTTCCAAATAATTTCTATCGAATGTATGAAATGATTTATATTCACTTGAGAAATTTATTAGTAACATCTCATCTGGACTATTTGATGATATTCTGTGATGTATTCACTTATAGGATTCTTTAAAATAACTATTGATAGTATTTTAAACTAACTATAAAGAGTTTTCCAATAAACGCTTCAGAAGTTTAAATCGAAATAAAACAAAAAGTATCTGATTAATTAGTTAATTATTTTTTATTTTAAGGCATATTCTATAGCATTAATAAAAAAACACAATTTCACTCATATGACCACCACAACTTCGCTTAACATACTGCATTCGTTTAGTCCAATTTTTAGTCACTCTTTCACTTAATTGTGGTCCAATTTCATGAATTATACATTCAATGTTTATTTTCAAAGCTTCTGTTGTTTATGATTTATCAGCATAAACAAATAATTTCACATAACTCCACAGAAAATAATCTAATGAAGCTAGACGACATGATCTTAGTGACCAATTGATGGGTCCATTTCATGAAATAATGGACTCATTCAATTTTTGTTTCAATAATTCTATTAAAGTTTTTACAATTACTAAGCGTTGTTGAAGTGTTAAACGTTCCATAATAATTTGCCAAACTGTACAGAGTTGAAATGTTAAAATAAAGTTGAAAAAAAATCAAACTTGGCTGCCACTAGCTGTCAAAGTTCTGATATTCTTATTAGAAAACCCTATATTAATCTGATAAAATGCTTACGTTTATTTTTTAAATATAACATTCATAATAACTATATCAAATTCATTATCTCTAAAGAAAAATAGATTATTACTTGCATGAAAATCGTTTTTATCAAATCACAGTATAAAAATAATAGTTAATTATTCTTCCAAGCATCTAATGGAAAATTAACATATTATAATTATAATATTAATTAAAAAAACTAAACTTATAAATATTACTAGCGACACTAAAACTTAATATATTTGTGTTATCAATGCTTTTAATTTCAGTTATTTTTGATATAATTTAGCAACAAATTTATAACCATTGAAATTAATCTGTCTATAAGATAAATAAATTACATGTTTTATAAAATATTCTCTAAAATAGAAAAAAAGAAGAAATCATTATCATAATTCCTTTACATACAAAACCACTTTTATGCTTTTCTAAGATTAAATTTATGAATATCCAAATATATAGTTTAATTTTTTATTAATCCTAAATGTTCATTATGAAATATTTTACAAAATACTAAGATTTTGTTATAAACAAGTTTCAATAACCTAATTAATTAACTAACCGAAAATGTCACTAGGAACTTATAAAACTTTTCGTAGAATAAAAAAGAAACCCCTTTTACAACGAACAAGCCATTCACCGTCATCGTTGAGAAGCACTTGATTAAATTACACGCTCAATAAAATGAAGCAATTTCATAGAATACGTCTCTAATTCACTAAAATGAACAAATATTATATTCATTAAGGTCGTATCCGGGTGCTTAAATGATAATAATCTTAAGTGCGTTTATTTCCATACTACACACGCATACGTTGCCACCTTTAACCGGTTGTCAACGTCGTCGAACTTGAACCGTCGCGATGGCTGTTTCGGGCCACATTAACTCAACAATATTTCACATTGTGGTGTAATAATAACAAAACGACTGAACTGGACGAAGCGTCGGGAACAAGCGACATATACGATGGAGATACATGCAACACGAACTTCGTATATCTGTGCACTGCTTTTTATTTTTTCCATTCCATTTCGTTCTCGTTATTATTTTATCTTGCCGTACAGTTTTGTACGTGTGTATTTATGTGTCATTAGGTAAAAATTAAATAAGGTTACAACGCTGCACACGCAAACGATCGCTTTATTATACAATACTAGTCATAATACTCATTTCAACAACTTACATAAACTATATATATATATATATATATATATATATATATATATATATATCCTTCATACCTGAACTAATAAAGTAATTTAAATAAATAAACTCATATAAAGAAAATAGTTCGAAGAAAAATAAAACATTAAACCTATTTGAAAAAATATATATAATGAAGACGTATGTATTAAAAGAAAATTAAAAAAAACACACATTTATATATTTTGCTTTTTCCTTTTACAACATGATAAAACTAATGAATAATTTAAGGTTATATATTTATGTATATGCAATATTATAAATGCATACAAATTATAACTGTTTTTTTGAATAAAATTGTGACAAAAATTATATTTCAAAATATATTCATCATGACAGATTCTCAACCAATAGTGCTTTTTCCAACCTTTTCATCACAATATTAATAAACACATTAATATATATATATATATATATATATATATATATACATATCGCTGAAAAGTTAACACTATTAATGTCATTAAAAATATAAACTGGTTAATTTGAACGAGTTGTGTTACTTTAAATAAAATTGAAAATAAACGGCAAAAGAATTCATGTATTTATAACAATTATGAATGAGTTTGAAAAGAAACAAACATTCGAATTTTCTTAAAAATAAGACAAATAAATTACTAACCCTCAACACTACAAAACTTTATAAAAATTTCCAATAATCACTTATTATTTACTTTATTCGCCTAGAAGCTGATATGCTCTATTTGTAAAAATTGATCTCTTCAATAAAAAATACTTAAAAAATATGTAAAGGAATAAAATGATCCAACACATATAGTTGTATTTTTAAAAAAAAATAAAAACGATGCAGTAAGTTTATTAATTTAAGAATTACCTAAACTTAAATAATCCGATATTAATCCATAATTAAATATTTAAACAATTATTATATTATTATACTAATTACTCAATTCTCCTATAAATACAAAAATTATAATTATAAACTATTAAACTTTAAATATGTTAATGAAGCCTATACATTCAAATAACTTCAGATGAAATTACATAAAATATATGCATGAACTTTTTTGCAGTTTTATATATATATATATATATATATATATATATATATATATATATATATATATAGGGTTTCCCAATAATCGCTTCAGAAGTTTAAATGGAAATAAAACAAAAAGTATTTAATTAATTACTTTTTTTATTTTTAAGCATATCCTATGACATTAATGACGAAACACAATTTTACTCATATGACCACCACAACTTCGCTTGACATACCGCATTTGTTCAGTCCAATTTTTAGTCACTCTTTCACATAATTGTGGTACAATTTCATGAATTACATTTTCAATGTTTATTTTTAATGCTTCTGTTATTTGTGGTTTATCAGCATAAACCAATGATTTCACATAACTCTACCAAAAATACGCCAATGGAGTTAGATCACATGATCTTGATGGTCAATTAATAGGCCCATTTCGTGAAATAATGGACTCATTAAACTTTTGTTTCAATTGAAGTTTTTACAGTTTTTAAGCATTATTGAAGTGTTAAACGTTTCATGATAATTTGCCAAAATATAGAGAGTTGAAATGTTAAAATGAGCTTAAAAAAAATTTAAACATGATTGTCGAAATTCTAACATTCTTATTAAAAAACCTTATATAAATATATAAGACGGAAAAGTAAAATTTATACATGAATTCTATTTTGAAATATCTTTAAAAAATCAATTTAAAAATGCTTTATTATACCAATATATTTTTATTATTTCTATAAATAATTAAATAGGTTATATTTTTAAGTTCATTTAAATAATATTTTCCAAAATATTAATTATCTAAATAATTACAAAACTATATTTGAAAATTATAATTCATGTCTAGAAAATTGAAAATAACATTAAAGTAAAACGAAAAAAAATTTTTAAAAATAAGAATTCAAATAAAAATAAAAAACATTTATTAATCCAGTATTCCAATTCCATCTTCTTTAAAAAATATACTTCAATATATTTATTTACAATTAAACACTAAATGTTCGAATTATCTACTATAAATACCAATTGACACTCGCTAAAAGAGAGTATATATATATATATACACATACATACAAGCATGAAAGGTAGAAAGAGATCGTTAACTGGACCTTGCGGTTGATTCAAGTTTGAGATAATTAATAAGTTACTTGCGCAGTCACTATTCAAAGACCTTTTTTACACATACTCAACATACCGTGCCAACAACAGATGATTGTAAACATGCGTGCGGTGTGTGCGTGTGTACATGAAAAGTTCATACATCAACATTCTTGTACTTAAAACTTGATCTTCGAATTACACAACGTTAAACTTTTTTTATTTCACCTACTAAAATATAAATTTTGTACATTTTGTAATTCTATATATTAAACTATATCTTTAATATCTATAAATATCTATATATATATATATATATATATATATATATATATATATATAGAGAGAGAGAGAGAGAGAGAGAGAGAGAGAGTAAGATAGAAATAGTTGTATATTTATTTCATTATTATCAAACAAATATTTATAAACTTCTATTCCTTAACTATTATTAAAAATTATTTTTTTAAAAATAATATTCTTTATTTTGGACACTTTTAAAATCATCTAATTCTTTCGCTACGGCGGAGTTGGTCGTCTGTATGCTATTGCTGTACGAAATAGTTCGACTTTGAGTCTGCTAACTAATATGAAATTGTTAACTAATGTCAAATGTTAACGGGTAACTATATATAATGATATTTAGTAACGAAAGGACTAAAAAGAGTATTATATTAGTTTTCACAAAATCTGTTACAATAACAGTATTTCATAATTCAACAATAAGAAAATTGAATATTTCATATATTATATAGTCACAAATTTTTCATATATACATATATATATATATATATATATACGAGGATCGTTTGATAATTATGGTAAATTTATTTATTGTTTAATTTTATTAAATTTTTCAATTTAGTTTTTCATACTTTTTTACCGTACTTATCAAACGACGCTCGTATATATATAAATAATTAATAGCTTTTATGTAATACAACTATTTAAAATTGATATTGATTTAAAAATGGGAAGAAAATTAGGCAAATCGTATTGCTATAATTGTGTTTCACAAATATTGTATTAAAAAGTGCTATCTTTAACATTTATTTGTGAAAATCGGTAAAATAAAAAATTGCTAAAAGTTTTAAAAACTATGTACCGTACGTACGTCACAAGCAATTAAATTAGTTAGTGTTCGAATCAACCGGAATCCGCTAGAAAAACAAAAACTTATGTCAGGAAAAATACAGACATTTGGGTTATCTATGCATGTTTTGCATCAAAAAACAAGATTTAAAGATAGATGGTTACACAAAGTGTACTAGGCAATGCTTGTCACTAATTTAAAGAAAAAATTAAAGAGAAAATGAATTTTTTACATTATATACGAATATAAAACATCGAAGATATATGTTTACAGATAAAAAATCTTTACCGTCGGTGAATGTTATAACAAACAATACGATAAAATACATTCTAAATTATCGAAAAAATCATCTAAATTGATACCAAAAATTCACAAAGGTTAGTATCTTGTATCTATAGTAGTTCATGAAAAATTTGTTATAACAAAATCAAATATATTCGTATTTATGAAAAAGATATGAATATATAATCCAAGTGTACCAATAATCAGCCTTGGATAATATTGTGATGCCCTTTTGTGAGTATTGAAAATCAAAATGAATCAAATTTAGAGTTCTCAGCAAAATTTTGTGTCGACTCACAAAACTAAATTCACACAAAGATGGTTTGAAAACAACATATCTAAATTTATTAAATCAGATAACTGATTGCAAATTGTAATTTGTTTTAGAGAACATGACACTCTAAAAGACATTCAAACATTAAATCTTTAAAAAAATCTCTTGTCGATGCAATAGCCAAATTTCAGTAAAACCAAATACATTCTGTGATAAAAATGTGATCATATCATCTCAAAAATTGTGCTCAAGTAAATGGATTCATTTTATATAAATATTTTATGTTTTTTTTATAATATTTAATTAATAAAGCAAGTAACAATATTTACGATACTGCTATATATGTAATATATTTTACAAAAATAAAGTCTATATAACTATTAATTAAACACAACTAACTGACTAGTTTACTTAAATGAAGTACGTGTCTTAATACAGACATTTAATTTTATAACTCTACGATCTGATGCTGATGATATGTCTATCTAAACATTTATTAGCAAATAAATGAAACAATAATAAATAAATATATAAAAAGTCAACAAAAATCAAGATTAATTTATTTTTATCGCAATGTAGGAGCCACGATTTTCAACCAATAGTTTAACTGATTTATTTTTAAAGCAAAATAAAGTTTCTTACACATTTTTCTTACAAAATATACTAAATCAAACAAAAAAAATAAATTGTAAGATATTTATAAATTTAATTTATGAAAGTATCTTTAGAATCTCAAACTTCAAACACATATTACAATAAAAATTAAATTATTAAATTCAGAAGAAAAATATAAATTCGACATGTGAATGCATTTACTCTTATGACAATACTAAATCAGTTTATAGTTATTTTTAATCAATAAAATTACTCATTTTTAAACAAGTGTGGAAAATTTTACAAAATTATAAATAAAAATTATAATCAATTATCCATCCTATAATAATTAAAAAATTGAGGACAGTAAAAAGTATAAATAAAAAATAAATAAAAATTAAGTGTATTTATATTATGATAAGTATAATACATAAAATAAAAATAATCCTCTCTTTTTTATGTAGCCAACTACAATATGTTTGACATATATTTTTACAGACCAATAAATACATCATCATATATCATCTTTACTGCTAACTAAGAGCAATTGTGTTTATTCTTCCAAATCATTGATTAATGAATAATTGATTCGTCAATCATTTATGATCAACTGTTATTATAAAAATGATATTTTCTAGCGTAACAAACAAGTTATTCAATACAAATCATTTAATTTAATAAAACTATTCAGTTATTGTATTTATAACTGCATCATCATTTTACTTCTGCAATTCATTATTTAAAAATGATCTATTTCAAGTTCTTCTAATCTAAACGAACCATTCTTCATTTCAACAACATTTTTTTTATAATATATGTAATGCCCATATCTTACACTTTTTCTCATTCATATTGTTTTATTATTCCATAATCTATAAACAAATTTTAGTTATGAAATTATAGTTATCATTTTTTTAAAAAAATCAAGTCCATTAAAATTAAACTGTTGGTTATAAAGCTTTTAAATCTTTTTCTTTCTATCATGTTTTTTACTAGATTTTTTAACGAGTCAATACATTCATAAATAAAATATTGTTTTGTGTTTTATTTAGTACGTATATAAATTATATTGATAATTCATATATTTTAAAAGATTACTTATTGCATTTGAGAAACGTTCAAAATTTTTTCTTAAATATTTTCAGAAGGTGATTTTCTTTGATTTTGTCGAAAAAATATCATAAAAGAAAATTAAAAATAGAATTCACAAAATATACACCTTTTTTGTGTAAAAAATTAATTAATATATCTATAACAAATGAATTAATGCATGCTTGAAAACATTATTTGAAATTCACTTATGAAGCATACATGAGAAATTAGCGTAAATTAGATTTTGATACTTGTACATTTTTAATATCTAAATTTCATTTTTAAGATAGAAAAAATCTCAATAAATAGTGAAAAATATATATAAATCTATTATATTTATTATTCAATTAAAAAGTATAACTTAAAATGTGTCAAATGATTTAAAATCTTAAAATTTAACAAATAATACTTTATTAATAAATAAATATATTCTTGTTTAACATCTGAGTAAAAAACTATTTAATTTCAATGTTTTACTTTAATATTTTCTAATTACTGTAGGTAACTAAAAATTTACAAAAATAAACCCCATTCTAAGAAACAATTAGAATATTATTCATTTGAATGAAAATACAAAAATTAAAAAAATATATTCTTTTTAATCAAAAGAGACAATAAATTATTGAATTTATTTATTGTAGATATTAATTTAAAATTTTTTTATAAATTACTGAACTTAAATTTGTACAAATGTTTAATTTTATATTATAAAATCAATTATTTTATAAATCTAATAGATTTTTGTTATAAATATGAAAATAAAGAAATCTAAAATATATTATAATAAATATAGAATATTAATAAGTATCTATAAATATGTTTTATTTCTTAATAAAAAAACAAACTTAATATTTTAATACATATTCCTTGTTAAAGAGCAAACTCATAAATCTTTTATAGTTTTATATTATAAATTATTAAAAATATCTTAAACTATTTAAAACATAATACTGTAAAATCAATTATGAATATTATTTTAACCTATTTATTTAATCCCATTTTAAAATCTCTTTACAGAGAAAGCTATTTTTGTAAAAAATAATTATTATCCTTTAAAAAACAATTAACAATTTATTTATTAAAAAAAATATTTCATGAGTAAACACATTAACTACTCATTATTATCTCACTCATCTTCATATTAAATCGCCCTCACTGTTAATAATTCAATTTGTAATGTAAAAATAAACACAAAGCTTTTAACGGTTTATCCTTAATGTGAACACTGTATCTACTATATATATTTAACGACGTTTTCGTTTCACCTAATTAATTTTTCAAAAACTATATATACATACATATATATATATATATATATATATATATATATATGTATGTGTGTGTGTGTGTGTGTGTGTGTGTGTATTATGTATTAGTAAATTTAGGTTGACACATATGTTCATTAAAAAAATTAACATTGCAAAGAAATAGCAAATACGAGAGTATGGAAAAGTCTTCACCGCACCTTAAACAGGAAATTAATTAAACGCACACTTTCTGTAAAATTTAATTTACCGACATATTTTATTAATTGGGGCAATTTGCTGGACAATGTGTCACAGTATGTGTCCACCCATAATTCGCATTTATGAAATTAAAATTACATGATATTTATGTATGTATATCTATGTATATATATATATATATATATATATATATATATATATATATAGAGAGAGAGAGAGAGAGAGAGAGAGAGAGGGAGAGAGAGAAAGAGAGATTATTATAGAGTATATTATATATGTATAATTTAGCTTTCACCACCCAAATACACACAGTGATGTTCATGTAAATATATTATATATATATATATATATATATATATATATATATATATATATATATATACATACATAGACAAATAAATGTAGATAAAATTGTATGTATAAGCGTATAAAGGCTAGTATGTATTCTAAGAAGAGATTAAAATTAGGCTTGACCTTTATTCAAACTACCGAAATATTAATTTTCACCTAAATATTTATATATTCTATGAACATTGTTGAATTTAAATCATTTCTAAAATCTAGAAGAAAACAATATTTATTTTATAAAAATAAATACAAAAAAATAATCCAGAAACCTCTAATATGTAATATTATGATTGAAAACATGACTAAACATAAATAAATAAACTTGTCCCAAACGTATACTAAAAACTTTGTATGTGATTTTTTATAGAGTAGTGATTCGTAATACCTTAACAAAATATTTTGTCAACTGGTAAAAAGGGAGAGTTTTTAATGGCGAAGTGTAGTAAACTCTTATTAAAACAAGAACGAGTTATAACTGAGGAAAATTCTTTTATAAAAAAATGTTTCTATGAAAAAGAATACAGTTTTGTATTATATAAAACAGTACAGTCTGTGTGTATATAAAAGAGAAAAAAGAAAATGATAGTGCTTTTTCACACCGAACAAAAAGGATTTTGTTATAAATGATGAAATTTGTAAATCTCATTTTAAAAGGAGTCTACCTTTCACAGAAAGTGTAATCTGTGGTACGTTTGAAAATAGTAACTTTTACTTGTTGAAATATAGAAAATACACTATACAAACACAATCTATTTAAATAAACATATATGCATTTATATGTGATAAAAATTCAACAAAATTAATCTTCTATAAGTTATTCATGATATTATATTGATGTTATCATTTTATACGCATAAACATTAAATTTGGAAATTAGTTCTTTTTAAAATGCATTGCTTTTATATATATTTTTAATCAAAAATTTTAGAAAACAACAAAATTAATTATGAACTAAAGTAAATTTCTACATAAATAAATTCAAATAATACTGGTCAAGAATGATTTTGTTAAGTGAACAATTTTGAATGTTTGTGATACGTGTTTAGACACTGATTCTAAATCTGAAATCAAAATTTCCTTATCGATCTCCGTTTTTTGTAAAAGGTATACTTCATTTTTAACAAAATTCTATTCTTGGTTCTTCATGATCTATCCTAGTATACTTTTAATTTGTTTACTACTCATCAATCTAGCTTAAAATCATCTTATACATAATTTAAAAAAATTATTTAAAAATAATATCATTACATATTTAGATTTTTTTCTTTAGTACCATCAATAATATTAATTTGAATAGTTTTTGATATTCACATGAAAAAAACTTATCAAAATATGAAATTTATTGATAATAACATATTTACGGAGATCTGAAAGTGATAGCTCTTTTACTTTAATTTCAACTTCGGTATACTAAGTTCTATGTATTTTGAGTAAGTAAAACAGAAGCGACAAGAAAAGCCGCTACTTAAAAAACATTGAGCAATAAAGAAATACTCACTCATGGAACAAATAATAAAGTTAGTCAACTATTTATATTCTCTGAAAATATATTATTTCTACAACTACACATCAAATTGAGTTTAATGAAACATTTTGAGAAAATAATCAATCATGATGGTCAATTTTTTCTTTTTTTTAGAAAAAAAACCTTTCCTAATGTTAGTGATGCAAAGATCAAAGGAATCATATTTGTTGATTTAAAAATAAGGAATTAAGAAATGATCCTGTATTTGAAGGAACTTTAAATGAAACAGAGACAATAAATGGGGATGTTTTCAAAAAATGTAAGTACTTTCTAAGAAACAATGGGGTAGATAGTTACATAAAATTTGTTAATAATCTTCTTCGAAACTATAAAAATAATGATGTAATATTTATTTTAAATTGGATTTCTTTAACTCTCATTTCATCTTCTTCCTCAGCAACCTTAAAGTTATAAACAACGAATACGGAGAATGCTACCACACAAAAAATATATACCATGGAAATATATTTTACTATTGAATATACTGAAAGATCACTGCTGAACTTTCAAGAGGGATATTCTTGAAATTCAATACAACAGAAAATCTAATACAAGTATTTTTATTTTAGTACATAGTACATGTATTGTACTGTGCACATTAAAAGAGAGGTTTATTTCCACAAAAATACCAATTATTCAAAAATTAAACATAAAAAATTACCACATTTAAGATCAGTATAAAGAATTTACAAAAAAACTCACCTTTTCATATACATTTCACATAAAATAAATAGTAAATATTTTTTAGCAATATAATTATTTACTAATAAATTTTATAAACCTTATATTATTATTAAAAATAATCACCTGAATAAAAAAACGTAAAATGAAAAACAAACATACACATGAAATTAATAAAAATTATCCAATATCTTAAAATGATTTTTTAAAGAAATGAATAATTAACACCAATACCAAACAGAAGTATTTAATAATCAATCATTATTGACTTTTTTTCATTAATGCTAATATTAATGAAATAGTATTTATAAAATCAAAATTTGTTATCTATTAAATTTTACTTGTGTATTTAATAATTAATTTTAGTAAACTTTAATCATTGGCCATCTCCAATTGTCACACTATCGTCCGTTTTTGGTTCTTTATATATATATATATATATATAAATATATATATATATATATATACATAAGTATTCATCATATACTAATTATAAACAAAAAAAATAAAATTTGTATAAGAACAAAAATATTGTAGTAATTTTCTGATCTCACGCAATATTTTATTACTTTTATATACATACATAAACACACACACACACACAATATATATATATATATATATATGATCCATACATAAAGACAGGTAAATAAATTATGTATATACGAAATCATGCAAAACCAATTTCTGTCGGAATTTATACACGGTTCCTTCATCATCATCATCATCAACAACAACAACAACATCGTCTCCACTATTATCTAAATTCAATTTTCAAATCCGAAAAGATACACACAGAATGTTGTTTTTACCGCATCACAGTAGTCAGTCATTATATAAGATACGCTTTTTTACGAGATCTCGGTTCCATGAATGAAACAGATCTCGGTGTCAACGTACCATTGTTCGCCCTCCGGCAATGATACACTTTGTATACATATATACACGTGTTTGTGTGAATGTGTTTTCTTTCACAATCCAAATATACTCAGTTCATTAATCGAACACAGTTTATCTCGTTCTACTGCGTTCCCTTTCAGCCTTTGACAAATCATTAGTATGGCAATATAAACGGATGTTTAAAATAATTGCCTGAATGATTTATATATATATATATATATATATATATATATATATATATATATATATATATATATATATATAAACCATTCAGGCAATTATATATATATATATAATATTTGAATTTATTATAGTAATTGTTTAATACTTATTGTTTCTATTATTTCCTATTTTAACATTTTTTAAAAATTAAATACATTTATGTGTCTCATAAAAAATATCAAGAAAATTTACAGCAGATTTAATATTAACTTTACATTTATTTATAAAATATTAATATTTCACTACATACATATAGTAAGTATGTACACAGGGTATGAAAAATGAAACGGTATTTTCATTATTTTACACTTAGTAAAACAAAGAAGTACTTTAGTCAAATTTACCATAATGATTGTCTATCATCCACATAATTAACATGTGATAAAGATATTTTAACGATGATAGTAAAACATCAATAACGACTTAAGATCAGGTCATCTTAAAATCGCTATTATTAATGAACTCATTGAAAAAGTGCGAAAAATTATCACTGTTAATTCGAATGTGACATGTAAAATACCTTTCCAAAGTGTTTAGCGTGTCTAAGGATTCAATTTATGAGATAACAAAAACTAATAGAAGAGAAAGATATGACACGTGTGAACTATTGCAAGAACATCATTAAAATGGCTAAAATAAATCCCAAATTCTCAGGTTCTAACATTTTTGAAGACATGTAATACTTTAAATACGACCTGGAAGCCAAATGACAGGGTGTATCATGAAAGTAGTTAAAATCATCGAATGTAAGAAAATTGAGTTTTAAAAATTCATAAATGAAAACAGTGTTCATTTATTTTTACGATTCCAAAGGCATCATTCATCACAATTTCATTCCAGAAGACAAAATTATCACTACTAAACATTCATAATATCTTACTAAATACTTATAATATATTGATATTTAGATGTTATGAAATATTTGGGATGAACGATAATAAAAATCAAGATATAATATCAAGAGCCAGGAAGCTGCTGTTATTTGTTGCATTACAATAAATCATCTCTAAGTATCTTTATTACTGTACAGGACTTTTTTTACAAAAAACAAATTTATGTCATCTAAAATCACCTATATTCTCCACACTTGTCACTATGTAACTATTTTTTCTCCATAAAAATGAAAATGGCGATCAAAGAAACATAGTACAATGGCTTCAAAGATACAAAAACTGCTATGATAATGATCATCAAAACTATCTCAAAAATAGACATTAAAATAGATTTACACATTATTTTAGCGTTCGCAGAATTGTAATGATGCAGAAGAAATATTTTCTAAATTAATAATCCTTTTTTTTAAAAAAAACAAAATATTATTGATTAAAAATACAATTTCACCAAAATTATTTATAATGAAGTTAGTAGAAGTATTTATGCTACTTGATTGGAAAAATAAAAGAACATAAGTAAAAGATGATACACTTTTTAATATTAACTAATGATAATACTGTTATCTTCCTATATAAGTACTTCGAAACTGCTAAAAAATTTTTACAAGTAGTAGATATATTCAACCAAATTAAACAAATAACAATATTGTTACATATGTTTATTTTCCAGAACAAAATCAAAATAAAAAAATTGAATTCGGAAAACTCTTTAAATACTTTTTATATGGATCAAATAATTAGAAGATATAACTTATTTAACAAGAATGGGAAAATAAAAATAGTTTAAACTCCTTTTGAACAATACATCTTATTGACCATCTGTTATTTAATTAAATCGGTATCTACTACAACTAGACCTTTAAAGATTTTTTTTAAAAATTTGTAGAACATAAATCATTTAAACTAAATGAATTTGAAAAAGACTCTTCAACAATAGATTACAAAAGGATGTAAATTATATATATATATATATATATATATATATATATATATATACACACACATAAATGAATTAAAATATGAATCAATAAATAACTAATAATTACTCGAATCGTAAACTAAAAACAGAATTTATTAGCAGACTAACGTATTTATTGCGATAAAAATCTATTACTGACTTTTCAATTTGTATCATAAAAATTTAATTATTGGAACAGTCAAACATATTCATATTAAATATTTGTAAATAAACTTATCACTATTGTAAGAAAATTATCGAATAATATAGACACGAAAATTTGTTTTCACGAAAAATATATCTTGAAACCACTTTCGCACAATTAATGAATGAGACCAAAATAACGTGATTAATGTTTTCGTGTAACCTACAAATTTTCCGAACATAAATCCCGTTGAAAGCTCAGAGAATTATTGTAAGAAAATAACTTTTAAAATATATGTATAGTTATAAAACTTTCTTGTAATATGAAATATTTGTAAGAATGGTTAAAAGGTAAACTTATACGTATACCCTTTAACTTGTTCTTATTTTATCGAACAAATTGTTCATATTATTATTATTTCTATATATCATTTTTATTTTTAACGCATTTATTTTAATTCTTTTTAGACATTTTTAGAACTAATTATATATATATATATATAATTAGTTCTAAAAAATGCCTAATAAAAATAAGAATATGTATTAAAAAAACTGTATTTTATATTCTTACTTTTAATTCATAAGAAAAACACGACCATATTCAAATATACATGTACGAGTATGTATGTATGTACATACATATAAAGCAATGGAGAAAAATGAATAAGTAACAACAATATTTTTTCGTTCTTTAAGAATAAATGAATAATATTTACAATTCTTCCCAAAAGTCAAAAACTAAACTAATATATTTTCAACAATATTGTCAAAAACTCATTGTCAAAACAGTATAAAATTCATACATTAAAATAATATATTAAAATACAAATATATTAAAATAATATATTTGTATATTAAAATACATTAAAATAATATATTAAAATATATTAATACATTAAAATACAATTGTCAAAACAGTATAAAATTCATACATTAAAATAATTACTTGTATTCATATCTTGCGCTAAGTTAATTAAACATTTAACGATTTTAATTAATCTGATTTAGTTAAAAAGATAGTAAAAGAAATGTTTTTATTTGAATAATTGCTTTTGAAACAAGATACTATATTAAAAATATAATTTTTCATTTTGGTAATATAAACTACATATAAAATTAATTAAAAAAGAACAAATAAATAAATATAAGTATAACATAATAATAAGTAATAATATTATATAATAAATAATTAATTAACATATCTGACAATATAGCATTTCTTTCCATTTGATATTTTTTTTTGTAAAATAAATACAATTTAAGAGAGTTACATAAAATAAAAAAAATAATGAGACGAAAAATTTGATTTGATTGCAGTAGGAGGTTTATGTTAAAAAATAAATGGAATTTTATTATTAATTATTCTAAATGTTTTTATTTAATTTTTGAAATATTATTTTAGCGTACATTTTTATCTTGCATCTGTAATTACAACATATTTTAAATAAAGAATTTTTTTTAATTTCAAAAATAATGTAAATAATTTATTATTTAATTTTTTAAATTTCTTATTATAATTCATTATTTTTAATACAGTGCTCTCTCTCTCTCTATATATATATATATAATCTCTCTCTATATACAGATATATATATATATATATATATATATATATAATTTTTATATAAAAAATCGATTTAAATAAATAGAAATAGAAGAAGTTGGCAACTATGTGTACCTAGACAACTCAATAACATTAAATGAACATTTATATATAAAACGAACAGGAGAACAAAAAAAGGAGATGATGTTAATTCAAAAGAAATTTTTATATTATAAAATAAAATACTTCTCTATATTTAAAAAAAAATTGATCAATACCTAATCTTACTTATAGCAGTGAAACATTGGTCTTATACGTCAGAATATTCCAGTCTTAAAATAACATAAAAATGTATAGAAAATTGTATGTTGAGAATTACACATAGAAACAGAAAGAAATATAATAGGTCAAAAAGAAAACAAAAGTTATAACAAAAGTGAAAACTCCAAAATAAAAATAAACCTGTCTAATAAAAATAGGACTAAAGTTTGAAAAGACAATTTTTTTATTAGAAACCTAGAAATATAAAAAGCCCAAGAAGGAACTCATAAATATATTGGACAAAAATATGAAAAAATCAAAAGAATAGAGTGGTAAAAGGACATTGGATAACATATATATATATATATATATATATATATATATATATATATATATATATATATATATATGAATTTATAATTCAGCTTATATGAATATTCAATGATATCTAATCAAGAAGTAAAACAATATATATATATATATATATATATATATATATATATATATATATATATATATATATATACAGCAAAAAAACACGCAAACATGGACACACAATAAAGATGTCATTCGATAAATATTATTTATTGACTGATGAATATCGCAAATCATAAAATAAAACTCATTTTTCCAGTTATTCACAAAGTCAAATATATGTAATAAATCTTTACTGGAAAATGATCACAATTTTTGGAAAAAATGTACAAATTACTGTAGAATGTATCAAACACACGCATATACACAGACACACACCCACACAAATATATATATATATATATATATATATATATATATATATATATAGTGTGTGTGTGTGTGTGTGAGTATAGAAAACAGGCGTATTGCGGCCAGAGGTCGCCACAATAGTATTTTATTTGTGTTACGGATGCAATGGTGTGATGAACAAATTTTTTTACAAATGGTTTTACGAAAAAGGAACGCCGGTGGGAAAAAATAGATCCCCTGAAATGAGGATTATATTGAAAAATAACGCTATATATTTCTCTTTTTGTTGTGTGTACGGCGCTTTATATATATACACACACCCACATATGTCGTACAACCGAAACACAATGTAAATAAAACCTTTGTATATTTGTTAAGGATTTTTTCATCGAAATTTAATGTTTTTTTCGAAATTAGATAAACGAATTGAGTATATATATATATATAAATAATTTTTAAAACTATTTAAATAAAATATTTTTATGATTTATAAATTATCGTAAACTCTAACGTATTTAAGATATGCTCATCAATTTTTTATATTTCTACGCAAGTAAACAAATGCAAGGATAATATTAATATTTCCTAAAAAAAATATCAAACATGATTAAAATTTTGTTTTTTTCAAACATTTTCTTTTGTACACACACACACACACATATATATATATATATATATATATATATATATATATATATATATATATATATATATATATATATATATATATATATATATATATATATATATATATATATATATATATATATATATATATATATATATATATATATATATATATATATATATATATATATATATATATATATATATATATATATATATATATATATATATATATATATATATATATATATATATATATATATATATATATATAAACACTTACACCTACGAGTACAAAAAGTACCCAATTTCAGGATATGTGTTCAATAAAATTCGATTATTGCTGTGTGGAAAAGGATGAGATATAGTTTTTCATCTGTTCATTGTGTGAAAGTTTCCGTTCGACGGTAATTGTGAAAATAAAATTAAATGCTATCCCTAACTTTTGTCATACTACGTAATTTGTTGGTTTCTGAATAGGAGTTGACACTATTGTATAGGGTGAACGGTTATAAAATCATTTTAAACGAAATATTTTAACAAAAAATCAGCTTTTTTTACATTACACAATCGATCGGTCTTGTAACATTATCGAATCAAATATAGGCATGTAGAACCATTACTAAAATTGTTTTCTATTTACAGGTATGATATTATTCATTTTCTTTCATTTTTACATACATAGATAAACATAGAAAACACTAATTCATCTATATAAAATACAATTTTACTAAAACATTTATACCAGTTTAAAATTAAAATTGCAAACGATTATAAAAAAACTAATTTTATTGCAAAACGTATAAAGAATATAGAGACAAAAATGTTTCTAGATGCTTCAAAAAATATCAATAAATAAGAATAACTTAAAATCAAGAACACAAAAAAAAAGATAAAAAAAACTACTTTTCTTCTCATACTACAATATAATTCTCATTCAGTTCCATTGTAGACTCATTAATCTTTCATATGAATTACATCCGTGCCTCACGCTTATTTTCGAATTAATTTTATTACCTTGTATTATTTTCTTGTTACTTGTATCGTATTTATTTCCATAATTTTCTAAGTTGACTAATATAACTAAATTATTTTGGTATTAGAAATTTAAATTTCACCGTTGTAGATAAAAACTACCAAGACGAATTTCTATAATAATTTTGTTTCAAAGTAGGTTCAAACTTTTCATTTAAAATTTAAGTTTTTTCATTTGAATTCTTTCAATAAAATTTCTCACTTCACATTGTTTACACATACACACATGTTCACACACGCATATATATATATATATATATATATATATATATATATATATATATATATATATAAATATATATATAAGTAATTTGATTTAGTAATCAAAAATAAACGATAATTATAAAACTTCAGTAAAATATCTTACTGTAATTTTTTATTCATTAACCTAACAAAAATAATAAAAATATAAATGTTTATTTATTTAAAATATTCAATATACTTCATAAAAAAAGTATATATTTTTATTAGCTGCTATTAAATTTTAATTTGTCTCTAATTAATTTCCTTCTCATTTTTTCAAAGAAATAATGTTTCTCTTTCTATCATATTGTAATGAAGTTTAATTTTACATAAGTATATAACAATAATTTTCTAAGAGTTGATAGCAAAAATTTAAATGGTAATTATTGCAATCACAACTTCAAGACAGGCTTTTAATTTATATAGTGTAATAAGTATCGTACTTTCGTATAAAAATTAAATTACATTTATTTATATATTTTAGTATTGTTACATATCTTATTAAAATTACATTAATAAAAAAACACAATTTAAATTCTCGTATTAACAAAAAATCAAAATCATATAAATTCTAATTAACATTACATACAACAAATAACAGTCACAGTTATTGATGTTTATGTAGGTATACTGTTCACCTCTGAGATAATTAGATTGTCTCTCATACAAGAATAAATTAACCAACCTACTTGCACATAATTCTTAGTCTCTTAATACCAAGCGACACTTTAAAAACACTATTACAATACACCATTACTACCATACATACTAGAAACAACATTAACCACACCTCGTAATTTGTTGAGGCTTCATTAAATTACTCGTATGTCTAGCTGTCATAAGTTCAAAGCTTAAAGTGACAATAGCACACATGTACACTAACGAATATATATATATATATATATATATATATATATATATATATATATATATATATTAACTACACAGTTTTTATAAAATACATGCGTGTATAGATTTTTTATATGTACTACTAACTATATAAAACCATGGTAACTTGTTCAAATAACTTTTATTGAAAATGTTAATAAAGTAAATAGAAAAAATTTCGAGAATATATATATATATATATATATATATATATATATATATATACATATTAGTGAATATATGTGTGTGTAAAGAAAGCTTGCAGTCTCACGCTCGAATGTAGTCATAAAATGGCCAAAGAGCATACATACACATACTGGTCGTGTCATCACTTCGTTCGTCATGTTCAACATCAACGAAACACTGTTTGCGAAGTAATTTGATATCAGACCGACGACACGGCTATTATAATAAAATGAAATGAATTTCACCGCCGAGCCATAGAACTTGTTGGGCGAAAATGTCTGTCGTTCGCTTTTCGCTATGAACCGCACATTGACATGCTGCTGCCTTTTTGTTTGCATTTAGTCCATTGTGCATAGACATTGTTTGCTCGTGTCATATATATATATATATATATATATATATTATATCAATCAAAGGAGGGGCAAAATTTATAATAAAAATATGAAAAGGTGTCAAAAGTGAAAAAATATATTTTTAACCAAAATAACTTCTATTCACGATCCATTTATTATTTGTTGAAATTAGTATAAGCAGTTGTAATAAATATCTTATTTTAGCTTTAAAGGTCATTTTTGTTTAATGAGATAATACTTTCCGTTCATTTTTTCAAAAATATTGAATAATTATCAACAAAATCAATTATTTTTCGAATATTAATTGACTAATTTTTATCTAAATAAAATCAATATATTAATAACTGTCCATACTACATTCACTTTTTATCTATATAACAATACAATATGAAAATGATTTTATTCTTGGTTCAAAAAAAAGAAATATAGAAAGAATGAAAAAGGGATGATTTCAATTAAAAAAATATTCTCATATGACATTAAATATTCATTTTTGTTTGAAGAATTTTTTTAAACAGTACATTCTTCCTACTATCACTTATGGCATAAACACATCAAACTTAAATACCAGAATAAATCAGTACTTCCAACCAGCACAAATAAACATAGAAAAAAATGGTTGTTAAAAAAAACTCGTAGAAACAGAAAGAGCAACGATATGATTCAAAGGAAAAATAAAATTACAAGCGTTATAACAAGAATAATAAAAATAAAATGAAAGTGGTCAAAGAAAGAGATTATCGATAGACAATAATAATAATTTATGAGAATCCGAAATTTAGAAGAGCCCAAAAATATTAAAAAATAGGCCGATTGACAGATTGGATAGAGACATAAGAAATTTTTTCAGAGTGAAAGGCACTAGACAGCTCTAAGTGGAATATTTGAGGAAAAAGCTTCATCCACCAGCGAATATCATTCGATTGATCATAAAGATATATACATACATATATATACGAGGTCAGACAATTAAGTAATGCGACCGATTTTTTTTCTCGGCCTGTGGTAACACTGCGAACCTGTAACTCCGCCACCGTAATAGCAGATCCCTACTCTCTCGATTGAGACCTTGACCACCCTCGTACGATCATTTCTTCGCCAGCTGTTTAGTGTTTTGTAACAACGCGCGAGTAGTGCATGTCACGAAAATGGAACAGAGAAATTTATTACTGGTTATTACTGGTGATGAAAGTTATTACTAAAAAAAAAAGTTATTACTGGTGATGAAAGTTGGTTCTTTCAATATGACCCCGAAACTAAACGACAAAGCCAACAGTGGCTGTCCCCTGGAGCACCAAGGCCAAAGAAGGCGAGAATGAGCAAGTCCAAAGTGAAAACCATGTTGATTTGCTTCTTCGACAGCAAAGGGG
Organism: Neoneuromus ignobilis; assembly: GCA_029203775.1. Classification (NCBI taxonomy): domain Eukaryota; kingdom Metazoa; phylum Arthropoda; class Insecta; order Megaloptera; family Corydalidae; genus Neoneuromus; species Neoneuromus ignobilis. The sequence continues at coordinate 44,917,336 of CP092087.1, read as the reverse complement.
TGGTTCACAAAGAGTTCGTACCACCTGGACAAACCGTAAATCAAGTATTCTACCGCAATGTGCTCGAAAAATTACGAAAAAGGGTGCTCAGAGTGCGTCCAGAGATCGCGAAGACTTGGGTTCTGCATCACGACAATGCTCCCTGTCACAGTGCGTTCAGTGTCTCTCAGTTTTTGGCGTCTAAAGGCATCGCAACGTTACCACAACCGCCCTATTCACCGGACATGTCACCCTGCGACTTTTTCCTATTCCCCATATGAAAAAATTCGTCAAAGGTCGACATTTTGACTCCGTTGAAGATATCCAAGAATCTGTGACGAGGGTACTCGGAGAGGTCCCACAAGAAGTGTTCCAGAATTGTTACGAAAACTGGAAAACTCGCTGGAATAAGTGTATAGATGCGGGAGGGGACTACTTTGAAGGGGATCGCAGCGATGTACCTTCATTTTTAAATATACTCGATTTTTGAATTTTGTCACATTACTTAATTGTCTGACCTCGTATATACATATATATATATATATATATATATATATATATATATATATATATATGTATGTATGTATATATGTATGTGTGTATATATGTATGTATGTATGTATGTACGTATGTATGTAAACAATAGTTTTTAATCAAGATTTTATAAGCTTTCAACAATAATTATTTTTTGTTTTTCTCTGAATTTCTGTTTTAGTAGTTATGTTATCAATTTCAGAGAACAAAATTTTAAATTACTCTCTACTATATACTATATATATATATATATATATATATATATATATATATATATTTATATATATATAAAAAAATATTTAAAATAACTATTTCTCAAATTAACATTGAACTAATATTTTTTATGATGGTTTCATTAAATTTAAAACAACCTAAAAAATAATATGTATAAAACAAAACATGTATTATTACCACATATATTGTAATAAGTTAAAAATATAATGTAAATAGTATACTTTTAAAAAATATACGAAAAATATAACCTGAATACAAATTGAAATAAAGATAATATATATATATATATATATATATATATATATATATATATATATATATATATATATTTGCATTTGATGTTAGCAAAAATAAAATTTAGAAAACCTGTAAATGGGGTAGAAAAATGATACAAAAATAAAGCACTACTATAAAATACAGAAAATAAACTATGAAATATATCTTGTAGCAACGCTACATTCGATATTGAACAAAAGCAACAAGCTTATATATATATATATACACACACATACACACATATGTGTGTATATAAGATCATGAAGTACATGTTCACTAAATTTTTAGTTACAGATTGGATATTTTCATGAGTTTTTTTTAGCTTCATAAGAAATATTATATCCAATATTACCTTATTAAACGACTATTCGATTCTATTACTTGTTTTCCTTTGTGTACAACAATACTGCCGATAGTCATTAATTACAAGATTTTTGTTTCTTATCTTGCACGAACATTCTTATAAAATTATCTTTATTTATTTATCATCATTTAAAATACTTTTTAGAATGTTATTTAAAAACAATGTATATAATTATATATTTTAATAACCTTTTTCAAACTCAACTTTTTAAATATTTTAAAGACGTGGAGATATAAAACTATCATATTAGTAAATCAATATATCAATGCTGCTATTATTTAATATTTTTAATTACTTTAAATGTTTTTCCACACATTACATTTATTTCATTTTGAAATACTCGCTTTAAAGTAGACTATATACTCCAAACAGTTTTCTTTTACTGATACAATATTTTATATTATTCACAATATTATTGCTATTCTGTACTTTAACTTTTCTGGTTTTTACAAACTAATGTAAACAAAATTTTAAAGCTATTCCTAATCTGTTGATAAAATGTTATTAAATATTTAAAAATAAAAAAAGTATCTTTATTTAAAACTTATGAAAATATAATTATATATTACACTGACATTTATATAAGTCTCTTTCTCTCTCTCTATATATATATATATACATATATATTGAGAGAGAGAGAGAGAAAGAAATATGCACAGTGTGTTCTAGTGAAAATCACTACAACCAGTATATACACTGCATTAAAACGTGATATTTTGTTGCTTCATATAAAAAGAATATTTAAATAATACCTCATTGTTTACATGCCTCGTACTCGTTAATGAACGTAAAAAAAATGTATTCTCTTCACTATTATTATAAAAAATTATCTACTACAAAATAAATCTCATGATCTAAAATCGACAATACTTATTTTTGATTAGCAAAATAAACATTGTTATTATTAATTTTAATGTATTAAAAAATACTATTTTTGTTACGATAATAATTCCAAGTTTATTACTGTATGTATATATTGAATATTATACTCCATGTAACTGTAAATTTATAATTATTATGAATAATAATAAAGATATTAGTTATTTCTCAATTTATGTGAAAAAAATTCTATGTATAAAAATCAACTTCCTGCAAAAATTTTATATCTACTGAGATATTAATCTAATGTTTATTTTTTCACGTTCAAATAAATTTTACATAATTTCCTTAATCAAAAACAACAGAAACAGTGCAGTTCAAAAAAATCTTTGATTATATCCACATACTTAAAATATTAATTTTAATAGGATACAATTATTCAAAAAATAATATTACTTGAAATGATGTCGAAAAAAATATTATTTCTCTCATTTATGATCTCAATTTTAGCCATCAATCCATAATTATCATCTTTCTATTTAAAAAAGAATGGTGCTTTGCTTCCAGTGTGATGTAAAAAATTCTTTTCCGAACTTTCCCGAAGTTTTTCAAGAATTAGTGAAATACAAATTTTATGAATTAAATTAATAATAAATAATAAATTTTTCAATTTAGTTTTTCTTACTTTTTTACCACACTTATCAAACGATCCTCTTGTATATATACATATACATATACTATATATACATATACATATACATATATATATATATATATATATATATATGTATGTATGTGTTTGTGTGTGTGAATACAAAGAAAAGAAAAATAAGTCACATTTGAGCTATAAAAGCGAGTATCATTTAGAAGTTATATGCATAAAGAAAAAATGCAATAAATGAAAATACTATAAAAACTAAAAATATAATAGTTAACTTATACTCACGTTACAATTTCAGCAAAACAACATTTAAAAGAAAACTTACCTGAAAAAAGAAAAATATATTAATATCAAATTCGATATGAATATCAAAATATTAATATTACAATTATATAATATTTATATTACAAATGTATTATAATGGAAATATTCAGATGTAATAAATGAATCATATATTAAAATCAATTATAATTGTATTTTATGACATGTGAGGGTCGTTTGATAAGTATGGTGAAAAAGTAAGAAAAACTGAATTGAAAAAAAAATTTAATTAATTAATTAATTAAATTAAACAATAAATAAATTTATCAAACGACCATCGTATATGTATATTATTAAAAAAATGGTACAAGTTTAATCTTTCATACATACTTTCAGCTACATATATTCTAATATATTCAACACTCTATATTCATGGATGAAAAATTTTAAGTAATGACTGAATTAAAAGAATGAAAATAAATAAAAAGAAAAATTTCCGTTCTTATTAAAACTAATGCCATTGGATTTTCTATAATTTTGTTTTATTAGATCTTCCAAGAAGACATAATTCTTTTCTAAAACCAAAAAAATAAATCGAAAAGATTCATAAAAAAAAGTGAGTGTGCATTTGTCATTTACAGTAAACTTTATGCTACATTAGTATTTAAAAATTCTCAATTAACATAAAAAAATATTAGCAATATTAGTCAAAATATTTCATTCTTATTTTATATGAATATAAATTCAGCAAACTGAAAGTGGCTAAGCATCTCTCCATTTATTTTTATTGCATTAAATTTCCAATTTAGTCTCTTAAAAGCTTTTCTAACGCAGATGGTAATAATTTTGATGATATCGCATATCCTTGTTTCACTCCTTTCATAATTGTTAATTTTGCTGTTTTATAGTGTACTTTTACGGAGGAGTAGCATTTCTATAAATATTCTCTAACAGAACAACATATACCTCTTCAATTTCTTGATTCTTCAAAATGTTTAACATCACTGATATATTAACCGAATTGAAGGTTTTTCATAATCTAAAAATTCAAGTTAGAGTGGTATTTGATACATATTGCATCGAACTTTCATTTGATACATTTGCATCGAATATTTAAATCGTAACTTTCCTTACGATTTAAATATTCTCTATTGATATATATATATATATATATATATATATACGAGTATACACTCGTATATATATATACACTCGTATATATGTATACACTCGTATATATATATACACTCTGTATATATGTATATCGTATATATATATATATATATATATATATATATATATATATATATGTATGTATGTGTGTGTGTAGACAAATAGATAGATAGATAGATAGATAGACAAACAAATAGATAAATAGATAGATTTTAATATGAAACAAATATTTTTTGTATCAAACAAATACAGCTACCAATACTTAATCTTTTACATCGAGCTGTTAACGCACAGAAAAAATATAAATAGAATATAACAATACCCAAAAAATCCATAACTCCAACCACAGTATATAATATATACATATATATATATATATATATAATATATATACACACACATTATATATATATATATATATATATATATATATATAATCGTATGTGTTCGTATGTATAAATTTCTTCCACTCGCGTATACAACAGTTTGACAAAAGCCGATTTCCAATATATAGAGATAGTATTCGACGGTGGTCGTTCCCTACAGGGACGATTCTTATATAGAAATATAGTTTGTTTTCGTAAAAAAAATGGCACAGAATGTAAGTATGTGTAACTGTCTAACGATGAAAAACATATTAAAAATGATTGAAACGAAATAGTCGACCGAAACGATCAGGCATATTTATATCGCACACACCCAATATAAATATATATATATATATATATATATATATATATATATATATATATGCACACATACGTACATACACATGTGTGTGTATGAATAAAAAGATTGTTAGAAACATCTTATTAAATTGAATGGTTTTTTTCTTAGATATATCAAATAACCTTTCTTCAATACAATAAGATGAAAATAATAAACCTTTACAGATCAAAATATATTTTTTTATACAAATTAAACATCATTTTGTTAACATTTTGAAATAACAATGATTCTAAAATAAGCTACTCCTTTCTATGTATTTTTTAAAAAATAATCCTAAGATTCAAATATATTTTTCAGTGATACAATAATATTTCTTAATAATAAAATCACAAGTATACGTTAAACCCATATTTTCTAAAAGATCAATATAAAGATACGACAAAAATTATTATAATCATTTTAATTGAATCGAATAGAAGTAATTAATTTTCAAATTATTCGTTAATTTTTTTTAAAAATCGCTAACATTTAAAGAAATTTTCAATATACCCTTTTATTGCCTCAATTTCTCATAATATAGCGTTTTCCAATAAACGCTTCAGAAGTTTAAATGGAAATAAAACAAAAAGTATTTATTTAATTAGTTATTATTTTTTTAGGCATATTACATGGCATTAATGATGAAATACAATTTCACTCTTTCACATAATTGTGGTCCAATTTCATGAATTACATGTTCAATGTTTATTTTTAATCCATTTGTTGTTTGTGGTTTATCAGCGTAAACCAACAATTTTACATAACCCCACAGAAAATAATCCAATAGAGATAGATCACATGATGTTAGTGGCTAATTGACTGGTCCATTTTGTAAAATAATGGACTCATTAAACTTTTGTTTCAATAAGTCTATTGAAGTTTTTACAATTTCTAAGTGTTGTTGCAGTGTTAAACGTTCCATGATAATTTTCCAAACTAAATTAAGTTGAAATTCCAAAATAAGCTTTAAAAAATCAAACATGGCTGCCACCAGCTGTCAAAGTTCTGACATTATTACTGAAAAACCCTATACTATATCATTTCATTATTTTTCGATACAAAAGTGAAGATACGAAATCTTTTTTAATTTTTGTATTATAATAATACAACATACACAATCTGTTCTGAAACTATCTGAACTTTGATTAAAAAAAATCATTTAATTTGATATTTGTTATTGATTATTTAAAATACATTCCTTCTAATACATATACATTTACATATATATATATATTAAAACCAAAAATCAATATTTTCTTAAAAGTATCCTGTAATGTCATCCTGAATAAATTTTTCATACATAATATGATTTCCATTTAAACAGTGATGTTCTCAATCAAAATAAAAACTAATAGTTAAATGAAAATTGATATTGATAGGAAAAAATGAAATTAATGTCAACAATTGTCACTCTATAAAACAAATATCGCAATCCAAAAAACATGTTGAATATTCGAATTGAACAAAATCTTAATAAATATATCATATATATTCGCTTTTAAACTACATCTGTTCATACATTATCACCCTGATATATCAACCACATTAAAATATGTCTATATACAAACACATCAGCACATACATACATATAAACTGACATTAATTTATATATATATATATATATATATATATATATGCATATATATATATATATATATATATATATATATATATATAATGTTATGCATGAATATACAACAGACGATTTTTTATCACAAAAATTCAAACAAATACATTTCAAAAATGGACAAATAAATTCAGATTGTTCATTCGTTGATGATATTCATTAGACCGATTATTATTTTTTCATTCGGCAATACGTACAAGCCTATTCAAATGTCACATAGAGGAATTCCGATTATATACCATAATATTTGAAGAGTTGTAATGAATATATGCGGATTCGTGTATATGTACATAAAACATTAATTTTTAATATTTTAACAATTTTTCGGTAATATCCAAATACGAAATTTTGAAGAGAGAAAAATTATATATATATATATATATATATATATATATATAGTTTTGAAATTATTAAATTTCTATATATCATATTATCATTATTCTCTTTCAAACTAAATTGTCATAATTTTTAACAAATTTTTAGTTTATATGAATAAAAGTTTTAATATTAAACATTTTTTTTTAATTTAAAATTAGTATTTCACAAAATTTACTTGAAATATTATAAAAACTAAAAAATAGACTATGCTGAAACCTATTCCAAAAAAAATTGAAAGAAGATGAGTAGAGAGAGAGTAACAACCTTGTTAGAAAAAAGATCATCTCATCTATATGACTGCACCGCATTAGGGCCCCTCTCAAGATATGCGAAGTTACTGCGTTATTACTAGACATTAGATCGTCAAAAGCTACAAGAAAAAAAACCTTGACAAAAAATACAAGTAAATCATAACCCACAAGAAAACAATCCCTCCATATGACTTACAAGCCATAGTGTGATATTATACAATGAGAACATTTTGTTTAGTCATAATCTTTCAAGGAGCCAGCTGGATAGACTAATAAATCTAACAAGAGGAAATTTATAGGTGAGCCAAGAAAAAATAATAGCTGGAAAAATAAAGGCGAGACAGGAATATTGCCTAAACCGTATAGTGAAAAAGAAGAAAATTAAAATAATAATAATAATTTATTGTTCACCTTAAGTCTAAATATAATTCTACTGATATTCATTTAATAATACTATATATTAGGTTTCCTTTGTTAAACTATATAAAAATTAAAAATTTTTGATTCAATTATTTATTGCAAATTTTTTCAATAATTTATGACTATTTTAATTTTTCTCTATAAATAACAATTTTTCTCTCTCCTCCTTAAGATATTATTTATTTTTTACGATAACATTTTCATCACTTTATGGTCAAACAAATATGATTTTCATAATATTAGGATTTCATTATCAAAATTTTCTTTAAAAAAACACTTACTATAAATATCCAGTATTTATTTTACAAAACTAAAAAAAAATTCCGATTATTTCAATCTACATTTTTTTGCACTATTTTCAACCCTGCTAAAAACATTTTTTGGCAAACTAACAGAAAAAAACACTTATCAAAAAATGTACAAACATATTTTTAATTTTGAAGACATTTTTTAAAAAATTAATTATTCAATCTACTATCACAAAGTTTTATAATAATAAATATAAACAAATATTGAACATTTTTATAAAATCGTATGATTTTAGAACAAAATTCACTAGTATACATATAAATTAATTATAATAAGAAATTTATAAACTTATAAAGAATATCTCAAGTGTTTTCAGTAACAATAAATGATCAATCGATAAAATCAAAAAAATAGTATGTTTCTTACGCATTTATGAATGAATTAAAAAATGTTTAAGTCGTAAAACACTCACACAACACACACATACATACATAAACATTTATATACATATACATATATATATATATATATATATATATATATATATATATATATATATATATATATAATGCAATTATAATTAACTAAAATGAAAATAATTATAAACAATATTTTGTGTGTTATTTTAAAAATTTAATTTTTAAATTAATATAATGAAAAGTATTATATAATTTAAAATATTAATAACAAATATATATTTTTTCATTTATTTATTTTATTTTTTTAAGAATGATATTTAATTATTCTTAAAAAATATAAATAAATTAATAACCTGTATGAAATAATTAAACTTTCTATAATTACTTTACATTTTTAAAATATATCAACATTAGTGAATTAAAATTGATTTTATGCTACATTTCAACCATGTCACAATGTAAATATCACTTAAACATTATACATTCATCATGAGAATATATATATATATATATATATATATATATATATAAAAGTATATATACGAATGTATATATGTAAACACATATGTTTGTATATACATAAACATTCATTTTCACAAACATTTGGATGAACTCGGGGATTGAATGAAGTGAAAACAGAGAACAGAGAAAAACCATACAAATACATATACGAAATGTATAACTACAGCTCGTATGTATGTCCTGCAGTTTGTTTAACGTCACCTGTTAACACAAACAGATATGTATATATATATATATATATATATATATATATATATATATATATATATATATATATATATATAAACTTTATGTAGGCTTGTCTGCGGTGAAGTTAAAAACACCCTAAAAGCATGGATCATATAACGTTGAAAAAATATGTCACACATATATACCTTTATATATACTCGAGGTACATAGTTCGCGAAAGCTATATGTGTGTGTTTGTATGTTTGTTCCAGGTCGGTGTCAACACGTCTGATGATAATGGAGTTTGATTTATTCCCACGGCCATGACGTGTGGTTAAGGTGATTGGATCATATTTTTTTGTTGACGCGTAATATGTAAAAGAAATTACATTTTTTCAACGGATAACTCATGATTGATCGGTCAATATATGCGTGATGAAACCATATATATATATATATATATATATATATATATATATATATATATATATATATATATATATATATATATATATATATATTTACATATACATAAATTTGCACGCATAGTAGTTAATAAACATGCATATCTCCTTTTTATATTCCGTTTATAATCACCAATTTTATGCTCGCCAAACTAACATATTTTGGTTGTTTTTGTCATATTACATCAACTATGATAAATTTATGTGTATATATATATATATATATATATATATATATATATATATATATGTAAGTATGTATGTATGTATGTATGTGTGTGTCTGTGTGTTATAATATTACATTTAAAAATATTATATTGTAACACACGATGCTCTCTTTTGTATCGAAATTCAAATTACTACATTTTAAATAACATTTGAAATTTATTAACTAATTTATTTTTTAATTTTTTTTGTTCAAGTAGTTTTATTTTATTTTTTATAATACTGAGTTTGAAACTTAACTGCTATGATTTATTTTCGTTCAAAATAAAAACATATTTTATAGGTAGATATAATTTATAAACTGTAATAAATTGTAACATTTGAGCCATTATCTGTATTAAACATATTGCGTACGCAGTAGACAACCCAATTTAATACAAGGTTACATAAATGTCAATTGAAAAATATTATGTAAAATGTTTAAATATCACAAATTTATAAACACATTATTTTTTTAATATTTTTAAATATAGCTGGATTAAATCATTCAGTGTCATCTTGAAAATCATCCTCTAGAAAATGTTGTATAGTCTTCTGTGAAATTATTTTTCATTCCACCAGAACAGCTTTTTATGTATATTATATTATTTAGTGTATGCATTAGATAACGTATTCTTTTAGCTTATCTATATATTCTCCATAAGATTTTAATACACATCACATACTAACCAGCCAAAATATAAATATGATTATATATATGAGGGTCGTTTGATAAGTATGGTAAAAAAGAAAGAAAAACTAAATTGAAAAATTTAATCAAATCAATTAATTAAATTAAACAATAAATAAATTTACCATACTTATCAAACGACCCTCGTACATACATACATACATATATACATTATATATATATATATATATATATAATTCTAGCCTCGAAAAAATACCCATCAAAGAAAATGAGGATAAGTGGTTGTACATTAATTTATATCAACATGAAGCTTTTGCTAATGTATAATTCGTATAAAAACATGTAATCTTTTAAATTATATTTTACATCTTGCTACATTTAAACAATCATTTTCTATAATATAATTTTCCAATCAACCTTTCCAAGAAATTCTACTCCAAAGAACTCGTCCTGGTAACTATCCTATTCCATGAAAATGTATTGAACATACAATTCATTGCAACTTACAATATGTTCGATATCGTTTAATTGAAGTATTTTTCGAAGAAATAATTTTCAAGACAACTAAATAATATCAATCCTGTCAGCTTAATTTTAAGTACAATACATTTTTATGTCAACCGTGTTCAAGGAGTAGCGAAAATCTATTGAATAATTTTAAAAGCAAAATCTGAATATTCAATGTAGCGCATGAAAATGTTACAATTTAGAAGTATAGTCGGCTGTTAGTTTAAAGATTTAGTTTTTATTGATATAACAATGGACCAGCATATATATTTAAACTCATTTAAGTCATTTAATGCAAAGTGTATAGAAACTAAGTCTAGACAGCACTTTTAAATATTATCAGAACCAATATTCATAGCGCAATAATTTATCGTTATTTTAATACAAAATATTTTAGAGAACAATAATACATAACATCAAAAATATTTTTAACTGCAAATTAATTTATCGTACAAAATTTACAACATATAAGAGATAGCCCAGTAAATATAAAAAAATGCATATAACATGTAAACTTTTCTCATGAAATGCATATATTTTCTAGCGTAATAATTAATGCAATACTTTTATGTGACTAATTTTTTTCATTTTAGTTTATATTCACTGGTAAAAATTATTGTGTAATTTAAATTGTAATCTTTTCATATAATAATCGTCTATTATTTTCGCACTGTTTTAAGAAAATTGACCTAGATAGGAACATTTGTATTAAACTGTCAACTGACACTTCGCCCGCCTTCTCATAGGTAATTATTTAAGAAACGTGTTAACTTAAACACGTAGCTTAAAGATACAAGTGAAAACAGGTTTTAATCTAGATTAATACCGTCTTAATCTCAAAAGACAAAGAAACATGCATCAGCTAGATACATAAAATGTACCTCTGTACACATATAAATGTGTTTATATATATACATATATATATATATATATATATATATATATATATATACATACATACTTACATAAGTATATTTCGTTACCTTTTTATTAAATTAACTAGATATGTGTTTGTGTATGCGAGTGCGTATATACGCATCTATCTACCTATTTACTTAACCTACCTCTGTATTTACGTACCAACCTGCCGGGTTGCTTAAAATAAATGGTTTTAATAAGCATCACAAGTTCTAAAATTTGAATGCGTGCGAATATATTATCGCGTCACGTAGATAGACGCGAACTGAGGAAGGTGGAGAAAAAGGATGACTTAGAGGTAGACATAGAGGTAAAGTTAGAGGCAGAGGCAGATGTAGAGCCGGAGAGGCAAGAACGACGACGCATTGCCAAAGTAGTAAATATGGGTGTTTTTAGACGAATGACGGTTGGGCGACGAACGGGAGAAGAGGTTGAGCTCCGTCGTGCGACTCCTCCCGAAAACTTAGAATTAAGACGTCGTGCAATGAAACGAAAATAATGTTTCGTACAGTGCAAGTCGTTATTTGTACGTATTACCTTTACTGCTTACTCGCAGCCGTATACAAATTGTTTAAATTATCTCGCGTGCGTCTCATCGTGCGCCCCTCCGCGTCAATTTATTATTATCGTTAACAGTTACGACGTTCACTTCAGCGAAACGTTTACTTCCGTACTGGCGAAACAAAGTTTATTTGTTTTATTTATTTATTTAATTAGTTAGTTTGTTTTTAATTCGGCATTTTCATTTTATGCACAGTAGACTGTTAAAATAATTTATATTTTTATTTAAGGAAAATGTTTTAGGATAAAGTAACAGATATCAGTAAAAATTCATTAATCATACCATATATATTTCATTTATGCAATATGTATATATTGATATTTTTATATTTGAAAATAGTTCGTTAAAGTAAATATCGACTATTTAACTTAGCTTACACAAAGATGTTAATATAAAAATTATACTGGAAAATAAAAAAGATTTCTTTACTTTATATGAGCCACTCAGAAGCCAATGTGATTAAGTCCATTTTTTTAAATTTTCATATTTTTGTAAATTTTAATCAAACAAATAATGTTTTTTTATTTATTAAATAATTTACTCGTTGCTTCGTTTTTTCTACCTCAGAAAACCCTTTTTATGGCTTCTAAATATGTTGTATAATAATTTCAGAAGCCATTATGAATAAGTCCATCTTTTATCAACATTTTGGTAGGAAACGCAGCAGGAATCCTGGAAAATGGCATCGAAATAACGAAAAACTAAAAAGAATTCAAGGTAAACATTATCAAAATGGAAATAATAAAATAATTCCTGCAAAAAAGATTGATAATAAACCTTACAACTGTTTACGGCAGTGTAACCGTAAGATAACATTTTTTCAAAGAAAAAAGGCTATGAAAAGTTTCTACAAGCTTAAAGATCATCATAAGTAGAATATATATTTAAGGGATTTGATTTAAGGTTACGCTATCAAAAGACAACGACCTAGAAATAACACCAATGGACCAAGATCTCAGTCTTTTGAATATTTTATAACACTTAATCATCAAGACGTTCGTGAGTGTAAAAAATATTTAAAAAAAACATATCAAATAAGCGACGGGCGAGTATATAATTATAAATAATAAACATATTCATTCATATTTTCTTTGAATTATTTTACTAATAAAGTTCACAATAACCAATGCTATTGTACTATTTTTATATAAAAATTTTATATTTTTCAGTCAAAAGACATAATTCCGAAAATTTTTAAAACATTTCCATTGTCCCAATAAATAGTTAAGTTTTCATTTATACATCGTTTTATAATTCGTTCTGTTGTAAAACCTACATCTTGAAAAAATACTTTCTATATATTTTTGATCAAATAAATAAACAAGAACATTTAAAAATTCATGTATTAAAAAACATTAATTTTCTCAATTTTTGTTTAATGGACTTAATCACATTGGATTCTGAACGGCTCATATAATTAATTAAATATTTTTTTAATAAACCACTACATCAATACACTAATATTAAACTACAAAATTTTCACTCTTCATTACTTATGTATATTTTGACAATCGGTACCATTATTAAAAGAATTAGAAATTTTTTTAAGAATAACTAACTTTTTAACGATATTTTTATATATAACAGCTCACTTCCTAACTCATTTTAAAAAAAAATGATTCGTTTTAATATATATATATATATGTGTATGTGTGTGTGTGTGTGTGTATGTATGCATGTATGTGTGTGTATATATAATATTATTTTCCAATAAGTTTTCAATAATCATATCTCTAGATAAAAATACCGTCTTATTAATTACGGAGTATAAGCGTGGTCAACTCATCTTCTTAATCTTTAATCGATTTAATGAACCTAGTAGTTCGTACTGGTTCTATATGATCGTTTCTACCGACCGCTGGGATAATTATATTGCTGATGTTCAGAAGTGCCATAAAAATCATTGATTTATCAAGAGATAAATTTTACTGTTGAGAATTACACACTCAAGGGCTATAAATAATATTTTTCATATAATATTAATCTTTGAATTCGTTTTATATTGTAAACCAATATATTTAAAAATACTATACACTATATAATGTAATAATATGTATATATAATTTATTGTGTAGTAAATATCATACTTCATCATTAAATTTAACCATGAACCACTAACCTAAACATTACAAGATTTTATATACGTTCGCAGTCAATAATCACTTATTATCCACTTTTGGGGTAATAGACAATTTAATTATAACATTAATCAGAGCATTGTAGGATATTTTATTTGTGCAAAAGTAAATTAACCAAAAGTCAAATTTCTACTATATATACAATATAGTAAACAGTAATTAAATACTTACAAAGATGTTTTTTTCATAATTACATCTAAAATCATTTTTTTAAAAACAAATAAGATGAAATACATTCTGCAATATTATCTAACCATGATTTCTTAAATTTTATAAAACTTTTGATTGCATATCATATTTAAATAAGATAAATATTGTCATGACAATAAAATAATACTATAAAACAACAAATAATTGTTATTTATATATTTTTATAAATAGACCTACAAAAGAATAAATTCATATTAAAAAATAAGGATACCAAAATATATTTAGAAAAATACTTAAAATTTAAATTTCAATGTTACAGTAACATGAAAAAATATAACAATAAAAAACGAAATAAACCAAATCAATTATATTATCTCTGTATTCGAAAAGGTAATGGAATGGACAGTTAAATCAATATAAAATTTAAAAGTTATTAAAATAAAATGAAGAAAAATTAATAGTATGACGATGCTAAAAATGAATGAATATGTCAAAAATAAAATAAAATCTATAAAACTACTCAAATAATTAAAGATTATAAAATATAAGAACTAATAAAGAATATAAAAAGTTTTTAAGCGATTTTAATCACAAATTTTTCACTACTTACTTCATATATATTTTTCTTAGCAGTTACTGTATTATTTACTTTCTTAATTTTGTAAGATATTATGTGGAAAAAATACATTGTATTCATATTAGTTTTCAATTTTTAAAGAAACTTTCATACAATTACAAAAAATAAAGAAGTGTATTGTCATTTGTTAAGATATTAACTGATACAACAACGATTGTATACGATTTGTGTAGTAACAGTATACGATGAATTTTGTCGAATAACAATAAAACGGCACGAACTTTTCGAATGGCTTAGTATAAAAGACACGCATATAGCACATTAAGAATTAAAAATAAAATAATAAATAACTTATAAATAGAAACACTCTCATATTATTATTATAATTTATTCAATAGAACCTCGATTACAGATAACAAGAATTTGTAAATATATATTTTTTATAAATTTTCTAGAAATTGAACTCAGTAAAAGGAAATATTATTTAATAAAATATATATTACATTTCAAAATTTGATAATTATAAATTGATTCTACAACTACACACAGATTTTAAATCATTATTTCAAATTTGTTTCATGCTAGAAATATGATATTAATTTACCTGTGTAAAACATGGTTTGAGTTGTTACATGAATTGATTTTTTTCACTTTTATACATCATATCACCTACTTAAACATTAATTATTTAAATAACTTTACATACTATTTTTTCTACACATACATTTTCTAAAAAAATATGTTACAATCAAAATTTATATAAAAAAATTACTTATATGTATTTCATGGCAATGTGAGAAGCATATTATATAATATAAAATAAATACTAAATAAAAAGTAAAATATTTACTAGATCATTATTTCAAAGAGTATCTGAAATAAAATATTACAAATTTATGACTCATATTTTACACTTTGTTGTCACACTTAACTAACATGTTTATAAAGAAAACGAAGATTGTTCATTTATTTATTTTCAAATCCATTTTAACATTATTTAATCTTTCTATTAAACATATTAAACATAATAAAAAATGTTTATCTAATAACTATATTATACTTAATTCAGTATATTCTTTTTATAATTGTTTTATTTTTTAATTGTTTTATTAAGTGATTATATTTAATTCCCCAAAAATTTAAATATTTTATAATAAAAAGCATCGACTTTTATGATATTTTCATATAATGTTAATAACAAATTTACGGCTTTTACAAATAAAAGAAACATATACATGATTCTAATCTAGAAGAACTACTTAAGGTACGTATAATAAAGATTATTTTTTTTAATTAACCCTTCACATCATCCATACAAACGTGATGACATTAACACAATGTTCACAAGCACCGCATATCTATCATGTAACTCATTAAATTCGTAACAACCGTCTAGGGTTATGAATTGTCAACGTGATGGATCACATGAATTGTACAGGTATTTGTATTAATTAGAGTCAGAAGTGAGAACACCTTATAAAACACTATACAGGAGCCCAATGTACATCATCTGCATGTAAATGTAGTACATACATAAATCATGTTGTGTGTGTATATATATATATATATATATATATATATATATATGTATGTATATATTATATGTATATTATATATATATATATATAATTGAAATATCTATGGTAGTATTTTCTTGAAAAAGATTATTACTAAATTCCTGACGATCTTTCTATCATTCGTTGTATTCTTTTAAAACACTGTCATCCGCGTAAATGTAAGTAATAATAGGTTTTGAAAATTAACATCACGATTTTCCTATACTATTTTCCTATTTCTGTATTTATAAAACTACAAAATATTCATTTATATACGTGTATATATATATATATATATATATATATATATATATATATATATATATACATATACAAAAAGATTAATGGTTAGATAGTTTCCAATCCTATCAAAATCAAAAATATTTAGAACGGGATTAAATAATAAAACCGGTATTAACCGAGAATAACAGAAAATTGTAAACAGGCAATAAAGCATAGAAACACGTAAAAACAGAACTATTATACATCACATTAAAAGAAAAGTGAACGGGAGATAATTCAAAATAGATATATACAATACATATCGTTTTCTAATAAAAGCTTTAAAAGTTTAAATGAAAATAAAACAAAAAGTGTTTAAATAATTAATTATATATTTATTTTATTTTTAAGCATATTCTATGGCAATAGAATTCTATGGAATTAATGATGGAACACAATTTTACTCATCACCACCATGACTTCACTTGACATAGTGCATTCGTTTAATCCAATTTTCTATCACTCTTTCACATAATTATGGTCCAATTTCATAAATTACATGTTCAATGTTTATTTTGAATGCATCTGTTGTTTGTGATTTATCAGCGTAAATCAATAATTTTACATAACCTCACAGAAAATACTCCAATGGAGTTGGATCACACGATCTTAATGGCCAATTGATAGGTCCATTTCATAAAATAATGGGCTCATTTTTTTTCAGCTTTTGTTGTTCATTATCTTCTGATAGTTTTGCTCTTATTTTCGTTAACGTACCTAGGGACATATGATATGCCACCGTAGCTTGCTATATGTCTTCGTATCTATTTGTATTTTCTTATACATAATTTCATCTTCTGCATCTGTACGTTATCTGAGAAAAAGTGGGCTCATTAAACTTTTGTTTCAATAGACTTACTGGGCCTTTCCACATAGTCAACATGCATACAATATTCACGTCCATTAACGCTCGTCTCACACCCTCTTATCACCAAACTCCCCCACCTAAAAAAAAATAGTTTTCGGATAAGAGTGTGTGAGACGAATGGTAATAGGCCGTGAATACTGTATGCATGCTGACTAGTGTGGAAAGGACCATTGTTTGAATTTGCCACCAGCTGTCAAAATACTGGCATTCTTATTGGAAAACCCTATATATATATATATATATATATATATATATATATATATATATATATATATATATATATATATATTGTTTTGTATACTAAGAAAACCATTGTGTAAGCTTGAAGATATTATGTCATATAATCATTCATATATAAAATTATCAACTAAAATGAAAATATTAAAGAAAATATATTTCACAATTTATTACGAAGATAAGTAAAATTTTAGTGTCATAACAATATATATCAAAATATCTTCCTTAAAACTGTCTACCTTTGGCCTATGTTAAATTTTTCTACATAAATCAAACTACATTTACTTATAATTTTATTTGAAGTATGAGAAAAACTTTCAGTTATATTTAAAATCTACACCTCTGCTCTGTAAGTTTACACAAATCTACTTTAATTTTATAGTTTTATGAACTACACTGTATATAAAATAATAAACTTAAAAACTTTATTGTGTAATGTATTTTGCTAATACTTATTCTTCATTAATATTTCATATTAAACTTTCTCCGTTTCACATTTTATTGTTATTTTCACAGTACTTTTTGAATTTTAATACCTCTGTATTGGTATATGTTTTTAATTTATATGCATTAATTCTTAATTATTATTCTATTTCAACTTGTTTTTTTTTATTTTTTACCTACAGTTACTATTTCTTAAATATTATGTACAGTGTTCCGTGTTTCATTTAATGTTTATGTTGTGACCTAATACTTTTAGAACTTTTCTTAGAATTATATTAAATAATATTTAGAACACAAAATACTTTAATTGCATCATTTTTGTGGCTCATACATATTTTATATCATTTTTATCGCAACTCACTATCTTAAGAATAAAATACGAAAATACTTGAAACATAAATCTAGTAAATATAAATTTCTTGTTTAAACTTTTTTATTCAATTAAAAAGTCATTAGAAAATAGCAGCTCAACTAATATATATATATATATATATATATATATATATATATATATTTATATATATTATATATATATATATACAGCGACAATAAAAACAATGGATTCGAATATAAATGAGATTTATTTAAAATAGCATGTCTTATCTGATAAATCGTTTACTTCAAATTAATTCTAATTTTTAGAAATCGTAACAATAGTTTATAACAAAATTACCAGCTCGTAAATCTTTTTAGATGTTAAAGAATTTGTTTTAAAGACACAATGAGTGCAAATTAAAATGCAAGTTAAATTCGCCACAAAAGAAATTTAAATAAAACACTATTTATTGTGTGGGAGAAAATAGTGTTTTATTGAAGATTCCAAATGGTAGAATAAATAATTAGGACAGGAATCAATTTATTTATTTATTAAAAATATTTTTTATCTTATAATTATTTCTTTTGCCTTAATGACATATTGAATTTTTTTTTATTCGATTCATGCAAATTTTCAATGTATTCGTACATAAATTCCTTAAACTGCGTTTTTAAATTAAATTCTATAAGTCAGAACTATTTATTGGTTTTATTTGTGAATTTACACGTGCAATTTAACACAGAGACAAGATACACAATCGTCATAAAATATTACATCGGAAACCTCTCATCGAAAATCACTCCAATTATTGAAAAATAGCCTTCATTAACACTTTCGCTACAACGGTCTTCCGCGTCATAACGCCAGTGCTAAACGAGACGACGTGCCAAAAGTGTACACATTGAGGCTTTCCACACTAGTTAGCATGCATACAGTATTCACGCCCATTACTGCTCGTCTCACACCCTCTTATCAGCAAACACCTCCGTCTAAAAAAATTAGTTTTCGGGTAAGAGCTTGTGAGACGAGTGGTAATGGGCCGTGAATACTGTATGCATGTTGACTAGTATGGAAAGGCCCATTGCACGTGAACAGTCTCTTGCGTCTCTAGTTTACTTCTTATGCTTAGAAAAATTGTTTTGAAAATGCTTTTTAGAAAAAAAAAGACTTTTTCAAAACAAGATATTTATTATTTTTTAATAAACTTATTTTTAATTAAACATTGAAATGAATATTTATAAACATAACATTATTAAATTTTCACAAACATGGTATCATTGAATTCATAAACATTATATACTACGAGGGTCGTTTGATAAGTATGGTAAAAAAGTAAGAAGAATTAAATTGAAAAATTTAATTAAATTAACTAATTAATTAAATTAAACAATAAATATATTTACCATACTTATCAAACGACCCTCGTATAATAATAATATATTGAATAATAACTTTTTAATATTAGTATTCTGTATGAAATTTTCCAAAATGAGGATACACACATAAACCTTCATCGAAGATCTGAAATGGGTATTGTGATTCGATATTTTTACCACTCTTTGCATATACAACATATTTTTAATGGATGTTTCCTTTTCATTTAACATGCATATAGACAATTGGAAACTGCCTTACAGGCGAATCGTAATATATGAACAGCGTTTCGTGGAAAACGACTATAGTCGCCCGTTGTAACAAGAGTTAGTAATTTCCCTGTACTTCGATGTATTTACTGATTCATCCAAGAACATAATTCATTTAATATTTTCAAATGTAGTACGTCTCCACATCATAACAGAGAGATTGTTTATAAACTACTTACAGGCATTCATTACTATATCGTTTCCTTTTTATAGTCTACTTATACTCCTTCTATCAAGCTCTAATAAATTAAATTCTGATTTATCAAAGAATATCACTTTGATGAATATCATTTTGAATCCCTGAAAATGCAGGTTTTCCTAGTATTAGTCCACACTAACCTGTTTTTTCCATCAGTATGTTCAATAAAGGTTTTCTAAGGTTATAAATCTTTAAATTCAAGAGCTTCGTTATACTATCTTCACACTGATTGATGAATAATTCCCATTTTAAAAATCTCATTTTAATTCTAAAGCGATTACAATCAATTTTGCCTTTTTTCTATATAACGTAAATCTTTAAAACCATTTTTCACGAATACTCATTCCCTTAACTTCTTAATGTATTACTAATTTCTTTAAACAATTTTAAAACTTGTCTCACAACTAATTCAAAATATTCTAGTTAGCCTGCAGTTACATAGTTCTGTATGTTCCTGTTCATGTAAAACTAAACTCACGTTTTTTAACATTTAATTCCGAATATATTACCTTTTACTTCTACGTACTATATTATCGTTTTACATTAACTGAATAAATACAAAGACATGAATAAAATAATATCATTATTAAAAGTTTTCTTATGAACTTTAAACATTTTATCTGACTTGAATAATCTCCATTGAAAATATTTTAAATTTCTTAATAAATTTTCGCTCATCGAATATTTTGTTGTTATATTTATTATGAATATTATTTTTTACATTATTGTTATTAAAAAAATATATATTAAAAGACCCTAAAGATGGTGACAAGGCCATCAAAATATGCACTAACTTCTAAGTGAATAAAATGAATAATAAGTGATCATTGTGCATTTTTATGAAATTTTTTGTTATATTAGATGATGATTTATTTGTGTTAGAATGAATTTACTAGAGTATCAAAATAAATTGAATTTTTTTATCTTTTGTGTAATCGAAATATATATATTATTTAGACGTAACTATTTAGCGAACAACAAAAGGCACTTACTGAAGGTCCACAAAAAATATCAAGTCGATAGAACAATTATTTCTCGAGACAACATAGTTAACATTTCAAAAAACGTATTTTCGAGAAAAAAATCAACTTTATTAAAATTTACTTCTATATCATATTTACAAAATTATATCTCAACACATTACCGTCTGGAGACATAAAAATATGTTTTTTTTTTGACTGCTTGTGAAATTCCGAAGACATATAAATAGGGTTTTGTGTACTATGCATTAAATGCCTGCGACATATAAATATGTGTTGCAGTATATATGCTAAAAATAATATTTCCTATCGACTAGACTAATACTGCGTGCTTTGATAATATTCATAACACAAGATAACAATAAATTTCAACCTTCAACCCTACAATTTTCAAAGATTTCTTTAAATCGCCTTAAAATATGTCGGCTACACGCATCAATTTTCGCGAAAAAAGCCCGGACCATAATGTGTTAATTAATTGTTCGAAGATTTTAGAAATAGATTCCAATATTATACATTTTCAAATATTACAAAGAAAAAACGATTTTTTCCATGTGTTGAAATAGAATATCTTATTATTTATTAAATACATTTACCTGAGAAAGAGCACCAACATTGAAAATATAATTAAAGAACGCAAATAGAGTCTAGTATTTAGGAACGAAATACTTTAGTAGTACAAATAAACCAAAAATTATTTTAACAATATATCTTACACACATCTACCTACAAAAGGAAAATATAAATATTAATAACGCTAAAATAATTCAATAACTTCAATCAACGTAGAGGTATAATAACAAATATAAATATAAAAGAAATAGAATTGACCACATAACAAATAAGTGATACAAAAATAATAAGACAAATAAAGAAATTGAAACAAAAATAGACTCGTATTCTATCCGAACAACAAACAACGGAAATTTTTTTAACTAAAGACTAAAAAATATAAAACTATCAAGAAAGAAGCCCATAAATAAATAAATATATATATATATATATATATATATATATATATATATTAAATTTTTATTTGATATTTGTTGAAAAAGTATACGATGGAATATTTGAACTGGAAAAGTAAGCAAGCAACGTCAGATTTTTAATAAGTAAAAAGGATCAATCAAATAAAAAATACTTTTATGTAATAAAAAAAAATATTGTCAGTTACTTTGCTAATTTAGAATGACTCGTATAATTCTGATCTATTGAAAGTTGATGTATTTAAAATAAGAAATTATTTATGCTCTATAAATAAAAAAAACAAACATTTTATATATTAAATACAAACTTAATTTACTCTTCAATAATAAACGTGATATTTCTATGATAATCATAAAAATTATATTACATGTGTACAATAAAAATTGGAAATGATTATTTCTTTAAACAGATACACGTATTTATAAATAAACTACACCCGTCTTCAATTTACCCAGGACTTTTTTTCGAGAGATTTTTTACGCGGAAAATTATACCTCCTATTTACGCGGGACTTTTTTAACGCGGTATTGATTTACGCGGTACTTTTTATACGCGATCAGATAGATTTCATTTTATATAATTTTTCATGGAATTTATTATATATCAAAGTAACGCAAAATCTTACTTGAACGTATAAAAGGACGATATAAATATATAAAAGGTTGATTGTTTTGAATTACAGTAGCGATAGTGACACCGAATAAAATTTATCTACTTTTTTTTTCTAAAATGTCATTATTTTTTTGTTAAGCTATGTGAAATAAATATGTGTTTCTACAACTTTACTAGCTTTTATTTCCAATATTTTTTCTATTGTACTGACAGACTCAATTTACGCGATTTTCATTCGCGTAAAATAAATTCACGTAGAACGAATACTCCGCGCAAATTGAGGGACGGGTGTAGTTCTTTATTGTAAAAAATTAATATTTTTTAACATATACTTAAAAACTAAACTCACATTTTCCTTAAATTATCTAAAACATTTATTTGAAAAAAATGTACTCATTCCCCAAACATCATGTATACACGTTGGAGTATTTTAGGAGTATGCTATAAAATTTGTCGCAGTTGATGTAAAGAACTCACTATCATCTTTTCATCAAACACAAACATCGACTACATACATACACACCTCAAGATAATAATACAAGAACGGAACAAAACAGTATGTGTTCTATATGATTGACGTCAGCAGTTGCGCAAATTATGTAAGGGAAAAGTTAATTCGTCGGAAATGGTAAGAATATTGAAGAAAGTAATCCAATTTATGAATTTTGTATAGCACGTACGGATGAATGAGACATGTTTCTCCGGGTTTGAAATGATTACCGCGCATCCATAAAGGATATTAGGCAGATAATTTCGCGAAATCCGCAGTAATACGTTCAGAATTTATATCGTTATTTACTTGTACGTCTACTGCTTCTTTTCACGATTCTCTTTATTTCTCAATACAATTTTATTAAACACATCTCAATCAATTACATTAATTACTACAAGAACGTACGACGATTTGGATTTGTTAATTGTATATAATTAGTTTATGTGCATTTGTACGGAATAAATAACGATTGAAATTTTCTGCAATATAATTTTATAACAAATAAGAATAAATATGGGTTAATTTTTTAAAGCAGTTTCATATTTCTTGAATACAATTTGAATAACCAACTCGAACTATTGTATAAATCCTCAACATTTCAAAAAATAAATAAGATATGTACGAGTAAAAAACACGTCCTTAATAATATACATTTTTTTCTTCGGCAAAAGAATTATATTCAATTTCTTAATTACATAATTTCTTCTCAAATGACGCCATTTTATTTGTATTCTTCATATCACTTTACTTACAAATATTTCTTTTGTTAATGAGTTGTTCTAAATAGATATATTATACTTTTTAACTTCTATTACTATTCCTTTTGATTGAATTTTGCTCTAATCCTCAAATTCATTTTTCAATACTTTTGTATTATTAAGATTCAAAACAAGATCAATATTTTGTTTAATTCTTCTATTCTTTTTTCAAGTTCAACTGAGCTTGTTAAAGAAACAATAATATCAGTAAAGCTAAGTGATTAAGTACCTCGTCATTACTTGTATTTCTTCAGATTTCCAATTTAGTGTTTAAAATACTTCTAATGCCACTGTAAATAACTTTGGTGATAACATATCACTCCGTCTCACTTCTTTCATAAATTTATTTTTTTCTTTTTTCATACACTTGTACGAACGATACATTTCTTTAATTGTACGAGGGTCGTTTGATACGTAAGGTAAATTTTCGTCAGATGGCACCACAAGTCACGATGTGTCACACGGTTAAATAGAACCACTCTTCGAACTGAGTCATACATAGTTTCAGCCTGTACCGTCATACTGTTATTGATTGGCAAACTTTAAAAGCAATCGTGTCAATGATAGTTGAGATCATGGAGAAAAGTGAGTTTCGCGCAGTGATCAAGCATTTCTATTTGAAAAAGTGGACAGCTGTACAGATCAAAACTGAGTTGGATGAAGTATATGGAAACTCTGCACCATCACTTAAGACCATTTACTTTTGGATAAATGAGTTTAAACGTGGCCGAAAATCAACGGAAGATGAATCGCGCTTTGGACGCCTGGTCGAGGTAACCACACCGGAAATGATTAAAAAAAATCCATTGTACAGTGTTAGAAGATCATCAGATCAAAATTTGTGAGATAGATAAGATCGTAAGCATCTCAACAGAACAAGTTTTTCATATCTTTCATGCCGAATTACACATGAGAAAGTTCTGCGGAAGATGGGTGCTACGATTGTTGACTACCGACCACAAACGGATGCGAGCCGATATTTCTGAGCAGAGTTTGTTTCGTGTTACTCGCAATCTAGAAGATTTTTGGCGTCGATTCATTACTATGGATGAAACTTGAATCCACTACTACACTCCCGAATCAAAGCAGCAGTCAAATCTGTGGACAGGACCTAGTAAAAGTGCTCCGAAGAAAGTGAAGGCCGTTGCATCGACCGGCAAGGTAATTGCCTCGATATTTTGGGATTCCCAAGACGTTATTTTCATTGACTACCTAGAAAAAGATCGAATAATAACGGTGAAATACCCTCCTAGACCGGTTGGACCGAGAACTGTAGGAGAAACGCCCAAAACTAGCGCACAAAAAGGTAATCTTTCATCACGACAATGCACCTGCTCACACGTCAACTGCCGCAAGGGCGAAACTCCACGAGCTAAACTACGAATTGCTGCCCCATTCACCCTATTCTTCGGATTTGGCTCCTTCTGATTTTTTTTATATCTAAATCTAAAAACCTGGCTCGGGGGACAAAAATTTGTCAAATGAGGTCATTGCCGCCGTAGACGAGTATTTTGCAGAATTGGATTCAAACTACTTTTCCGAAGGGATAAAAAAAAATGGAGCACCACTGGACTAAGTGTATAGAGCTCGAAGGAAATTATGTTGAAAAATAAAAAAAAGTTTTTCGAAAAAAGTTGTTTTTCTTACTTTTTTAACACACTTATCAAACGACCCTCATATATATATATATATATATATAGAGAGAGAGAGAGAGAGAGAGAGAGAGAGAGAGAACTATACACGAATAAACTACTATTCGTAAAATTAATGATTTAAATTTATAAAATCTTTATTATTTATATATATATATATATATATATATATATATATATATATATATTTATTTATTTATTTCATGAATTCATTGCCAAAAATAAACTTCATTATAAATATTTCATTTGGCATAAAGATAAAATGAACGTAAATAAAGAAGGTTATTGTAAAATATGCCATATAATTATAATTCTATGGCCTACACATAATGCCATCGTCCATCCATCAATACGAGACCCCATATAATCTAGATAAACATTTCAAAAGCGTTCGTTAATTATTAAATAATCATTTCAATACGGAATGTTAACAAAAAAATCTGTACAGTCGATACAAACAGCCGAAAAAAACAAAAAACGTAATTAATGTGATCATTACGTGTCAGTGAAAGGAAATCGAATTACTATAAATTACATACCATCAATCAGGACACCCCGATTAATTAACCACAACAATCGCTCGCACACAAAAAGACCACCCGCAAAAAATGCATACAATTATACGACGGCGGCATGTTGTTAACACGCGCGACGCATTACGAAAAAAAATCAAAATAGAATGAAACGCGCGCCGCAAAAACCGAAATACGGTGCGGTGGCGGTCCGATTCGTGATTGTCTACGTATTGGCAAAACGGCGAATGCAAAATCGATACCACCCTCGTCGCCGCGACCGGCGCTGATGACGGCACACCGTGTCCCGCTAATACGTATGCACCGTAACCGTCCATTTATCGGGACTCATTGTCGAACGAGTGCCCCATTAACAGAATGTCAATCAATTCTCACGCAACGCTACGACGGATGCATCGTTGTTACTGTTGTTGTTTTGTTGTTGTTTGTTGCTGCTGTCGGTAGTTGAACGATTGTGTCTTCAGTTAGAAAACAAACTATTATTACTGCTGCTGCCGCCGTTGTACTTCACTGTCAGTCATGTCATTCCGTTGTGCCGGGATTGTACTTGGTAAATAAACGACGGAATACAACAACACGTAGAGAATTGTACAACGAATTTCGTGTTCTGTTGAACAATTTTTCAAATCACGCTCTAATGTTTGACAAAGTGCATGGAATTACATTACATTTTCACGTATATGTATTTGAATCAGTTACTCTTAATCAAACATTCTAATAGAATACTCAAATACGATATTGAATTTATTTCAAATTGTATTTCAACACCGACTGAATTTAATTTCGAAAATAATTTTATTTGCAAATTCTTTAACTTTTGTTCGTTTTACATTCGCATACAATTATACTAAAAATTAGTTTATTTCAAAATTATACTTTTCTTAATTTATATGCATTCAAGATAATATTCAATTATTTAAATACAATCCTCTATATTTCTTATATTAAAGACTGGTTTTAAATCTGAAGGTTTTTTTATAAAATACCTTAGACAATACTCGTATAGAATATTATTTTTCCTACCTAATAACGACGTTAAAACTGATTTTATAAAATAAT
The DNA here is from genome assembly GCA_029203775.1 of Neoneuromus ignobilis. Lineage (NCBI taxonomy): Eukaryota > Metazoa > Arthropoda > Insecta > Megaloptera > Corydalidae > Neoneuromus > Neoneuromus ignobilis. The sequence continues at coordinate 44,889,502 of CP092087.1, read as the reverse complement.
AAATTAGAAATGATTTAAAAAAGTTTTAGACATATGATTGATATAAAAAGTGAACATAAGTACTTATCAAATGTTGTTATGAAATCGGATATTATTAAATTTTCATTCGTGTTATTGTGAATTATAACAGCGTTTAACTAAATATGGATCAAAATTAAAAAATAAATATGACAATTTTTACGTTAATATATGTTAATATTCTTATGCGAATGCATAAATTATAAAATTGATAAATACTTAAAAGTGTTATTATACTATAATTTTATAATATTGTAATACTTCATCAATTTCTGAATTTCTAATATTTAAGTATAAGAAGTTTCTATACTGATGATTATATGATTTTTTTAAAAAAATAATTATACGCAGATATATACTACATAGTTAAAATAACACCAATTAAGTTACAAAAACAAATCATAAGTACTGAATTTATATATGCACGAAATATACATTTCATCATTTAAAGTATTTATCACATGCTAACAATTTTTTTAAAACTTTAATTATTTTACTTATTGAGAAAGAAATAACTTAAAGTATACAAATCTATAGATTTTATATTGCGCCTTTTCACTTTTACACAAATCAATCATACGCTTTATTACTTATGAAAGTAATCTATATATAATTGTTCATTTTATTTGCTAGCGCACATTTCAATAATCATTCCATTATTGTCATTGCATGACACTATAACATCTGATAATAACATAGATATTAAAATGTAGGGTAATTAACACATTACAGCCCGGCCACGCCTAAACACGAGTTTCGTGTTGAACTACTGTACGTCCGTTCACGCGTTAACACGTGTTTTATTGTATGAACTTTTGACGCCAAAAAATATATATACAAGCTATATTTTTTCTAATTCTATAAAAATATGGTGGTGTATATATTCAAAATATTGGTAAATTATGAAAAATATTTTAAATAAAGTAATCTCTATCCCTAGCAAAGTTATGTTTTTTTGGAATAAAATCAAAATTAGTTCTATTTTTTTTCTAACAACTTTTGTATATAGAATATATGATTTACGTGATTTATTATATTTTTATCTCTTCTAGATGTTTTTTACACCAAAAAGTGTTTTTTTTTTATAATAAACTATGTTTATTATAAAGCATCTCTTTTTTGTACTTTATCACGCTGGTATTCTCATTACAGATTGAAAACTACTATTATATATATATAATATATATATATATATATATATATATATATGCATCGAACCCTTTTATAGGCAGATATGAAATTTCATTTCAAAATGTTCATTGGTTTAAGAATTACATCGATTTTATGACGAAGTTATTTTTGTGCATTTTTTGCGAAATTCGCCGGACTCTTGATGAAGTTTAGTGCGAAATACTGCGGGCCGTAATGTATTAATAAAGTGAACAATAAGTGAACACTTTTGTTATTGCTTTCGTCTCTTTTTTAAAATATTTTGATATTAAAGTAAATTTGATAAAAATATACAAATTCTAAAAATATACAATAATAAGTTAAGTTAGAATTGTAAACTGAAATATATGTATGTATACAGGTGTGTGTGCATATATATATATATATATATATATATATATATATATATATATATATATATATAGAAAGAGAGAGAGAGAGAGAGAGAGTTATCAAAATATGACGCCTAGATTTGTGTTTTATTAAAAAAAACATATATATAGACTATTGTATAGGTAAACATGTGTATAGTTTTTTTTGTTTCTTTTTGATAAAACATAAATCTAGAAGTTACATTTGGATGACCCTATACAAAAGACACAATCGAAACAAATATTGATAAAACCTATCGTAAAGTTTATACGAAATCCTTCCATTTTCATTTGTAGTAAATTTATTTCATTTTAAATTACATCAAAATCCAATAATAGCTAATAACTCTTACAACTGTATTTCTAAAACTATGATAAGCATACTACCAATATACGTTAAACCAATAATGGTAGGAAATCACGCACTAATGAACTAGTAGATAAATAAATAATGCAGTCAGTTCTACAACTATTAAAAATTGCAAAACAATAATTCTATAACTGTATAAATTACAATTAAAATACTCATTTGGGTTTCTTCAAACGCAATAAATAAATTATATCTCTGTAGGTATTACTTCGATAAATAATATTTTATATTTTTTTGACAACATTATTACTATTAAAATATATTTTCATTTATCAAGATATACGCGGATTAGTCAAATATTAACCGAAATTTTTTCCTACTACTAAATAAATAAATATCCGCGATTGAGACCGAGAAGAAATATTCTTTAATAGCTAACACAATGAATAAGCAAATACTACCTATTGCCATTGCACAATACATTATAATTAAGTTTTTAAAGACTGAAAATGTGAATCGATCAAAATTTTGTGAAAATTATGTGAATATTTCGGAAATAAAATGCTACTGAAGAAACAAATGTTTACGTAGCATAAGGCGTTCGCTAGTAGACTTTTTGATGTGTAAAAATTGACGCATCTACGTCGCTCCAAAAAGATACCTTATTAAGATGACCGGCAATTAACAGTAGACGAGATTTATAATGAAATTAAGAGAAGCCTTGGCAGTATGCAATCTGTCATTCAGAATGAGCTGAAGTTTCTAGAAATTTTCCCACTATGAATTCTTTGCCTGTTAAAATTTTGCAGAGTTTGTTGAATAGGTACTAATCAGAGGGGGACGCATATTTAAATTGCATTCTCACCTGCAATGAGATATGGGTACATCACTATACTCCAGTGGTACATCATATCACTAGGGATAACATTCATATAAACACTTCGTATGCAATTAACTTTGGACACACCCTACTACTTCCTACGATACAGGAATCAAAAAATTGCTAATCCGATAGCAAACGTGTCTAAGTATTAACGGAAACTATGTAGACAAATGACTTGTGTGTATATTTGAAAAATATTAATTTAATAAAGTGTACGAAAAAAAGTTCAATGTATATTTGAATGACCCTCGTAATTGTTGTATACAATATATAGTTTAAAAATGTCAATATTATCTTTCATTTTAATTTCTCAATATATCTCTGAGACATTATAAACAGAATGTTTGTAATATTTTTTCTGTTATTTTCAATAAAGGTAAATTAAATAATTATTTAGGAAAAATTAAGTGAATGTTAAATATTGAAACCACATTTTTTAATAAATTTACAAATGAATAGGAAGAAAATAAATTTATTAAAAAATAAAATAAACTATAAATATAATAATATTTTACTTATTCTCATTTTATTTTCATTTCATTTATATGATATTAAATCATTTGGTATTATAGGCAATTACATTGAATAATATATTGCATTATATAATTAAAATTTTAATAAAATCCTTATATTTTAGATATATAAATTTCAAAATAGCAATTAACTCCGACACATATTTTTTAATAGTAAAGTTAATTAAATGGAAAGCTTTTTTATCGTTTCATTAAATATTAATATCAAATGAACTCATTTCAACTCAATAAAAAATATGGCTTTATGATAAAACATGAATTCCGAATAGACGATCACACAAAAAGCCCGGTTCAGTTCATATCCGATACGAGTATCAAACAAAAATCATATATAACAATCGAGAGAACAACAGCATATAATAATGTGCTCACTGGACCGTTTTTCACTGCATGTATTATTGAACTAAGACTTCGTGTATGTACATATTTTTATAAAAACATACGTACATACACTGATGTTTTTTTTATAGAAAAATGTATAACTGCAATTTCGAAACGATGCTTAAAACTAATGTCGTAATTTTTTGCACAAAACGTGTTCCGTAACTCCACAAATCAAGACTAGTAGAATGCTCTCTTACACAGCTGAAAATGACCACCCCTGTGTATAATAAAGCCGGTTTTTAGTCACCTCGAAGCCACAGCCGCGCTAACCACCACAAGCTACTACCACTACTTCTACTACCACCACTACAGTGCAACCCCGAATGACTGCTGATACTGAAAATCCCGTGATCCCCTAGTAACGTGGTCGCCTATGGTGGTACAACATGCCACGGTGACACAGTCTCCACACAACAGTAACCTTAATAATGAAATGACATTTTTCCTTTATAATTTTTCATTGTGCTAAAATATTTAAGGGTGCACAGAGTACTGCAGCGCAACGGTGATAGCGATGCGGCTTTGTGTACCTCAGTTACACTACTACATGCACGCTTTAAGAGTGCGCACCACGGATAATTATATTACCGTCATTGCTGTCAATTACGTCTCGTATATTTTTTCATTAGGCGTGTACGTGTTAAGGCGAGAAGAACCTTTTCGATTCGCACGAATTATTCATTCATCCCGGGTGCGCACGATAGAAATAAAGCTTGATACCGTGAACAGCACTTATCTGCGCGTAACGTACGTCCGTCGCTTCGTATCAGGATGAACGGGTACGAGGAGAGATGGCCGTAATTACAACTTACGCGTTTCATTTAATCGAATCTAAAGACTGTTTTCTGACAACCAGATGCTCGGGGTTTTTCACCTCTTTTTTCACTTTTAACGTAGACATATCATTACAGACGAGGTTATTTTATGATCTTTTTTATATGCACGTTGATCGATAGCTTAGTTAAAGTGTATCACAGATAAGTGGAATTGTTGTATCGTGTTTCATGTAATATAAAACTTGTGTCAAAATCAAATTCATTGAAACGTATCTGTTAATTTGTATTATTTTAAAATTAAAAATTAACTTTAATTTCTACTAATTTAATATTATATATCACTATAATATTTTAAAAATATATAAATATGCATCTTCTTACACACACACACACACACACACATATATATATATATATATATATATATATATATATATATATATATATATATATATATATATATATATATATATATATATATATATATATATATATATATATATATATATATATACACGGTTTACCAATAAAATAACAAAGTTAAACTTTTTTATAAATATTCCATTTACATTTTGGCTACATGATTGCAACTTACAGTAAAAATAAAATGAAAAATGATAATTAAAATGACCAATTCAAGGAGAATTCGTATTATCAGATGAAATATTTTAAGTAAATAATGAAATATTGTCTTCTTAACAAAAAAATAATTAAAATACCTGAATCATTTTTTATTACAACATGAATATAAATAGACGTATTTTGTTACTAGTTTAAAATCTTTTGTATAGGGTCATCCAAATGTCTAGATTTGTGTTTTATTAAAAAGAAACATGTATATAGTTTCTTTCATTTCGTTTTATTAAAACACAAATTTTGGCATCATATTTGGATGATTAAATTTTAATTAATTTTCAAACAAGAATAAGTTTAAAAAATCAATTAATGAGAAGAAAAAAAATGTTAAGCTTGGAAGAAAAATCACAGATTAATATATTGGAAAAACATTATTAAATTAGAAAATAGAAAGAATAAATTAAAGTGAAAAATTATAAGAAGCGATTTAAAGAACAAAGATTATTACTGAAGAAACTTTACAAAATGTACTTTTAGAACTACAACAGAGAGATGGAAGAATATTATATTAAATAAAACATTAAATTCAATAAAAACAATACGCCTAATTTTCATCGCAGTGGAATTAAGAGCCAGTATATAAACTGTTGGCGAGTTTTAAAAAATTCTTCAAAGAAGCGGTTTAAACAAAAATCATAACAATATAGCATAAGTTAACGAGATTTCAAATTACCTAAAACAAAAAGTGGCAAGCAATATTTTCCGATTAAAAAAAAGTTTAATTTAGATGGGTCTGATGACAACTTTTTTTACTTTCATGGTTTAAGTAAAGAATAATCGATTTTGTCTCGAAATCTTTCAGTATTAGGATCAAAGATTGTATGAAGAGCAATTATCTTATGTACAGTAATAGGTTTAAAGATATTAACAGGGAAGAAGAATGCAGAAAACCGCCTAAAACTATTAAAAAAATGAGATAATTAAATGTTGGGAAAATTTCGAAAAACAATTATCTACTTTTCAACAAAATAATTCCTACATACTCAGTTAGTATAAAATAATAGTTTGAAGGTGAAAACATGAACGTTTTACACTTGTTTACCCTTTCTCCTATGAATACTATAGAAAACGTATGATTATCTCTAGGTGATTTCAAATACGATTAATCATATGTTATATTTACTTTGAGTAATCATCAGTCAAAATGGTCACTCTAGACTGCTCTAAACGAGGTTTGCTAGCAACTGTACAAGATTTCTTCTTTTTTTAATATACCATCGTATAGATTGCGCTTCTTAAAACGAGTTTAAATTTCAAATCAACATTCAGCATAAAGAGTACAAAATACCATAACATATTTTAATGATTATTTTTTAATTTTCAAATTGTTTCAAAAAATGTTAATCAACAACTACAACAACTTTAATGGTACTAATAACATTTTTCAATTAGTTCATCCGTTTATACTCAAAAAACACAAATGTAAATAATACAAAAAAATATGAATATGACATTTCAACTATCATAATTAACAATTATTTTTAATATTTTTTTACTTAGAACACATTAAAAAAATTTCACTCCTATCTAATCCATCATAAATACAAACAATAACTCACTGTTAGACAAAATCTTCATCTGAAGTAGTTATATCTCCTTAAATGTTTTATATATATATATATATATATATATATA